>JAMXBB010000006.1:88560644-89082130 GCA_024138015.1 Lumnitzera littorea
ATTTTGAGTACTAATATTAACTTTAGCTTTATTATCTAACCGGAAAATTGTGATAAATTGACTGAATTAAAAATACTGAAATTAACAACTAAACTACTTATGAAACTTGGTTAAACAAATTAGAAAGCAATAAAACTATAAACGACTTCAAGTATGCAATATTGTATTTAGGAATTAGTTCCCCTAGTGTTTAACATGTAACCTTTTTAAAATGTATTCAATTCAGTTTCTATAATTCTTGACCGGAGGGATTCACAATTAAAGCTAATATCTTTCTCAAGCATATTAACCCTAATCCTAAATTATTTACCGGAATCTCTTCACTTAGTAATATAACTTAGAATTGCATTAATGTATAATGAATTCCCATGCAAACAATCAACTTTCCGGAAGAAACATGTATCTTATCTCTAAGTATACATGTAATTCTCTTCAATTATGCTAAGATCTAATTACACATGCAATTTCTCAATCAACATGCATAATATCATATATTGACACTCTAGAATTATCAATCAATAATTAACGACATAATTGAATCAAGAAAAGATAGAAACTTTCTTGAAATTATAATTCAATCCAAGGGTTACATGAAACCCTAGGTTCCATAATCCTAAATACTTGAATTCTAAGCTATCATAACGAATCTAAAAATGAGTTCCATAAAAAATGTAAAATAAAGCATGAAAACCCCTCTTGATTTGATGAACAATCTCTAATCTTGAAATCGATGTCGTTCTTGCTTCTTGATTGATGTTTCTCCTTAAGTCTCCTCTCGTCTCTTGTGTCTTTCCGTTTCTGTAATCTCTCTCTTTCTTTTAAACCCTAAGATCCCCTTATATATGTGTATTACACGGATTTTATTTTTGTCACCAGACACGGCCTGGGAAACGGCCGTGTCTCCAGGTCGTGTAACTTTCTGCATAAAGGCAAAATTTTTACACAACTTCAAAATTTCATAACTTCTTCGTTTGAACTCGGAATTGAGTGAAACTTGATTCGTTTTCTTCGTTTTCGAGCCTAGAACGCATTTAAACCCTGAAATCAACATTTTACTCAATTAAGTATCATTTTCTTTAAAGAAAACCAAAAATGTATGGGAAATGCTATAAAATCACCATATGAAATATGTTTAAAATCAGAGTTATCACAACTCTTGTTACAATGTTCAATCAGTACACTACAAGACTAGGATCTAATCCTAGTATCTCTACATATGTCCAAGCAAAAACATCTCTATATTCCTTCAACAATGCAACAACTTGAGCCTTCAATTATGATAAGAGAGTTTTTCTTATGAAGATTAGCCATTGCAATTCTCTCGATTACACTAGGTCTAATTCTTCTATCTCCTTAACTTGAGGCTTTATTTGGTCTTACATTTGTTGTGGAGTCGATTGTACCTCTTGCAATGGTATGGGATCTAAAGAAGAAAAATATACCTCCTTAAACCCCTAAAACCATCATAAGCGGTATACCCTTTGTCCATCTTCTAGAATGAAGCTTTCAATTGCCTTAGCTTAGTTATTCTTCATTCTTCCCCCACGACAATCATACATCCTTCTCTTCTTTTGTTGAACCTCTTAAATCTCTTACCACATAGGTAATAGGATACTGAATGGCTTAGCTATCATAGTTTCACCTTCCTCAGCAAACTCATCTAAGTAAGTCGACTTAGTGAAATACAACTTGTATTGCTTGAAAGGTTATCGGTAGCTAGGATAAACACATCTTTTCCTTTACTAATGACCCTTGATATACTAGTGTAGTGTTGATGGAACTAAGTTGTGATCATGCAACCACTTCTTACCTATAAGCAGGTGATATTAGACTAGCACATCGATCATATGAAAGGCAGTAGTTCTATAGATAAGTCTAACTTTGAGATCAACATTAACATACCTTATAGAATCCATAGGAGCATGGCTAAAGCCATTTATTGAGATAGGTTGTTTGACTGGGCATTGGATATCAATTCTAGTAACCTTAAAAGTACTCATTGGCATTATGTTCAATTAGGAGCCATTATTAATAAATGTCCTCTTGACTAGGTATCTATTAAGTATACCTTCCATATACAAAGGGCGATTGTGATTATGATTCTTTACACACATATCTACTTTGGTGAACAAGATGGTGTTTTCATGTACCCTAGCCATTCTTTTCACTAGCTGCACTGCACTGTACTGTACTCTATGTACTAACCCTTAGAGATTTGCGTAAGTGTAGTCGCTACTACAAGCCTAGCCTTCTCCTCAAACCCTAATAAGTCAAAAAATTTTCTAAAACTTATAGTATTCAGTAATGCCAAAACAATAGGCAGATACTCTTCTTCATGACCTTCAATTGATATTGCTTTACTTCTAGAGGCTTATGTTTCAATCACATCAATTGTAATGTGATCATGGCTAATTGCATTTACAACTCCTCTTTGATTATCATGAGCCAAAAGTAGATTATTTCTAACATCATTGTTGTCTATAATTAGCTCACTACATGCAACTTGCTTGTTGAATATTTTCTTCAAAGTGAAGCAATCCTTCATTGGGTGGCCAACACTTTGGTGAAATCTATAATACTTAGGATCATCATTTATAAGGAGGCGTTCAACCCTTAGAAGCCTGATATTTCCATTGTGCAACCACTGGTCAATCATTTGATGTACTTTGGCTAAGGGACAATGATAGCGATCATGGACCAATCACTCACTCCTGAGCTCGAGGACTTACACAAATAGTCCTCCAAGCTATCTAAGGAGAGTTAAACTTTGAGGAACAATGCATTCTCTAACCCGACCTATTGAATTAATTTGCTTTCCATCTCATTAAAGAGACTCCTAAGGTGCCTGACTTGTTGCCAAGCTGACCCTTTCACAATACATTAGTCTAAGGTCAAGCACTGAACCCGCCTACTATAGACTTGATACATCACTAAGGCCAAGCAAACTCAATCTTGAGCCGACCAACCAAGGCCGACTAGACAATAGGCTACCCCCTAGACTAATCCTTCCTTAATCCAAAACATTTCAGTTGCTAAGCACCCAATCCCAACCTGATTTGCCCAAAACATATTCTGCATGGCAAACAGCATCTTTGGGACCATAGAATGGATACTTAACATGTACCCCATTTTCTAACATCGTACTGTCCCTTTTTGTTTATTTTTATTTTTTTTTTTGCAACCGAATATCCTTTTTGCTTGTTTACAACTTTGCCCATGTAAACTATGTATCTTTCCTTTTCCAATAAGAATCCTTTTTGTAAATTACATATACCTAGGACTTGTCCTAATTGGGCCAAATAAATACTCGTAAAATGTAATGGCCACAACAATTATCATTAGGATAATGATATTGAACTTCAGACATTTTATCCTTTCTTCTTCTTCTTGAGCTTGTGTTTTCTTGACAAGGATTGAGACCTTGAAGAGCTTTTATCTAGGCCATTAAGCATGGATTGGTGGTGAGCAACCTCTTGTTATATTTTTTTGTCATATTAAGTATAGCTTAAGCTCATGTGAGACGTTGGTAAGTCATATTTACTATCGGTATACAAGGACCCTTGCTCAACCTTCGACTTCCATTTAACTTTTGGACAATCTCGTGGTTTGGACCTACCCTTTTTTTTAGCTTACGTGATATTGCTAGCCATGTCTTTCCCCTTTTCTCGGAAATCCATATCATCCTAGTACTAAAGCTTAGCTACATTCGAGTGAGTCTTTATTACTTTGTATTCTGAGTAACTTGTTCCAACATTGTGCAAAAGCTGTTTATTGTTGTTGTGATGATTTGGATAATTTTTAGTGTTAAAGAAATTTAGTGCTCTATTTTCCCTTGTTTCTTGTTTGTAAAATAGTGTGTTAAGTGTTCGAGCGGTTTTTTGTATGTTGGTTGTAATAGTTGTTGGTGTATTAGGCATTGTTTTGTTGTAGTTTATAGGAGGAAATTTTCAGTTGTGTTTTAGCCATTAATCTCTTATAATAGACAACAATGTCTAATTCTAGTGTTCAAGGAACTTTAGGTAACCAAGAGAGTGGCACTCGAAATGGCTAAGGTTAACAAGGAAGTTTCATACCCCAGTTTGCAAATGATCGACTAGATAGACTTATTGACCTAGTGGCTAGTCTAGTGACTACCATAAATGAAGATAGACAATAAATTAGAAATGATCCCTATAGAGGACAACCTAATGAATAGCCTGAGAGAGGCAATGGCCAATATGGTTGAGCTAATGCCCTAATTCGACCATAACGAGCTGAAGGAGTAGATAGAGTTGTTAGACATAGACTAGCATTAGATGAGATTGAAGAAGAGGATGAGGAAGTAAGTGATGAAGCAAAAGAGTATTATGAACCAGAGGAGAAGAATGTCCAAACTCCTAGAGTAGAAGGGTTAAGGATGCATATCCCTAGTTTTTCTAGAAGTGGTGATGCTAAGGACTACTTGGACTAGGTAGATAAGATTAAGAAGCAGTTTGAATGTCATGAGGTACTTGATAAAACTAAGGTTAGATTTATTGTGTTGGAGTTTACTAGCTATGTAGCCCTATGGTGGAAAAACCTGTAAGCTACTCTAGAAGAGAACGACAATGAGTAGTTAGACACTGGGATGAAATGAAAAGAGTCATGAAATAAAGATTTGTTCCGAGCTATTATTTACAAGACGCATACAAAAGGTTATAGTAATTAGGGCAAGGAAGATAAAGTGTTGATGTGTATGTGAAGGGGTTCCAAATGTTAATGATCCATTATGAAGTTGTTGAGCCTAAAGACTGAACTGTATCTCGATTCATCAGTAGGCTAAAGTATGAGATTAGAGATATTCTATAAACAATGGATATTAGTTCACTTAATGAGGCCATCCGAGCTGCTTAGAGAATTAAGAGACACTGAGCAAGAAGATTTCGAGATCTTGTTAGTCAACCTGTTTTGAGTAGACTTATGCATTCGGAATAAGCAAAGTTGCCAAGGTTTGACTTGCTCAAACTACTCGAGAGGAGGAGAAAGAGATCTCAAGGAAGTTCGAGAAAGGCTAGAGCTAAAGAAGAAAGATAAGTGGGATTAAGTGCTTTAAGTGTTAAGGGTTTGGACACATGGCTACTTAGTGTCTGAACATAAGAACTATGGTGATCCAAGGAGAAACGTTGACCATTGATGTAAATAGTATTGATGAAGAGGTAGAGGAACTGAAAAATACCGGACAAAGCGAACCATCCAAGGAGGAGGAGATTATGTATAGTGAAGAAGGGAATTTCATGCCTGCAACCATGGTATTAAGGAAAGCTATGAGTATGAGTCCTATGCTAAAGGACAAGCAACAAGAGAATTTGTTTGACATTGGCTACAAGGTGAATGGGTCACTGTATGCATTGATTGTTAATAGTGGTAACTACACTAATGCAACAACTGTATTCATGGTCTTGTAACTGAAGTTGCTAACCAAGCCTTACCCTAAGCCTTATAAACTACATTAGCTTAGTAAAAAAGGAGCCCTATAAGTAAATAAACAAGTGATTGTGTCAATCAATATTGGAAACTATCGAGATGAAATGTGTTACCTATGAGTGTATCCCATATTCTTCTTGGACGACCATAGATGTTTGACTGAAATGTGGTATATGATAGATAAAAGAGCACATGTTCTTTAGAACATAAGGGTAGGAAGCTAAAGTTAAGCCTAATGACTGCTGAACAAGAAAAGATATGCAAACTTAACTAAGTTGAGTTTTGAAGTAAGAAGCTTTGGTAATCACCCAAGTTGAGTTGAAAATAGAGGTGAAGCTTGAAGAGCCGACCTATCTACTAGTTAAAAGGTTGCTTAAGATGAGAGGATCAAAGGAGGAAGTACTACCTACCAAGGTGAAGTCCCCATAAGATGAGTTTGCCGACTTGTTCCTAAGTGAACTGCTAGAAGGTCTACCTCCCATCCAAGGCATTAAACATGAGATAGAATTGTAGCCAAGAGTCACTCTATTAAACAAGCCTACCTAAGGATAAATCCTAAACAAGTTGCCATGCTATAGAGATAGGTGGATGAGCTGATTAAGAGAGGGTATGTATGATAGTCCCTAAGCCCATAATTGATAAGAATAAGGCTACTAGGCCTTTAACCTGTAGCTCAACCTAAGGACTGGAAGACTTAGTAAGGTGAATTCTCCTATTCTAGTCGACTCTTGCCAAGGTTGAATACTTCTTTGCTAAGACACTCTTTATGTTAAGACAAATGACTACTTATCTCTCCATAGTACACCAAGTTGTAGAGTACTCACTTGTACCTAAACCAACCAATGACTCAGTATCTCCCTTAGCAAGAAGTCAAGATAGAGAGACTTCGAACTAACTAAGTTACCCTCAGACAAGCAAGCTGACCATACTTTTTGTTTGCATCTTCCAATGGCATCACTAATATAGCATTGCCATGTATACAAAATCATGAGTAGAATCCATGACACCAATGATTGTTTTCCTTGAATATTAATTTTTTCCCTTTTGTATCTTGTACATTACTTCCTTAGGAAATACTTTTTTTTGTCTTTTCCCTTTTAAGCATGTTGCCCTAAATTCTCAAGTATAAATACCATTTATACTTATAACTATAAACATCAAATTGATTATCATTAATACACTTGAGTATTTTCCTTTCCTACGTAAACACTACCTATTTACTCTTGGTATCACTCTTATCTTAACCCATAAGCAAAGCTAAGTGGTGAGTAACCTCACCAGACCATGTCGTACGTCAAATCGAGTTGTGTTGTGAGTCTTTAGAAGTTCTATTGAGGTGTCACATTCATTAGAGTTGTATGTGGTTTTTTGCTTACTCTTCAATTGCATTTGTCCTTTCATACATTTACCATCACTTCCTTTCAAGCTTTCTATAAACTTAGTCCCATTCAGCAACTTGCCTTGTTTGTTCTTTTCTTGGTCTACACCATCTTGTTATCAGAGCAGAGGTTTTGTTTAGGTTGTAGTTGGTTTTCAAAGATCTATTTATACTATGTTTTACGTATGTTCAATAAAGCTAGTTACTGTGTTCATCTTAATTGTTGTATTTGCTAGCTGTTGATTTTTTGGTTTGCAAAAGTGTTTGTTTAAGTTTTGAATTATTGAAGAAAATGACTACCCTGAGTGTAAATGATGGTATTAGAGATGACAATAGTGGAGTTGTCTTCCATGGACGATAGTCTTAAGGAACCCTTAGGAGCACTGACAAGACACTTGATGAGGTGGCTAACCTCTTAGTAGATTTGACCAAAGTTATTCATGTATTGGCTTACTGACCTACTAAGGCCGTGCAAAACACCCCATAAGCTGCTCAACTTGTTAGAGGTCAAAACCTAGGTCGATTAGTTCGAGGTAAAGGAGTAGGTGGATAGGTAAGATGAAGGATAGACCTGAGGGAGCTAAATGAAGAGAAAGAGAACAAGTATTTTGAAGAAGAGCGAGCTAAGGTCCCCAAAGCATTTGACCATGTGAAGCTTTGGATTTTAAGCTTCATTAGATTTAGGAATATTGATGAATATTTGGAATGGGAAGAAAAAGTGGAGCATATTTTCAACTATTATCAATACCAGTATTATGAGAAGGTGAGAACTACTGCTATTGAATTCTTCAAATATGCCGCCTTGTAGTGGAAGAATTTCTAGGCTATGAGAAGGTGAGAGGGCTATTAAGAGATTAATACTTGGCTTGAGATAAAGAGAATAGTTAAAAACTAGTTTATGTCGGAAACTTATCTGTAAAACACTTTTACTCGACTTTAGGAGCTGAGATAAGGAGGTTGAATAGTTGATGAGTATATACAGCAATTCCAAATGCTCATGATTCGAGGTGAAGTAGAGGAACCCCCAGCATAAACAATCTCTAGGTTCATCATAGGAATGAAAGGTGATATTCTGGACGTTGTAGAATTCCAACAATTTACCACAATGGATGAAGCCAACCGAATAGCCCAATGAGTAGAGAGATAGAGAAGAAGTCGAGTACCTACTAGAATACTAACTAGCCGACTCAGAGAGGGAAGTCACCGAGCTTAGTCAAGTACTGAGTTGACCTGAAAGGTGGAAGTTTGAGCCAACTAGAAAGGCTAACCTAACAGTAACGTGCGACCCAAACTTATGAGAAAGGATAAGGGTCTAGTAGGAAGACAAGCCAAATCAAGTGATTTAAGTGCCAAATGTCAGGACCTCAAAGGGAGCTTAGTAGGATTATTTAAAACTTTCATATCACATATGCACCCATAATATGGAAACCACCTTATAAGTTAGAGATTGCAAAACTCTAAATGATTAATCATTAAGGTTGTTGAATTGTTAATTAATTAACACATTATAGAATATAAATAACTATGGATATCCAATATTCTACCGTTCCTTAGAACCGTAGAGAATCGATATCCCTTACTAAATGATAAGATCAAGTAGTATAAACTTAAAATTCAAACTTATCGAAGTTATTAAAATCTAAATATATAAGTGGTCGTTACATTTAAAGTCTCAAATGAGCTATACAATCTTTCTCTAATTCTAACCTCTAGAACATTTTAATACTTGCACTCAATGTACGGTTTTTAAACTACGTCCGATTATCTATCGACCTACAAAAGAAAAACTATTAGGGAGTAAGCTACAAGAGCTTAGTGAGTTATCCCTCATATTATACTAACAAGCAAGTTATCAAACCAATTATTACAAGTATATGAATACAAGTACACGTAGTATGCCAAACAACATATGCAGTTGACTAGTGCTGCATATAACATCGGATTTTATCGCCCTCCAAAGTAAGGGTTAGAGATACATCAACACCAATCACAATCGGGCTCTAGCACCTAGGTTTTTAATCATAAATTTAGATTTCTTATTTCACAAAATATATTTCCATTTTTAAAAAATCTAATAGTACACAAAAATCTTAAGTCTAGCAATGAGGTGGCTCCCACAATCTACACTCACACCTTACAGTGGAGGTCTTTAGACTCGACCCTCAACTAGACGGTTGGCATCTCCAGTGCCTAGTAAGCCTGTGGGCTAGGGTAAGGTCGTGTTGTATGACATGCAGGGGTTGTTTATATACATTGAATTAAAGTGTTTAGTATGGTGCACTTTTTCATTCTTTCTTCGATATTTACGATGTTATAGTCATTTTTCATCATTTTCGGATACACGTTCATATGGTGATGTCCGTTTTGGATGTTAAGACCCATGTTTTAGATATGGATTAAATTTATTGATATTTTAACTATCGAAGTTTAAATATTCTTATTGACCAGTTTTATATCTTATTTTAGTACTTAATGGTTTAAGTAGCCATTAAATTCTTACAATACATATGTATATATTATACAAAGTTTTTATACAAACCTAACTTCTACATCCAACTACAAAATAAAATGAAAAATTACCTAATAACATAACTTTTTCTCCTTTATAATATGAATAGGAAGACAAATATATATAGTATGATGGTTTGTTTTAGCAGTTGAAATTGTGAAAGTGAAGTTGAGAAAGTGTTTGGAATTAAGGGAGCAAGGGGTTCATAGTTTTGGTAAGGGAGAAAAGGGCTTTGTTTTATGTTGTTTTTGTGTTTTAAAAATGAAGACAAGTGGGGTCCTAGGTAGGCAAGAAGTGGATGGCAAAGGAAGGGAAAAATTAGACAAAGATATGTGTAGAAGGTTAAGGAAAAAGGGAAGAAATCTCTAGATGATAATGATATTTTGTTGACTTTTCAATATGTTGACTTAGTCAACTCTTTAGGACTACATGTAATTTAGGTGTACATAATGAAGTAATTAGGAAAAATTGGGAAGAAAATTAAGGAAATAAAAGGAAATATGGAGTTTATTGAAATGATTAGTAAGAATAAATAATGAGATCTTCCTCTAGGTATTTATATCATATGTACATCATTTGATAGGCTACTTAATGTAACTATACTTAATGTAACTATTATGAAAAATGTCATTTAGAATACTAATACCTAATATATGTAATACAAGTATCAACTAAACACTTAACTCTTTATAATACTAACCTAATTATATAATTAGAAGATGGATGTGATCTATAATGCAATATCCTAGTTTTTAATGGATTACTTTAATATTATATGTATTTATGAATGATTAAAAGTTATCATTGATCTTTTGCTAATAATTTAGCATGATTTAATATGTTATTAAGAATATATTAGCAATTAGGGTTTTAAAGTAAATTATAGTGAATTAGTACCTTTATATCCTTAAAGTTATAGTTTTAGGGTTTTTATCACTTTTAAGTGCAATCTCAACTGTTTTTACACGTTTAGGGTTTAATATGTTCATACGCAATAAAGTCTTCGATTATTATCTTAAGGTTTTCATCTTATCTTGTCTTGTTAACTCTTATGGTCATCTAGCACACTTAAATCTAATCTAAGATTTAGGTCAGAAATTTTAGGGGTTTACACCAAGGGGTCTGACATATGGCCACTTAGTGCCCAAACCAAAGAACTATGGTGATCAAGGGAGACGTCACAAAGCTAGTGGTAGAGAGTACTGACAAGGAACCTGAGGAAGAAGAGATCACTATCGAGAAAGAGCTTATTGAAGAGGACATGTTTGCCGAGGACTTGGATCAATTGGTCCTAGTTGTCCAACGCGCAATGAACATGGAACCCTCACAAGAGGAAGAATAGAGGGAGAATTTGTTTCATACCACTTATAAGGTAAATGACCAGATGCGAACATTAATTGTGGATAGTGGAAGTAGCACCAATGTAACGTCAGCTAAAATGCTCACTCAATTGAAGTTGCCAACCATTGCATACCTGAAGTATCATGACCCAATGATACCGTTGTCGTGGTAGGTCACCGTGTACCGTATAAAGGTTTACTATCAACTCCCTTTGTTGATTGCAAGCCTTTCATATGATACACAAGGCTCCTTCTACTACACATTACTACTAAGCCTATAGATAAGTAATATAGAGCAATTTACTAAGATTAACTTTTTAAGACATACATTAATCAAGTAAATGTATAGACGCGTTACATTCTACACCAAAAGAATATTACAAACAAATACAGTTCATAATAAGAACGACATCATAAACTTTAAACTATATTATGAATAGAATAAAAGTAAATAACTATCTATAAAAGCTTTTACAAAATCTCCTCTATGCTCCCTGATCGCTCCAACTCATCTTTATACGAGACGTACCACAAGCATGCCTTTGCCTAGATTAGTGAAGAAGTTTTCTTACAACAAAAGGAATATATCGGGATATAAGCTTAAGTTTAGTGAGATAAATACCCTCATCAATACCGTATGGCAAAATTTATTAGATGCACAATTATATGAATGAATGAACAATCAGTATGCCAAACAATGCATGCAGTGGCCTAGGAACTGTATACGACCTAGAATTATGCCCCCTATAGTCGGGGTTTGGAGATAATTAACTGACCCAAACTAAAATCCAGGTTCTAAACCTTGGGTTTTAATTCATTTACACTATTGTACTTAAGTCAAAACAAAACTATATATATATACGTATATATACTTTCATTATTGAATAATAAATTATATTTTTAAAATCCCAAGTCTAGTGATATGGTAGCCTCCACAATCCACAAACACACGCCCTAAGTAAAAGCTATAAGATATGGCCCCTCGCTAACGGTTGACATCTCCTAGCACCTAGTAAGCCCATCAACTTAGGATAGAGACTCAATAAAATGATGACATAGCTAGTACCCAATCCTGCAAGAGGCCCTCCTCCTGTAAGTCCCTTCCCATCTTCTACGTGAAGCAGTAGTCGATGTTATTCGAATGCAATTATAGGGAATGCATGATCCATTTAATTTCTTAATCATATAAGTGGTTAACCCGATTTTCAAGGTGATCAGACAATTTCATTCCATACAATTGCACATATAAATTATCACAACAATTCCCATTATTATATAATTAACAAGCCATAGCATTTAGTTCATAAATTCATATACATGCATTTCCCATATCCTACAAGCATCCAAATTTATATATAAGTTTAGGTGCATCTATTCTACAAGCAAAATCAAGTAAAGAGTTATTGGGAATTTACTCACTCCGCCATACAGGTCAATCAAAGTAGTCCGGGGGGTAAGTCATCTCCAAACACGGGGTCCCCTAGTCATTGAAATCATAATACTATAAGGGATTGAAATAAAACTTAGGAAACTAAGCTAAAACCCTGTAAGTTATACTCTTAACTAGTTTTCATAACTTTCCCGATTTTACTTAAAAATTCAATTGTATATAACTTTCTCATTTTAAATCCAATTTTTATGATCTTATAGTCAATCTTCATCGTTTTTTAGTTTACTTTAATGCAGTGAGGTTAGATTTTTGAGATGAGGTATGTAAATCTATCCATAGGTCAGAACAGTAGTGGTCCTCATGATTTAAAGTGCTTTTGGGCTTTGTTTGGTTGCTAGGCTTTTTGATAACCTAGGAATCCCATTGGGCTTGGCCTTAAGATTTCTTTCTAAGCTAAAAATACTCCTTAAGGTCAGGTTTACAACTTTAATTTACACTCCTAAGGCTATCAACCACTTCTTAGGCTCTTAAGTGAGCTTAAGTTGTCAAATGGGCTTGTTTTTTATCCAACTCAAATTTAACCACTTTCTTAGGCTTAAGGAGTGTCTTGTGGGTTTCTTGAGAGTCTTAAAACAACTCTTATTAATGTGTTAAGTTGCTGGTAAGAAATTTAAGGGTGGTTCAACTTGGTATATGAGGCCCGTTTTGGAAGTTTTAAGCTTGGTTTTGAGTTTTAAGCTTAATATACTTATCATACTTGCCTTGGTTGGTCTTTTCACTTTGTTTGTTTACTTTTATTGTATTTTTTAAGTATCTTTTAAGCATGTTCCAGATCTGGTTGTTTTGAATTTGAGAGCTTCTAACTTGGTTTTCCAACTTGTTTCATCATTTTCTTAAGTTTAGGTGTTAAATTACGAACCTAGGCTACTTGTATTCAAATCTTAACTCAACTTCTTTTTCATGAAATGATTATTTGTCTTGTACTTTTCATGAAAATAAAGGATCTTATACTTATTACAACTTTCATATTATAGCTCATGTCTTACAAAGTTGGTTTCCCCATAAAACTTTATGTGATGGATTTTTCCTTAACCTAAGTCTAGATTTGAGCATGTTTAACTTAATAGAAATGAAATCAACATCTAAATGACTTTTGAATCCTCACATCCAACATGTTCCTCTTTCACTAAAGTTCTTGTTTCAAGATTTTCTCAACTTAAAATCTTCCATTCAAAGCATTAAACAAGTACTTCTACGAAACACTAACTTTACATGTTCATATTTCAACTTCATGTAAGAGTTTCAAGAGTTTGTTTCTTAGGGTGGTCTTTGATGTTATAACAACTTATGATCATGCTCATATCTTCAAGAAATCAAAATCTTCTAACATGAATACTAACCTAATAACACAAAGATACACTTACTCATTCATAAAGCAAAAGTATGGTAGTTGTGCACTAAGGTTCCCCTTATGCTCTTTATCTTACTTCCTCCTTCTTGCACCCTTTTTGAAACCCAAGTCTAGTCCTTTGAAGTGGAGTTTGTGAAATGTTCTAAGGGTCTTAAAGAAGCTTGAATGTTAGAAAAGAAGGGCATAAAAAGAAGTTAAGTTTGCCATGAGTGGAAGCTTAGAAAGTAGTAGCAAAGTGAAAGATTTTGTAGGGTAAGGTTGTTTCCATTTTTGGGTTGGTTTCAAGTGAGAGAAAAAGGAAGTGAAAATAAAATTTAAAGTGAGAGAAATGAAAGAAAGAGTGGTCAGTTGGGGAATGGGGTGAATGTGTGTTTAAGAAGCTTGGTTTGGTTGTCTTGTAGCATACACAAAAGTCAACAATTACAACTATTGATGATGTAAGCATTAAGGGGTGAATAATGGAGTGTAAGATAAAGTGATTGATGGATGAAAGACATGAGTATGCCACACCTGCCCCCCCTTTCTTGCTTGTTCAAACTAGCTATAAGGTGTCCTTTTGGTCATGGAATTATCTTATCTCATTTATTAAAGTTAAACATGTGAAATTTTGTGATAATTTGTCCATATGTAGTCTAAGTGAAGGGGTGATAAGGAAAGTGTCTTATCATTAGATTTTGATAAGTTATCAATTGATAAACGATTCCAACTTTCAATTGATAAGTCATCTAAGATGATTGGTTGGTCTACTTATTTATATGTAAAGCTTAGGCATGAAGATAAGAGCATTATCTTATAGGAAATTATTTTAGGACTTACTTCTTGAATTGTTTTGTAAATTATGATTCAATTCTTATAAAATTATGAAATTTTTTAGAGTTGAATGAAATTATTCAAATTAAATTATCAATTAGTCACTTAGGGTTAAAAGCCTTTAATTGTTTTAGGGTTTAGGGTTTTTAGGTGATTTTAGAGTTCGCAGTTTTTCAAGTTCGGGTTTTATCGATAATAGGCTTTCGAATTGGAAAAGTAAGTTTGTTTCTAATTGTAAACTTAAGTTCTTAGTTTAGTTGATTCTTGGGAACATTTGGGAAGTACTCTGAGTCAAATCATAGACCCACTAAAAGTAGGGTTTACATGAAGTCGTATAAGTTGTATTGGCTAAATCATAAGGGAGCACTACATGTGACCAAGTATTGTTGCCATCACAATTGGAAACTACTCCAACAAAATTCTCTATGATGTGTTGCCTATGTACACCTCATACGTATTGCTTGGCTGATTATAGTTGTTTGATAAGAGAGTTATCTACGACGGATACAGGAACACATATGTTTTTGAAAAGGATGGCCAGAAGATTACACTGAATCTAATGCTACTGAGAGAAGTTAATAAGTTGCAAACAAAACTTGCTTGCGGATCAAAGAAGACTCTATTGATGAGTAGAGCTGAGCTTTGAGAGGCCATCAATGCTGATGAGCTGATCCTTGTGTTGGTCAGGCTCCTAGGAGAAATGAAGGAGCGAGGTGAACTATCCTAGGAAATCAAAGAGTTTCTAGGCGAGTATGTTGATCTATTCCCAGAACAATCACCAGAGGGGTTGTCCCCTACTTAAGGCATAGAGCACTGCATTGACTTAGTGCCTAGCATCGCACTATCGAATAAGCCAGCCTATCGAATGAATCTTGAGTAAGCTTTTGAACTCCAACAACAAGTCAATAAGTTGCTAGAGAGAGGTTATATTAGAGAAAGTCTCAACCCTTATGTTGTATCAGCACTTTTAGTGCCAAAAAAGGATGGAACCTAGTGGATGTATATAAATAGTCAAGTCGTAAACAAGATTATGATCAAGTACAAGTATCCTATCTTGAGGTTGGAAGATATACTAGATGAATTGAGTGGAGCCAAGATTTTCAACAAAATTAATCTTAAGTCTGGCTACCATCAAATTCGCATGAGGCCAGGAGACGAGTGGAAAACAGCATTCAAGACTCGACAAGGATTATATGAATGGATGGTCATGCCCTTTGGCTTGTCAAATGCCTTAAGCACCTTCATGAGACTAATGAATCATGTGTTGAGACATTTGATTGGGAAGTATATCATGGTGTACTTTGACGACATCTTGGTCTATAGTGCCAACATACCGAGTCACTATAAACATCTTCGAGCTGTTCTAGATATCCTCCGTATCGAGAGATTATTCGGCAACATGAAGAGGTGTTTCTTTTGCTATGAAGAAGTAGTATTCTGGGGCTATATGGTCAGTGGAGGAGGCTTATAAGTAGATGATGAGAAAATTTGAGCTATTGTCAAGTGGCAGACTCCTACTAATTGTATCGATGCGAGAAGTTTCCATAGATTGGCTTCATTTTATGGAAGATTCATTAAGAATTTCAGCACCATCGTTGCACTGCATACTAAACTAACAAAGAAGAATGTTGACTTCCGATGAGGAGAAAAGGAGGAGAGGAGTTTTACCGAGATAAAGGAAAGGTTGACCTCCACCCCCATACTAAATTTGCTCAACTTCGAGAAAATATTCGAGCTAAAGTGTGATGCATCAGGCATTAGGATAGGTGTTATCCTAATGTAGGAAGGTCGACCGATTACCAACCACAATGAGAAGTTTAGGGGGCTTTAGTTAAACTACTTTGTGCATGACAAAGAACTCTTAGCACTAATCCAAGCACTACAAGTATTTTAGCATTATCTATTGTTAAGAGAGTTTGTCATCTACACTAATCATAAGTCTCTTAGGTATCTTCGAAGCCAAGCGAAGTTATCTAAGTGGTAGGCGAAATGGGTCGAATTCCTTGAGGGATTCAATTTTGTAATAAAATATAAACAAGGAAAGAGCAACAAGAGCAATGTAGTTGCAAATGCTCTTTCAAGAAGACATGCACTTATGAGTGAACTGTAGAGCAGACTATTTGGGTTTGCGAATATGAAGGAGTAGTATTCTAAGGATCCATACTTTAGACTTGTATTTACGCGATGTGTCAATGGAAGAACAGTAGACAAGTATCATGTAGAAGATGGCTACTTGTTTTGAGGTGGAAAATTATGCGTACTGACTTGTTCACTACAGGAACTACTGATTAGGAAAGCCCACAGTGGAAGACTGTTTAGATATTTTGTAGAGAAAATGATGTATGAGTTGTTAAGTGGTCGATTCTTTTGGCTGAAACTGAGGCGAGATATGCACTGAGTTATTGAAAGCTATGCTATATGCAAAAGGGCTAAGTATTAAGTCAAGAAAGGAAAGGCAATGCTATTGCCTATTCCAACAAAGCCATGGACCAAATTGAGCATGGAATTTGTTCTCGAACTATCACGAATTGCTTAAGGCAAAGATTTTATAATGGTTGTCGTGGATATGTTTAGCAAGATGGCAAACTTTATGCCTTACTCTAAAACTAATGATGCTTTGGCTATTGCTGCTCATTTCTTATAGGAGATTATGTGGTTATACGGTATACTAAGAAGTGTAGTTTCTAATAGGGACCCAAAGTTCTTGAACCATTTTTAGAGGACCTCATAGCATTAGTCGGGGACCAAACTATTATTCAATACTTCTTATCACCCCTAAACTGATAGCCAAATAGAGGTGGTTAATTGCATTTTGGATCACTGCTCTAAGCTACAATAGGCAAGAACTTAGCCAATGAGGATGTTTGCTTATCAATGGTCGAATTTACTTACAATCGAATAATGCATGACACTATTAAGCAGACTCTCATCAAAGTGGTCTATGGTTTTAATCCCGAGTTGCGCCACGATCATACCCTTGTACCTATGTCTATGTAAGAGGACCTTATCGCGAGAGCTAGAACACAATCCCTTCAGTACATCTACAATAAAGTCACTCGGCACATCGACCAAGCTGCTAGAAGAATGTGAGAGAAGGCTAAGGGTAGGATAGCTAATCAATTCCAATAAGGAGACTTGGTATGGTTGCACCTCAACAAGGAATGATTTTTAAGCAAGAAGAGGAGTAAATTATCTACAAAATCCTCCATAAGGTCAATGATAACGCCTACAGATTAGAGTTGCTTGAGGACTATGGGGTTTCTGATACCTTCAACATTACCGACCTCAATGCATATCACCCTGATGAAGAATTGATCGAAGACCATTTAGATTTGATCCCAAATCTAAAACAACCTAAAGGGAATTATAGGAATTAAGCTACTAGGCCTTTGACTCGCAGTCGAGCCTAAGGATTAAAAGGCTTAGCAAGGTGAATTCTCTTACTTAAGCCTATTCCTATCGAGGCCAAGTACTTCTTTACCAAGGCACTCTTTATGCCAAAACAAATTACTACCCATCTCTCTATAGCACACCGAGCTATAGAGTACTCACTTGCACCCAAACTGGCCAATGACTCAATATCTCCCTTACCGAAAAGCCAAGATAGAGAGACTCTAGACTAACTAAGCTACCCCTACTTGGATAAGTAAGCTGACCATACTTTTTGCTCGCATCCTCCAACAGCATCACCACGTGTATAGAATCATGTGCAGAATCCATTGCACCAATGATTGTTTTCTTTAAATATTTATTTTTACCCTTTCGGATCTTGTATATTGCTTCCTTAAGAAATGCTCTTTTTGTCTTTTCCCTTTTAGGCTTGTTGCCTTAAATTCTCAAGTATAAATATCCCTTATACTTGTAGTTATAAACATCAGATTAATTATCATTAATACAATTGAGTATTTTCCTTCCATGCGTAAACACTACTTGTTTACTCTCGGCATTACTCTTATCTTAACCCATAAGTAAGGCTAGGTAGTGAGTAACCTCACCGGACCATCTCATGCATCATATCAAGTTATGTTATGAATCTTTGGAAGTTCCATTAGTGTACTATATCCATCGGAGCTATTTATAGGTTTTTGCTTATTCTTAAATTGCATTTGTCCTTTCGCACATTCACCATCACTTCCCTTCGAGCTTTCTATAAGTTTGGACCCATTAAGCAACCAGCCTTGTCTATTCTTAGTTACGGTTTGCACCAATGACCTATACTAAGTCTATTGGTACCGAAGAAGGATAAGACATGGAGGATGTGTATGGATAGTTGAGCAATAAATTGCATTACCATTAAGTACAAGAATATTCTCCAAAATTGATCTCAAATTTAGATACCATCAAATCTAAATGTGAGAGGGAGAAGAATGGAAGACCATATTTAAGACCCATAATAGACTACAGGAGTGGCTTCTGATGCTTTTTGGACTATTAAACATGTTAAGTGCATTCATGAGACTACTAAACAATGCGCTTCAAGAACTGATAAGGAAATTTGTGGTAGTATATTTTGATGACATTCTAATATACAACCTTAACTTGGAAACTCACTGTAAGCACCTTTGAACAGTTTTTTCAAAGCTCTAAGTTGAGAAGCTTTATGCCAATCTGAAGAAATTTGACTTTTGCCGACTTAAAGTAATCTTTCTAGGATTTTTTGTAAGTGGTGGTAGTATATGAGTTGATGATGAGAAGTGAGAGCAATTATCGAATGGCCTCTACTAACCAACTCAATCAATGTGCAAAGCTTACATGACTTAGCATCATTTTATCATTGATTCATAAGAAATTTCAATATTATTGTGCCCTTACTCATCAAGTTCTCAAAGAAAAATGTAGAGTTTAGATAGGGAGAGAAGGAATAGATGAGCTTTGAAGAGGTAAAGGAGAAGTTGACTACTGCTCCTATCTTAGCTCTACTAAGCTTTAACAAAGTATTTGAAGTGGAGTATAATGCATCTAGACTAAGCATAGGTGCTTTGCTAATACAAGAAGGCCAACCTATTGCCTACTTCAATGAAAAGCTTAGAAGAGCTATACTAAACAACTTTGTGTATGACAAGGAATTCTACTTTTTTATTCAAGCTCTAACTATTTAGCAATATAAGTTATTACCTAAAGAATTTGTGAATTGATCATGAATCTTTGAGATATTTGAAGAGCTAGCCTAAGTTGCCCCATAGACAAGCCACATAGGTAGAATTCTTAGAGGGATTTTCTTATGTCATCAAATATAAGAATGGCAAGAACAATATAGTGGCTGATACCTTATCGAGTTGACAATCCCGCTTGACCTAGCTACAAACTAGGTTACTTGGTTTCTCTATGATTAAGGATTTGTATACTGAAGATCCGCATTTTGGTCCAATATATGCTAGATGTGAGGAAGGCTAAACACTTGATGACTATCATAGGGAGGATAGATACTTGTTTAGGAAGAGGAGATTGTAAATCCTAACCTATTCTATGTAAGGGTTGCTAGTATGCGAAGTGAATGGAAGAGGATTATCTGGATATTTTGGCAAGTATAGAACTCATAAGGTATTATCCTTTAGATTCTTTTAACTAAGGATGATGAGAGATGTCTAAGTTATATTAGAAAGATGTGCTACCTATAGAAGGGCAAAGAGCGGAGTCAAATAAGGGAAATATTTACCTTTACTAATCCTAACTAAACCATGGTTCAAATTGAGTATGGACTTTTATGTTAGGGTTGCTAAGGACCTCTTGAGGGAATGACTCCATCATGTTGGTCATGGACCAATTGAGTAAGATGGTACACTTTGTGCTTTGTTCCAAAACTAACAATGCTTTGGCTATCTCTTTTATTTTCCTATAGAAGATCGTCAAACTCTATGGAGTGCCTATGACCATTATTTTAGACCAAGACCCAACATTCATGAGCCATTTTCAAAGGACATTGTGGAAGCGAATGGGAACTAAACTATTGTTCAACACATCTTGTCATCTATAGACAAATGGATAGATTAAGGTTGTCAATGGGATAATAGGAATTCTACTCTGAGTTCTTATTGGTTAGAACATAATTGATTGGGATCAATGCCTACCCATAATTAAGTTCACTTACAATAGGGCCACTTACAGTACCACAAACATGTCACCATTTGAGATTGCCAATGGATTGAATCTTATGTTTCCACTGGATCAAGCGCCCCTTCTAAGCTAGAATGAAGATCAACTAGCCATAGAGACATTCGAAGACATCAATGCAATGTACCAAAAAGTCATAGAACAATTGAATTATGCTACCACCAAGCTCAAGAGGCAAGGCAAAGGACGAACGAATAAAGAATTTTAACTTGGTGATTTGGTTTAGATTCACCTTAGTAAAGATTAATTTCCAAGTTTGAGGAAGAGTAAGTTATCTACTGGAGCCAATGGACTGTTTAGAGAGCTTGAAAGGATCAATCCTAATGCCTATAGGATTAAATTACCCGAAGACTATAGGGTCTCAAACTCCTTCAACATTGTTGACCTCCCTCTGTATGTCTTCAAAGGTAAGCAACAATTAGTTGAGCTAGATTTTATCCCAAATCTCAAATAGCTCGGAGGGGATGATAGGAATTACGAACTAGTCACTCACTCCTGAGCTCGAAGACTTGCCTATATGGTTTTGTCAAGCTGTCCAAGGAGAGTTAAACTTTGAAAAATGATGTACTTTCCAATATGACCTACCGAATTACTTTACTCTCCATCTCATTAAAGAAGCTACTAAGGTGTCTGACCTGTTGCCTAGTTGACCCCTTAACAATACATCAGTCCAAGGTCAAGCACTAAACTTGCCTATTACCTACTTGATACATTACCGAGGCTGAGCTGCCTCGATCCCAAGCTAACCAACTGAGGCTGACCAAACAATGGGCTACCTCCCTAAACTAATCCTTCCTCAATCAAGAATATCTAAACTACTGAGTTGCTGAGCATCAAACCCCAACCTAAACTACTTAAGACCTGTTTTACACTGCAAACAACATCTTTAGGACTATAGAGTGGATGACTGACACATGCCCCATTTTCTGACATCCATGCTATCCTTTTTTTCTATAACCAAATATCCTTTTTACTTGTTTAAAACTTTGCCCATGTAAACTATGTATCTTTCCTTTTCCAGTAAGAATCCTTTTTGTAAATTACATATACCTAAGACTTGCCCTAATTAGGCCATATATATACTTGTAAAATGTAATGGCCACAACAATTATCATTAGGATGATGATATTGAACTTCAGACATTTTACCATTTCTTCTTCTTCTTCTTCTTCTTAAGCTTGTGTTTTCTCGATAAGGATCAAGACCTTGAAGAGGTTTTATCTATGCCATTGAGCATGGACTAGTAGTAAGAAACCTTATGTTATACTTATCATATCAAGTGTAGCTCGACTTCGTATGAGGCATTGGTGAGTCATATCAATTATTGGTACATGAGGACCCTCGCTCAATCTTCAACTACCATTTACCTTTGGACCATCTTATGATTTAGACCTACCCTTTTGTTTTTTACTCATATGATATCGATATTTGTATGTTTCCCCTTTTCCCTGTGATTTGTATCAGGACAACTATATGTTAATGATCACCTAGAGTTGGTAGGCTTATCATTTCTTAGTTTGTTCACTCTTTGTTGTGGTTCACCCTAAGTAGCATTAACAAATGAAGTCCACTTGTTGCTCCTTCATGCATTCTCAACTAGCACAACAAAGAAAGCCAATCAAAGATTCTCATGATAGATTGCATACTCAGGAAACATTCCTTCAATACAAATCTTAACCATCTCCCTCTCATCGCAAATGTTTTGTATATCCAGGGAATACTCCTTGAAGCACCCGATATAATCCATGAGATCTTCTTTGGATTCATGATGGATCCTTTGCATGTCAGTAAGGGCAACTCTTTCTTCGGTAAAGAGGAGCTTCTCTAAGAACATCCTATACATACTACCCCATGAATCCACTAATCCTAGAGGGAGATTAGCATACCAAGTATATGCCTTCTCATTGAGTGACTTAGAAAAGTCTTTCAATTTTAAATCATCATATAGACAGTATACTTTTAGGGTTTCAATAAATTTCAGTAAGCACTCCTCTTCTTGCTATTGAATATCATGAACTTCATACTTACATAGTCCTTAGGATACAACTTTGCGGTGATACGTAAGTGATATGGGAGCTTTAATTCTGGTACCCTAGTTGAAGACTTTACCTATATCTCCTTTAGGTACATGTCCAGATCTTTTTTGGTCACGAATGAACCTCTTTGGATGGATGTCTCCATCCTCACTAACATCATAGGTGTAGAATGTATGGGCACAAGGTTCATAGGTGTAGAACTTATAAACATAGGGTTCATTGGTGTTAGTTGCGTAGAGTCAACAATTGTGACACGTAGTATAGCATGTAAGGATGATGAGCCTCCAATCTAAACTCTCTGGTTCCTTACCTCAAGCAATGAATCTTGCGTAGCTGTGGGTTTTGCTATAGGAAGTTGCTCATCAACTCCAAGAGTAACTTTCTTATTAACAACAGGGTAATTAAATGGTTAAAAGGCTTATGGAGTGAGTTGTTAAACCACATTAGAGGGATTTGAGGTAGTTGTACCTTGTTACATAGCAACAAAGGCAGCCAAAGCAATTGTACATTGAGTAAATATCATCATGAGTTCACTTAGGATCCAATTAGTCTCTCGTAGCTCAATGTTAGTTGCACGTTGTCAACAACACCTTACTACATACCATCCCCTAAATTCATGTCTCTAACTAAAGGTGGATTTTGGTTATTGGTCATAATAAGGATGTCTTGCTCTTAATTACTACCATTAGTAGGATTAGCTAGTCTTTGTCTTAGAGGTACCATGATGCGAGTGTCAAGTCTTCCGTTCCCCAGTAGAGTTGCTAGAAATGTGGGGGTGTAAGGGCTCGAGTATGAAGTTCATGTGTGTGCTACATAATATATGCATTATGCATGACTAGAGAAATGACTTGAGTGATTCATATGGGATGATCAAAAGAGAAGTGTAGGGAGGTCAGTAGGCAATCTCAACAAAGCTCTAACACTTGTAATGATAAGTAGAGAAGC
The DNA here is from genome assembly GCA_024138015.1 of Lumnitzera littorea. Classification (NCBI taxonomy): domain Eukaryota; kingdom Viridiplantae; phylum Streptophyta; class Magnoliopsida; order Myrtales; family Combretaceae; genus Lumnitzera; species Lumnitzera littorea. The sequence goes on from JAMXBB010000006.1 coordinate 88,584,017, forward strand.
ATGCATGCATCAAACTCTACTATCGATGAGGAGTATAGAAGTGTTCTTATAATATTCAAGTGTTTGATTTTTTATGGTGAGAGTCCAATAGAGTAACAACATTTGTACCAATATTCTCTTGTCCAAACGAGGGAGGGATAAGGGTATTTATAGGGGATAGCCATTGATCTGATCCATAGGACAGTAATGATGATTAATGGCAAGGATTCATCCCTTCCCTTAATAAACCTTAGGTAGTCATCCATTATAAGCTTAGACCCAACAAGACCCTATCTTTTTGTATGAGCTAAGTTGAGAAAAGTTAGATCAGATAGATCAATGCAATAGGCCCTGCTCTAAGCTCACCATGCCAAACTCCTATGATCATCCCAAATACATACATAAGCTTGACTCCATGAGCCTTATCACCTTAGCTCAAGAAGTTAAACTCAATTAATTAATGCATTTTAGCCCTCTACAATACCAAACACATCATAAGCAATAAAGCCTAACAACTAGTCTATATAAGAATATGTCAACCTATTGTATGTTGAAATGATGCAATAACTCACATAACTATTTCCATTGACAAAAGTTACAGTTTCAGATAACTCCAATACAACCCACTTACATAGAAACATGCAATGCCCAGCTAAAAACTATAAATAAGCTAGCAATTGCCATGATCAAGATCTTCTGGAGTTGTTACTATAGATTCCTTTAATATAAAGGAGCAAAGATAAAAAGAATTTCTATTACTATTATTTCTATTAGAAAGTATGTATATGTGTGTGTCTATATATATATATATATAAACATATTGTCCTTGTCACGTAAGTGTTATTAATACGTGTGTAAGATTAAAAGATAAATATAACAAAAGAAACTATATGGTATATATAACACTATGTACATCAACAATTCTAAGTACATAAAGAACAAATTAAACACCAAAAATTATATCGCAATGACTACCCCCCACCCCCTTCCTCCTCAAGTTGGATGTACTCTAGGATCTAATTTAGATAGAAAAGTAAGCAATTGAGACTCAGAAATAACTTTGGTTATTACATAAGAAATCTAAGGAGAGGAAGGTACATGATTAAGCTACAAGAAACTAGAAGAAACATGATATCTCAAGAGTTGAACATCCAGTTCAATATGCTAGGTGCAACTATGAAAGCATGGGTTTTTAACAAGAAGAATTGTAGATCTACTATCAATGAAAAGAGGAACAAACTTAGAAACTTCAGTACCCAATTCATCCAACAAATATGAAAGCCATAATAACTCTTTGGTGGCAAAAGGGATACTTTGATATTCTGCTTTTGCTGAAGAAGTAGAAACCATAGGCTATTTCTTAGTTTTCCAAGAAATTAAAGAGGAACCAAGAAAAATGCTAAATACTAATAAGGAATTTCGATCCCCAATTCACATCAACAAAACCATGTAATATGAATGAAGAAGAAGAAGAAGAATAAAATAAACCATGATCAACACTACCTTTCAAATACATCAGTAAATGCATAGCCTAATGTAAATGGGTAGTGCATGGATTAGATACGAACTACTTTACTTATTGTACCAAGAAGTAGATATATGGTTGTGTGAAAGTCATTCAGAGCAAATGCCCAACTGTCCTTCGATATAATGTCAGATTAGGTAATCGATCACCATCCTCATTATTAAGATGCACATTAGAAGGAAAAGGGATTTGTATTAGATGTACACTAAAGAGACCCATGTCCTATAAAATATCTAAAAGAAACATTCTTTGATTCAAGAATATGCCTTCCATTGTCTAACATATTTCCATTCCCAAGAAGAACCTAGCTTTGCCAAGATATTTGATAGTAAATTGCTGATCTATTACAACTTCAATTGAAGAAATATGAGTAGGATTATTTCTAACCAACCATAAACCATCAACATATATTAAGACTGCTAGGAAATCAAAACCATCCTTCTTAAGAAATAAAGAATAATCAGCTTTTGATTCATGAGATCGCAAGAAATAAAGGCATTTAATGAATTCTTTATTTCATTAACGAAAAGCTTGTTTTAACCCATAAAGAGATTAAATAAGCTTACAAACTTGAGCTGGTTTTTCAATAAAATAACCCTTCAAAGGACTCACATATATCTATTCATCAATAAAACCATGCAAGAATGCATTATTCACATCCAACTAATTTACAAATTACTTGTTAATAATAGCAATTGCAAGAAGAAGTTTAACAATAGTGAGTTTAGCAAAGGGTGAAAAAGTGTGAGTATAATCAATTCCCTCTATTTGATTTCTCACCTTAGCCACTAATCTTACTTTAAAGTGTTCAATTCTACCATTCGGTTTATATTTTATCTTATAAATCTACTTATAGCCTATTGCCTTTTTCCCTAAAGGTAAATTAACAAGATCCTAAGTGTTGTCAGCCTTAAGAGCAAGCTCTTTATTCATGGCATCAACCCATCGTGAATCTTGTTTTACTTCATAGTAATTACATGGTTCTTATATTGTAAAAACATTTGCTAGTGAAGTAACATACTCCTTTGGGTAGTGAGAAAAGGATTTAAGATTAAATTAAGGGTATTTTAGAGGTACATGATGGTTTATATTAGAGGATATAGCATAGGATTTAAGATCAGCAAAGGAGCTCACTTGCATTATATGAATGAATTCTTTCAACCAATCTAGTAGGTCTTGTATAGATCTTCATGACAAATTCTCAATATCTTGATCATTGGAATTGGTACTATTATGTAAAGGAAGTCTATCAGGACTGCTTATATTAGAAGAAGTAGAGGAATTATGTACATCAGCTAAAGGAAAATATTGAACTGAATTTATGTCATTCTTTGGAGGTTAGATAGGATGCAAAGCATGATTTTTAGTACATGAATTAGAAGAAGAGGTGTATGTATTGTGTAAGCAAAAAGGTAATATATGCTTAGTAAAAATGACATCTCTACTCATAAAAAAATTGGTCACTATTAAGATCACATAATTTATATCCTTTTTTCCCTATGGGATAACTTGAAAATATACACCTTCTCCCTTTTGCATCAAATTTATCTCAATAATGAGGTATAGAAGGTGCACAACAAAGGCACCCTATGACTCTTAAGTTATTGTAAGATGGAGGCCTTTCGTATAAAATTTTATAAGGTGACTTCCATTTCGAAGACTTGATAAGCATTTGATTAATGAGGGTGGTGGCTGCTAAGGCACACTCTCTCCAAAATTTTCATGGTGGATTGGCATGGATTCTTAAAGTACGTATAGTGTCTAGCAAGTTTCTATGCTTGCATTCAACAAAACCATTTTGTCATTATGTATGTGCCATACTTCTTTGATGTACAATTCCAAGGGTTTTGAACTAGGATTAACATTCATAAGACATGAATTCACCACCATTATTCAATTCTTATTGTCTTTAGTGTGAGACAAAATTAGGTTTTAACAAATTGAACAAAGCTAGCTAAAGTACAAGAAACATGATATTTATGTGGTAAGAGAAAAGTCTAAGTGCATTTACGCTTGTCATTTACTATTGTTAAGAAAAATTCACTACTAGATGAAGAAGGGATATGAAAGGGACCCAACACATTAGCGTGCAACAAATCAAAGGGATCCAATGAAGTTGAACTACAAAAAGGAGAAGCCAATCAATGAAACTTAGCTAATTGACATGAATTACAAATGAAATTTGAGACATTAACTCCTTTACAACTAGAAATGTGTTGAAGTTTTGATAATGAAGCACAAATAAGTTGGTTGTGTAAAAGTTGTAACGAATGTGTATCAGTAATAGCAAGAATAATGTCACTTATTGTATTTTGCTTTATTACACTGGAATTGCCAATACAAGGAAAGGAATTATAAACAATGCTACCAACTTTATGACTTGAATTCCTTACATACAATCTAAAGTGAGCCTTTTCTTGTGCAACATACTTCTTAGAGCTTAGGTCCTAGAATGCACATTCATGAGAATTGAAAATTGCAGCTAAATTAGTATTTGAAACTAATTAGTTGATTGAAAGTAACTTATAGTGGAAAGTTGGTATACGTTGGACCTTCTTTAACAATATGTGTTTATTTACTCTATTGTCCATTAGGATGTATAATTTTAATTGGTTCTTTAAGAGTTCGTTTATAACAAAAACTGGTGGAATACAAAGTAAGGTGGTCATACTAGCTCTTATATTTACAATCCAGTTACTCATTTCATTTCTATAAAGTATGCAAGAACTATGATGAGAAGAAGCATGAGCGATATTACTCACAAAATTGACAACTGATTACCTAACTTGCACCTCTCCTGGTTGTTGTTCTTTCAACATTTTCACTACTTCCAAACATAATCTAAAAACAAGGGCAGAGTTATTAGAAAATACCTGTTAGCAATAAATTGATCTAAAGGAATATTAAGTAGAGTGTTTGAATTATTCCACAAATCCCCTTTATATGTACTAATTGTTATAGCAACTTTAGAAATTGAACCAAGAATATGTCTACTTCAGCCTCTTCTATCCTTTGGTTTAAACCAATCGGGATATCTGATTATTTCAAAACACTAATCAATTGAATGGAAAACCCTTTTTATTGTGACTAAAAGTGACTTTCCCAACTGTTTTTCTCTTTCTATCTTTTCTTTCCCTTGTCATTGATTTACTAACACTCTTGATAACAAAGACAACATTTTCTTCCCCTAGAATTCCAACCATTTGTTTCTGTTTTTCAACTTAGAATACAAGATAATATGCCTTGCTAACCATAGGCAAAGGTTCCATGCCTAGAGTCTAACTTCTTACACCATCAAAGGCTTCATTTAGACCAACTAGAAATTGCATCAACTTGTTTCTATTTTCAATTTCTTGAAACTTCTCAATAATATTGAATTGATAAGGGGACATTACACCATAACTACATTGTGGAATGCTAAATAAACTCGATAATTCATCCCAAAGTTTTTTAAGTCTATTGCAATACATTGAAACAGTGGAATTTCCTTCTCTAATATTAATGATCTCATGCCATAATTGATATATAAGTCGACTAATTGTTAAGCCAAAATGCTCATAGGCATAACTCTACAATTCTATAGCAAATTGTGCACACATGAAGGCCTTAAATAGATCTTTGGTCATAGAGTTCAAAAATTACACTAGTGATTAAAGTTCTTGGATTATCGAAACCAAAAAGGTGTAAAGGATCACTATCTATATTTATTAATTTCGATGTTTTCTTCTTTTGATCAATAAAATAGTAGTAGAAAGGAAGAATATAGATAACACTCGAAAAGAAAGAGACGAAGAATAATGAGCAACATTAGCCGCTCTGGTAACATGCAAAGATGCTAATGATCGCCACGATCAAGATCTTCTAGAGTTGCTGTTATAGATTCCTTTGATATAGAGGAATAGAGATAGAAAGAATTGCTACTACTATTATTTCTATTAGAAAGTATATACACACACACACACATATATATATATACATTCCTTTTGTTCTTGCCACCTGAGAATTGTTAATATGTATGCAAGATTAAAAGATAAATATAACAAAAGAAACTATAGGCTATATACAACACTATATACAACAACAATACTAAGTATGTAAACAAAGAGGAAACAATAGAAACTATACTGCAATAAAAAGTTAATGAAATTAGCATTTAGTAACCCTTTTACATATTCATGCAACAAATGAAATAGAACATGATATTAGCTGGGAGAGTAGAATGAAGAACATGATAGCAACATATTTGATGAGCTAATAAGTAGGGTCTTTATTTCCAAAGACTAGCCTAAGTCTCTTGCATTTGTGAAATATAAATAGAGACCAAGTCAACATGTATGATAGTGAAAGCAAAAATACAACAGTAGCTTCTATTTCTATATTTACATATAGCAATCGAGTAGAGAAAAGGGAATTAATAGTAGAAGAACAGTAGCAATTGCTCTTTATCAACGTGCGCAACAACATAATTGTAGTAATATATAGAAAATGATGACAAATCAAATATAGAACATGCACGATAACAATAGCATATTGGCAACATGTTACGACAATCACCAATAGCAATGTTAAGATCAAATGAAGTTGATTCACATGATAGGGACAAACATGTTCATGAAGAGGAAGAGTAAAATTATAACAAGATCTTAAGTCAATAAAAAATCACATCGACGCATCAAGTAAATTTCATAATACTAATTAGAAGGAAAAAGAAAAAGAAAAAAAAGGGGGGCACGTGAGATATTAGGAAGAAGGTAATTCTAGCAGCTCATATTTGAGATAACGTAGAATTTCAGCTTCTTGCCATACTACATTATTTGTACTCAGGATGATATTAGTCATATAAAACTTATGTCTAACATTATATCAATTAAAGTATGACAATGATTTGATAAAAACATTAAAATCAAGACATTAGTCTATTAGTGAAACGACATTAGTCTATTAGTGTATAAATGCACATTGAAGGATATAAAGGTAATTGGAGTAGATGTCATTGCAAAAGGCAATCACTCATACACTAAATAGCGACACAACTAGTTGAAATGAAGACCTATCATAATTCAATCATTATTGAAACATTAGTCTCTTCAAAGCATATGCATCTTCCCTTTACACATGCTGTAAGATGACATATTAATTAGCCATAATTGTGATATCAATACAATATACTTATGTGACTATGTAAAAATCATATTCTATTCTATACTCATTGTAATTTTGCACATAAACCACATTAGGTAATTGAGTTCAAAGTAGTCGAAACTTGTGTGATCATTAAAGTCAACTCCTCTAATTTTATTTTAAATGAAAAACCATCAAGAACCATATATCATGTTCATGTTTCAAAAACTCAAGTCATAATTCATTCATTTCCAAAGAATAAGAATCCATCTAAAACTTACAAGCACTGGTTTTAATTAAAATCTAAAAATGTAAGGTTTCACTACCCAATTTCTTCAAATTCAATTTCTAGCCTATTCATTATTGAGTTCCAACAAAATTGGAGATATTACTATAAATTTTACACCATGATATTTCATGGAAATAATTACACAAGGTCTTAGTAACACCACCAATTGTAGTTTTATTCTATAATTAAAATTTTAGCCCTTCAAACATGAACTTGAAAATTCTTATACAATTAAACTAAGGATTACTTATAGCAATGAGGATACACCAAGATTCAACAAACCTAAGATTTCTTTTACAATAATTTTTAGAGAATGAAAATAAAAAACCTTAAATTTTCTTTTAAAATGTAGGGTTTTACAATAAAATACTTTAGAGTATAATTTTCATTTGCAATTTAAGGTTTTACAATTTTGTTTTCGGTTTAAGCCCTAAATTTCAAAGTATAAAGACAAAAAATCCCAAAATGAGGATTACTAATAATTTTCCTTTACAATAGCTAGATACATGATACTTAAGTTACATTACACATTGACTTGATTTAAATCTTTATCCTTATGAAGCAAATTGAAGGAAGGGTTATCTTACATTACAAGTGTAGATGTAAGGGTCCGATTGGAGTAGTCATATACGTACTACGTGAATAGTACGCTACATGTGGCTTCAAAGAAGTGAAGCAAGACCGTCACTTAAAGGGATGATTAGGTGAGAATAAGCCAGAGAGGAGGAACAGGTAATCTCAGTTTCTTAAATGCACAAGTCACAAATAGGATAGTTTTAGGGGACCTCAAGAATTTACCTTGTAACTTGAGCGAATGAAGTCAATTTTTTGCTTGAACGTTATTTGATCTTAGAGAGTAGAGTTTTCATAGTGAAACACCGTTTCTCCAATCTCTCTAAGAGTTCTAAATGATGACGAAATACTAGAATCATCTAGGTGATCAATAGATGGGATGAAGCTTACTCGATTCATGGCTATCTAGAATGAGCTAATTAATGGACCCAAAGCCAGTAGCCTTTCTTATAAGTATACAAGCCTGCTTAAGAAAGGTTGGAGGCAAACAAACCGGTCCAACGATCTCTATTCCAAGCCCACCAAGCCAAATCTCTTTAAATCATCCTAATATAGACTGGACTCCTAAGGCCCTATCACCTGGCATAAGGACTTAAGCCTAAATAAATAATGAGCTTATCATAATAACTAATATAGCAATTTTTAGCCTTCTACATTTTAACTCCTAAACAAAAGTCCCTTAGACACATTTAAGGGGGTTTGGGGAATTTTTAGAAGTTGTTTCTTTAACTGTTATGTAAACATATTAAATATTGACTTTGTTTGTTTTATTACTTCTAATATTAGAATTAACACTTCTTTTCAATCACTAGCAAGCTAAGTATGATTTGTTAGTATTCATTTTGCTGCCACATAACACATATTTCAATATACTTTTATATCGCACTATTAACTTATTGCTTCTATGACATTGATTTACCAAATAATGTGTGTGTGGTGGTTCTTCTTGGTATTTCTTCCTCATTTTACAATCACTGGTAGAAAAAATAAAATCATTAGAGTATTCACATGAAATCTAAAGCTTTCATAACATCCCATCCGGCCATGTTATATGCATATATATGTGTATGTGTGTGTGTGTGTGTGTGTGTGTGTGTGTGTATGTGTACGTATGTGTATTTGTATGTACCTCATTCATACTAATAAATGGGGTAGTGTTGTCATGAAGTAGAGCAGAGCTCCAGAGCATTGCGAAACAAAACAATAATATCTACCCCCTTGTAAAGATTGCAAGAGTTATGTTGTGCTATGTAAAGACAACGTGGGGGTACGGAGGCAACTCGCCCTTGGTAAGGTATGTTATTTGTGATTTTTCTTTTATAATTATTATTTTGTCTATCTTCAACACAATATCGATGGAGATTTACACTAGCGCATTGGAAAGAGCCATGCTTTGCATCAAGAGTCATTGTTGGAATCTCCAGTTGTAAGTTTGTACCTCATGTAGTTATACTTAGTTCGAAGACATGTTGCCTATGTGATGATTTTTTCTTTTAATAATTATTATAAATCCTGGAGCACATCAAGATGTAAGTTGAAATCATGTCTTTAACTATATCAGCCCTATACCTCAAAATTGCACTATCAAACAAGATATGCTTAAATCTTTTACTATCACTTTAATATTCCTATTTTCAAATCTTATTCGATCTGAATCAATGTCATTGAACTTCACCAAACTAACTCAAATTTCATCAAATCTTTAATTTAAATCTTTTACTATTCATCTATCAAACCTTCTCAATGTACTATACATGAACCACTTCATGTTGACTTTCTATCTTAAATTCAAACCGCTTGTCTATGAAGACGAGTGAGACCTAAGTCAAGTATAATCTATATGTGACCATTACTTCACCAATTGTGAATAAGGGGGAGTAGCATCATCAATTCTCAAATCTTTTAGTCAGTAGCAATCTTGTCATAACCAAATCACATGCATTTGCTAGTGTGATTTCTAGCATCTAATTTCCTACACTTAGCATCTATTTTTCTTTTCTTTTCTTTCTTTATTTTTTTCCCTTTCTTTCTTTTTAAATTTCAATGTGTTTCAATTCTTGTTACTAACTTTTATATAACTTTGGTTGTCATACTTCTCCTTGTCCCTCAAGTGATAGAAGGAATTCGATTTTGAGTGAGCATCTAGCATTACTTTGAGTAGGCAATTGATCACACATCTTGTTCTTGCTCTTTTGGTTTTGTCAAGCATGGTTATACATAGCAATAGTGGGGATTGTCCATCACGATAGCTATTTATATACATAGAAGTGTAGTTCATCGAATTTATATCTTTCTTATTCTGAGTTCTATTTAATCCATCCATCTTATATGAAAGACTTACTAGTGCTTATTATTGAATCTTCATAGGTTTGGACAAGTTCACCTTACTGCCATAACAACCTCTCATAAAGAGCACAACTTTTAGACATCTTTAATGGGTGCTTTGCAAGTTTCTCACACTAAGAAGAAGAAGCCATATTTTTCTTCTTGGCTAGCATATTTTTTTGTGGATAAAGGAAGGACATGCCTCAGGTTTCAAGCCCAGGTCACAAGAAAGAGTTAGTCGACCGCATAGAATCGCATGAATCCCTATACGAGTCCAACTTTATAGTCTACGTTAACATACCCTATTATGTCCGTAGTTATTTTAGTAAAGCTATTTACTACAATAGTTTGCTTTACCAAGCGTCGGTTGTCTATCCTTGTAGCTTTGAATGTAGACATTGGCATAATGTTTATGGAGGAGCCATTGTCTATGAATGTCCTCTTAATGGGATCTCTGTTGAGCATACTCTCGTAAAGTATCATTTCTTAGCTTCTTGTTGTCTCTAAGACTTTCTCCTTGGGCTAAGCTAACAGATGTTGCTCGTTTCCTGAATCTTCCACCTTCTATCCATTGTTGCGCAACAAAATTGTTAGTTCCTCTTGTAATCTCAATGTGTAGAGAAAGAACATAAATTAAGGTTTTCCAAGTGAATAGCATATTCAGTGAACATCCCTTGAATGTAAATCTTCACTAATTCCTTTTCACAACACACATCTTGGATGTCTAAGTTGGGCTCTCTAAAGTGCTTATGTAATTCATCAAATCTTCCTTCGTGTTTTGTCGTGTTCTTTCCATATCTATAACGTGACCCGTTCTTAAATAGAGAAGAATTTCTCTAGGAAAAGTTTGCTTATAGTTCCTCATGAATCAATTGATCCCGAAGGGAGGTTGACATACTAAGTATATGCCTTCTCCGTCAATGATTTAGAGAATTCTCTTAGCTTTAGGTCATCATCAAGCCTGTAAGGCTCCATGGTTTCAATAAATTTTAAGAGGTGTTCCTTTGTGTTACTATCACTGCTTAAGTGCAATTGACTATTTTATCTTATGTACTCAACTTATTGTTGCTAGCAAGTGAGAGCCTCTCTCCAATGTGCAACATTATGTTTTAGGCTTCACAATCCATAAGAAGCAAATCCTACTATTATGGCATTTCTTTTACAATGTTGCTGTTAAGTAAGGCACTATCTCCTAAAGTGTATAATAACCCCTACAGGCTTCAGTGGCATAAGCCACCTCTATGCAAAGAAGTCTTGTTATTTGATACAACTAAGCAATTGAAATAAATAATGAATAGAAGGATAGCATGAAAGCAATCGAACTTCATTCAATCAGCAAGTTCTATTTGAAAGTGTTGAAAAAAAAAAAATAATAACTCGAATACCCAAAAAAAGGGAAAAAAATTAACGTCAGCAAAACAAATGAATATAGCCAAACTCCATTAAGGGTAGCAATCTAAACCTACTATGGACTTAAGGTCCTATCACCTAATAAATCTTTTATTTCATGATCCATCTCCTCAATAGCACCTTGCAAAGCTTGAATCTTTGCTACTAACTCACCTCAGCTTCTCATAACGGTACGATAACTCAACAATCTCTTAGCTTTGGTAACAATAAGCTCTAAGCTACCAACCTTGAATTTTAAAAGATGAGCCCCTTCAATACAGCTAATCAATTGTTGTAGCTTATTAACTAATAGAGACCTCCATGACTTCTCAAGCAATGATGCAACTTCCCCTAACATTTTAACCATGGTATTAGCCAACTCAATCCCCAACATAGGAGACTTACTCCAAAAATCTTGGTCTATAGGGTAAAGTCTCCCCAATGAGTCCAGTAGATGAGAAGGAATGTCAAATTCATGAAGGGATATTATCTCTCTTAAGATGACTTCTAGAGTTGCTACCATATCTCTATGAAACAAGTTAGCAACTGAGGGTGGAGAGACATCAATAGATGCTCCATAAACTACAAATCCATGAGTCTCTAAGTGTAGCAACGCATCTGCATAAGTATCGCCATCACCTACTGTACACACCAAATTTTTGCTCTCTTTATTTTATTTCTTCAATAAGTCCTAAATTAGTAAAAACACAAAAAAATAGGAAATTAAAGAAAACTCAAAAAATAAAGAAATTAAGAAAAACAAGAATTTTAGGAAAATAAAAAAATAGGAAAAAAGCACAAAAAATAAGAAAATTGGAAAAATATAAAAAAAAAGGAAATCTAGAAAAAAAATAATACAAAAAAATAAGAAATTTAGAAAATAAAAGAAAATAGAGAAAAAATAGTGAATTTAGAAAATAATAAATTTTTAGGTTGTTTAAATAGAATATAATTTTAATTTAAATAATTTTGAATGAAAGATTGTTGGACTTAGGCTTAAATTTGAATCTAGCTTAGGTTGACTTAGTCCATATGTGCAATTGCACATATGAATAAAGAAAAAACAATAGCCTAGCTAGATAAGCACTTAGACTTGATCTTGCATATGACTTGAAGATCTTAGGTTTAATCCATAAAAGGTGCAAAATATATCTTTTATTTTCTCTTCTCACTTCATCGCCACATCATCGCCGCGTCATTTACCAACTCATTTCCAAGTGTGGTAGACATACTCCTACATACATTGGACATACTCTGAAATACTCCTATATACGTAGCTATGTATTTGGTACCACATATTGTCCAAGTTTATCCAATCCAAAATTGGAAGAAAATCATATTGTATTTAATTTTTTTTATCCTTAACTCGATCATGATACCTATAAATAGGGGTCTACTCTTCATTTTTAAAACACAACAAAGTTTCGAAACACTTCAGAAAAAAAAAAAAATCGAAGCTTTCTTTCTCTAGTACAATTCCTCTCTCTTTCTAAGATAGCATCCCTTACGGTGTTTTTTGATGAAAACCATCACCATCGAATTTTTCGAGTCGACTGAACCGAAGTGAGCCAACCCTAAGTCGAAGTAAGTTGACCTCGAGTCGAAGTGAGCCGACTGAGTTGATACAAGTCGAAGTGAGTCGATAAGCCGATCTTAACCGCCTTTGAGCGGTCTAAGCCGATCCAAGCCGACCAAGTTTGTTTGTTTTTTTTTTTATTTTGTTTATTTGTAAATGTTATAAATGAGAAAAAGAAAAAAGAATGAAAAGGAGAAAAAGAAAGAGAAGAAAAACAAAAAAAAAAGAAGAAAAAGAAAGGAAGTAGTCTACTTTTTTATTTATTTTTATGTTAATAGAAATAGATAGAATAAGTAAAATAATAAATAAAAAGTAAAAATAAAAATAAATAAGTAAATAGAAAGAATAAAGATTATTATTTCTTTTTATCACTTAGAAAATTGATTTTTCAAAAATGAAATAAAAAAAATCAATCATTTTTCAAATTAGGATCATTCAGAATTTCTAAAAAAAAAAAAAATTTAGGGCCCTTTAGGAAATTTTCTTAAATAAATCAAAATGGATAAAATAAACTCGGCTGTTTTCAAAACTAAAATCAACTCGACCCATTAAAGTTTTCATTAAAAAGAACTACGTACATCTGATCACGAATAGCGAGTACATAAGTACCTACGGAGCGATAATAAAAATAAAAAATCTAATTTTCCTTTTTCCTAAATTACTTAAGTCATTAACAATTGAGTTTTGTCTTATGAAATTAAAAGGTGATTTTTAAATTTAATTTTAAATTTGGAAGTTAGTGATACCCATAAAGGTTTAAAAATCATAATCCCCAAATCCAAATCTTTTGTTTTAAAACCGTTCTGTAAAATTGGTTTTAATCGTTAGATTAGTAGCTAAGTTATAATCAATCTACCTAATTAATTATAACTTGACTATTTTTCCTCATTTTAGTAGGGTAGCGACTCTAAAGTTGTTTTCAAAACAAAAAGGAATGGTTTTCTTTAAACCCTAGTCGAGGATCGGTATTAAACGGGTAGGATTTAGTATTGATCGATTTAAAGAAGGCTTATTTTATAAAAAGAACCAGAAGGGTGAAAATCCAACTTTAGTACTAAGCCCTATCTATTTAATACCAATCCTCGACTAAGGTTTAAAGAAAATTGTTCCTTTTTGTTTTGAAAACAACTTTAGCATCACCACTTGACCAGAGTTGACAAAAACAATTAAATTATGACCAATTTGGTGGATTGGTTATAACTTAGCTACTAGTTTAACGATTAAAACTAATTTTACAAAATAGTTTTTGAACCTAAAGAATTTGAATCTAGGGGTTAGGAATTTTAAACTTTTATAGGTACTATTGACTTTCCAAAATTAGAAATAAACTTAAAAATCACCTTTTAATTTTGAAAGACAAAACTTGATTATTGGTTACTCTAATTGAATAAATAAAATAATCTAAACTAAAGAAAAAGGGAAATTAGTTTTTAAAATTTTTATCATTGCCCTATAGGTACCTATGTACCCGCTGTTTGGGATCGGACATACGTAATTCTTTTTAATGAAAACTTTAGTGGATTGAGTTGATTTTAGTTTTCAAAATAGCTGAGTTTACGTTTTTGCCTATTTTGATTTATTTAAGAAAATTTCCTAAAGGGCTTTAAATTGGTTTTTATTTTTGGAAATTCTAAATGATCCTAATTTAAAAAATGGTTGATTTATTTTTATTTTATTTTTGAAAAATCAATTTTTTATGTGACAAAAAGAAATAATAATCTTTATTCATTCTATTTACTTATTTATTTTTATTTTTATTTTATTTATTATTTCACTTATTCTATCTATTTCTGTAAAAATAAAAATAATTAAATATATAAACTACTTCCTTCTTTTTTCTTTTTTTTTTTTGCTTTTGTTTTTTTGTTTTTCTTCTCTTTCTTTTTTTTCTTTTCTGCTCTTTTTTCTTTTTTTTTTTCTCATTTATAACATTTACAAATAAACAAAATAAAAAAAAAAAAAACAAACAAACCGGGCCAACTCGGATTAGCTTTAGATCAGCTTGGATGGCTTAGAGGCAACTCGGATTGGCATGTCAGATCACTTCGACTTGTATCGGCTTACTACAATTGGGTCAACTCACTTTGGCTCAGTTGGCTCGAAAAATCTAATGGTGGTGGTTTTCATCAAAAAACGCCATAAGGAATGCTATCTTAGAGAGAGAGAGGAACTACACTAAAGAGAGGAAACTTCGATTTTTGTTTTCCTAAAGTATTTCGAAGCTTTATTGTGTTATGAAAATAAAAAGTAGACTCTGATTTATAGGTGTCATAGTCAAGTTAAGAATGGAAAAAATTAAATGCAATATAATTTTCTTCCAATTTTAGATTAGACGAACCTGGACAATATGTGGTACTAAATATATAGATGCATATGTAGGAGTGTATCAGAGTGTATCCAACGCGTGTAAGAGTGTATCAGAGTGTATCCAACGCGTGTAGGAGTGTATTTATCATACTTAGAAGTGAGTTGATAAATGACATGGCAATAAAGTAAGAAAAGAAAATAAAAGATACATTTTGCACATTTCATGAATTAAACCAAAGATCTCCAAGTTATATGCAATATTAAGTCCAAGTGTTTATCTAGTTGGGTTATTGTTTTTTTTTTATTCACGAACCAAGTCAGCTTGAGCTAGATTCAAATTTAAGCCTAAGCTTAAGCCTAATGGCCTTTCATTCAAAATTATTTAAATTAAAATTATATTCTCTTTAAACAACCTAAAAATTTATTATTTTCTAAATTCACTATTTTTTCTATTTTATTTTATTTTCTAAATTTCTTTTTTTTTGTATTATTTTTTTTTTCTAAATTTCCTATATTTTTATATTTTTCCAATTTTTTTATTTTTTGTGCTTTTTTCCTATTTTTGTATTTTCTTAAAATTCTTGTTTTTTCTAAATTTCTTTATTTTTTGAGTTTTCTTTAATTTCCTTTTTTTTTGTGTTTTTACTAATTTAGGACCAATTGAAGAAATAAAATAAATAATAAAAATAAAATAAAATAATATAAATGAGGCAAAAATTAGGTATCTATACCTACTTAGTTGACTTACAAAGTAATGTCTTTGCTTTGAGGGAATAATTTGACTTTTCAATTCCATTATCATCATCAACATCCTTGTATTGGAATATATATACACATAAAATAGCATGATGTAATTAATAAAGCTACCTCCTGAATAAATGCTTGGTTGGTTTGTCTTGAATCCACTAGTGGAGGCGAGGGGTGATCATTCTTAGACTTTAAAGAAGGATCCATCCCTGTTGTCCTACTAAGACATTCCAATT
This sequence comes from Lumnitzera littorea, assembly GCA_024138015.1. Lineage (NCBI taxonomy): Eukaryota > Viridiplantae > Streptophyta > Magnoliopsida > Myrtales > Combretaceae > Lumnitzera > Lumnitzera littorea. The sequence goes on from JAMXBB010000006.1 coordinate 88,600,084, forward strand.
GTTCAACAATAGCCTCTTATGCATCTCCACTACCTTAAGACTTGGGCCTTAGGAGTTTAAAAAAGAATTCTTAATGATATACAGTATGTGCAAGAAGTGTATCACCTACTAACACAAAGGCATAAGCTCGGAACACATCCAGGCAATTCATCTAATGTGTCAGCCATCCAAGGGAAGCAACCCTAAAGCGACTAGTAGAAGAAAAGAATAGTTATCACTTTTTAGGGTGAATCTTCCTAAAGTCATTTGGACATAGTGATTGCTAGCAAGATTCAAAACTTTCAGTTGTGGTAATTAAGCAAGGCACTCCTTAATCAAAACCAAGTTGATACACAACCCAATGGGTAGAGTATATCGTGACTCTTCACTCTAAAAAGCAACCGGCTAAGTCTTTACTATCAAGAAGCGAAGGTAAGCTCCCTCAAATACACCATAAGAGGAATCTGGCTTAAGAATAAAGGATATTTGCTTGTTTTTCCACCAAGGTAACCTTACCGTCTAAGCCAGGAGGATAAAGTCTATTACTATCTTCATATCTTACAATCTGCTTGACATAAGGGCAGAATGTGAATTCACCCCTAATGTTAATGAGCTGCAAGAGTGACTGATCAATCGATCCCTTAACCTAAGCCCACTTTCTAGGAAGAGCAAGGCTGGGTTGGTCTTGTATAGTAAGAGGAGAAAACTGTCTTCGAAATCGCTTGCAAAAGAAAAGTTGAAGAAACACCAGGTCAACATGTAAAATGATTACATATCAACTTTTCAAACATATGGAAGCATCGTAATACAGGTCTAAGCACCGGTAAAGTAAACCTAAGTAGAAGGGACCTAGAGCAAATCACTTACCTTAGGCTAACACCTTCCTCAAGCCTTCCAAGGAATACGAAAAGGGAAAGCCAGAACACAATGAAAGCGGAAAGTTTACACCTGCAAAGACGGGATAGAGAATGTATGAGATGAAGAGATAACTACAACACTTAAATTAAAAAGAAAAAAGGAAAAAAGAGAAGAGAGAAAGAGGATTTAAAGGTATTGACTCTTTCTCACGACTTAGGCTTAGAACCTAAGGCATGTCCTTCCTTCATTCCTTAAAGAAGTATGCAAGCCAAGAAGCAAAACATGGCTTCTTCTTCTTAGTGTGGCTAGCTTGCAAAGCACCCATTAAGGATGTTTGAAAGTTGTGCTTTTTATAAGAGGTTGTCGTGGCAACAAGGTCTGCTTCTCCAAAGCTATGAAGATTCAATAATATAGTTATGTCTTCTAATGTTGGAGTTATCTCCCCCTATGAAGTGATAAACATATGGGTTTGAACACTCTAACGCGAGATGATTGGCTGCAATACTTCCATTCCATTTGTTTGCAAGAACTACAACCGAGTGGAATTAGCAATAGCACGAATGACTTTAGCTTTCTTTAATAAAGTCATGTGTTCTAGCTTCTCTACAATGTATGCTACCCAATCATCCCATCCATAAGGTAGCTCCTTCAAGAATGAGAATTAGGTATTGGAGAGAGGTAGCTCTCTCCTCTTATTTCTAAAGCGTAACACTGAATCTCCCTTGATGGTGTCTTTAGAATTAGTACAAGGCTTACGCTTGATAAACTGGAGACCGCCATCAGTATGAGGTATTGCATAGGCTTCTCGACACTTGGCTTTATCCTAGAAAATGTCTTCAAATATAGTTATGGCTTATGAAGCCTAAAGCATAGCATTACGCGTTAGAGGGAAGCTTTCACTTACTAGCAACAACAAGTTGAGCACATAAGATAAAATAGTCAATCGCACTTAAGCAGTGATAGTAACATGTGCCAAACGTATTATCAATGGTCAAGAGGATATTTCCCAATACTTAACCTTATATCATTTCCTCTTTACTTATTCATGTATTAGCCTTATGTGCTTAAGGAGACATCTTAACTTTATAGCAATAAGGCAATAAGAATAGAATACATACTTAAAACTATGTGCTAAGGAGATAAATCTCTTACTTTGCAGTAACAAGGTAAAATAACATAAAGAATTAGAGTAACAGAAGTTAAATGTTTCATTCATATGGATTGCAAATATATTGTTGGATTTACAAATGAAACTTTTTAACATATTAAAAGTTAATGGGAGGGGTTATTGCATTAGTTTTTGGATTAAGGAGCTTACAGTAGCCACTATCATGGACCTCATGAATTATAAAAGGGCCTTCCTACTTTGGTGTAAACTTTGGTACAGGAATACCTCACCGCACATGCTTTGCTTTGCAAAGTATAATATCACCTTGCTGAAAAGATCTTTTCTTGACCAGGTGATCATGAGCAACACTAAGTCGTCTTTGGTAATTAGTAAGGTTATGCTTGTCATGTCTCACCTTTCTTCTAAGGCTTTATGATCTAACATACGTAGGCTGTCTAGTTCTAATTCAACGTAGAGAGCCAAGCATGCAAAAGGAACCAAGATTTCAATAAGCATCATTGCCTTAGACCCATATACCAAAGAGAAGGTTTTGCTTGAGTAGGACCTCGTTTGGAAGCCTTGTAAGCCTATAGTGCCCATGGAAACTTGTTATTCCACTCTTTATGATATTCATGAACCATATGACTGAGCACCTTCAAGAGAGTCATGTTTGTCGCCTCCGCTTGGCCATTTCCCTTCGGATAATATGGTGTAGACTTCACATGATGAATATTGTAAGAAGCCAGCAATTGTCGTACATGTGAGTTGATGAAGGGGGTACCATTATCTAAAAGGATACACTTTTGGATCCTAAAATGACAAATAATATGCTCCTTCATGAAATTTGCTATAGCAGGTCCTGTTACATTCTTGAAGGGGATCACCTCAACCTACTTAGTGAAACATTCAGTCCTAACAAAGATCCATATGCACCCTTTGAATGGTAGGTTTATTGAACCAATTAGGTCAAATTCCTAAGTATAAAATGGCTATGGAGTAATCAAGCTATGCAATCTTACCATAAGAGCATGGATTGCACCACCATATTATTGGCATGCAACACACTTCTTAGCAAAATTGAATACATCATTTTCCATGGTAGGCCAATAATATCCTACATGAAGCAGGTAGTGGTGCAACTTCCTTCCTCCCTGATGTTCTCCACCATCTTTGGAGTACGCTTCAGACAATATAGTTTCTATTTCAAGAGATGCTATACATTGAAGAGGCTTTCCCATGAATGATACCATGTATAACTTACCCTCATGTATAAGATACTTTCTTACTTTATGCTTCACTAGTCGAACATTTGTGCTATTCATCAACAAAACATTATTTTTTAAGCAATCGATGTAAGGGTGCCTCCAATCACCTACACTTGCAACAAAATTGCATTCTCTTTGGTCGGGGAGTTCAGCACACTTTGGACAACTCATTTGTAGTTGTGATGCATCATTAGACACTATTGGCCAATAATACCTTGAGCGCAGAATGCAGCGATACAAGGGTAGCCCTTCTTCTCTGCACCAGATATTATGGTATTTATCTAACTTTAAACGAGCTTATTTTACATAAATACAACTAGATAAGACACCTTCTAGTCCCTTAAAATACAAGATGCCATTAATACAAATAAAGCTCTTCAAGGTTGTCACAGAAGTTGCATTTAGATGTACTAACTATGCCTTGATGGGACTACGCCAATTGTCTTACGATTCTTCATCCTTATCCACTAATTGCAGAGTCATGCATGGGATGGATTTCTTAATAACTTGGATGTTCAAATTATTCTATGTGGTTTGAATGGGAACTTTGGAAGCTAATGTTGCTAAGGCGTCTACATAGCGATTGGTAGATCATTAGGCATACTCATACCTCACTGATTTGAACTTACCAACCAAAGAGTACACTACAACACTATAAGGTGCTAATGCTAGTTCTTCGAGAGCAAATTCACCATTTTCCTGCTTAATGATTAGGTTTGAGTTACCACAAATGCACAAGTTAGATGCTCTGGCATTTTGAGTAAAAATAAGACTAAGTAGAAGTGCTTCATACTCAACTTCATTATCAGTACATGGGAAGTCTAACTTGAAAGCTAAAGGTATCTCTTAACCTTCTGAAGATGTTAAGATCACCTCGGCTCCTTATCTAGTGCTACTAAAGGAGCCATCAAATTGCACTTACCACTCTCCATCTAGTTTTGCTCTCATAGAGTCTTCATAAAACTTTGCAGGGATTGTATCTACAACAAGAGCCCTTGGTGTTACAGAAAGCTAAGCCAAAGGTCTACTAGAGCTTGAGACTTAATAGCCTTAGGTAGCATAATTATGATGTCAAATTCTGATAGGAGGAGTAACCATTTTCCAATCCTTCCTAAAAGAGCTGGTCATGATAATAAGTATTTTAGTGGATCTAAATGAGTGAAAAGATTAACCCTATGAGCCAAAAAATAATGGCGCAACTTTTGCATGGCGAATACTAACGCAAGGCACTGCTTTTCACAAACTGAGTATTTCACCTCACTTCCTTAGAGTAAGCTGCTCAGGTAGTAGAATGATCATTCACCATCATCTAATTCTTGAACTAGCAAAGCCCTGATAGACTTATTAGTTGCTATCAAATAAAGAATCATTAGTAACCCTATAACTGGCATTATCATCGTTGCTAGCGAGGTGAGTATCTCCTTAATCTTTTGTATGGCTTCTTCGTAAGGTTGTCCCCATTCAAATGGGGTTCCCTTTTTCATAAGGTGTTGTAATGAATGAGAAATTTCTACTAATGCAAGGATGAATCACCTAATATAAGAGACTTTCCTCATAAAGGTCCTTAATTCCCTTAGATTAGTAGGTGAGGGCATGGAGTGTATAGCCTATACCTTTACTAGATTCACATCAATTCCTTTTTTATGAACAATGAATCTAAGGAATTTACCAGAAGTTACCCTGAAGACACACTTCAAGGGGATTCGTACGTAATTCATATAGATGACATCTTTCAAAGACCTTGCAAAGATGAGTCAAATGATCAAGCATCTGTCTTGACTTAACTACTATGTCATCAACATAGTCTTCTATGAAGCCATGCATCATGTCATGAAATATGGCAATCATTACCCTTTGGTAGGTAGCTCCTGTATTCTTAAGTCCAAATGGCATGACTGTATAGTGGAAGTTTCCCATTAGTGTTCTAAAAGACTTACATTCAGCATCCCCAGTAGCCATCTTTATTTAGTTATAGCTACTAAAGCCATCCATGAATGAGAATAATTCATATCCAATTGTAACATTCACCAATGTGTCAATATTTGGTGATAGGAAATCATCCTTTAGGTAAGCCTTGTTTAGATCATGGAAGTCTACACAAACACGTATTTGTCCATTCTTCTTTTTAACTAGCACGATATTAGCTAGCCAGGTAGGGTGTTCAATTGGCTTAATGAAGCAAGCTTAGAGGAACTTTTCAATCTCTTCTTTTATTTGTACTTGAACTTCGAGATGAAAGATTCGTTGTCCCTACTTTACTAGCTTAACCCTTGGCACAATCTTCAATCTATGCACCAATAGACTGGGGTCCACTCCTATCATTTCATCATATGTCCAAGCAAATGCATCCTTGTATTCCTTTAACAACTTTACTAAGTGGACCTTAATTTCCTACAATAGATTCTTGCTAATGAAGATAAGTCACGAAGACTCCCCTGGTTTTGAGAGGTCCAATTCCTCAATCTCTTCGGCTTAGGGTTTCATTTGTTCTTGCATTTAAGAAGGGATGGGTTGGGTTTCTTGCACTGGTATAGGATCTGAGGAAGATAAAAGAGCTTCTTCGGATCCCAAAAACTGTTATAAGCAATACACCCTTTGTCTATCTTCCCTGACAAAACTTGTTATGGCTTCATCTTTTCTTTGCTTCTTCTTACTCCTACGGGAGCCCGCATTCTCCTCTTCTTCTTTTGTTTATCCTAGGACTCCTCCCATGTGGGCAATGGTATGTTGAAGGGTTTGGCAATGGTAGTCTCTCCATCTTCAGCATACTCATCAAAGAACCCTGTATCAACTAGATAAGACTCGTTATGTTCAAACAGGTTCTTCATAGTCAAAATAAAGACATCTTTGCCTTTCCAATGGCCCTTAATGCACTAGTACCATGTTGAAGGTATGAGGTTGTGATCGTACAGCCACTTCCTCCTAACTAGAAGATGGTAAGATACAGGTACATCGATAACGTAGAATCATGTGGATCCCTATATAGGTCTAACTTTAAAGTCTATGTTAACATACCCTATTATGTCCGTAGTTATTTCAGTAAAGCTATTTACTGCAATAGGTTGTCTATCCTTGCAGCTTTGAATGTAGACATTAGCATAATGTTTATGGAGAAGCCATTGTCTGTGAATGTCCTCTTAATAGGATGCCTATTAAGCATACTCTCTACATAAAGTAGATGGTTGTGATTAAGGTTCTTTGCATATGTATCTACATCCGTAAAGAGTATCGCATTCTCATGCGTGTTGGCCATCCTTCATACTAGTTACGCTACATCATACTCCCTATATTGTCTCTCAAAAATATAGGTAAGTGTCGTCATTGCTGCAAGCTATGCATCTTCATTGAATCCCAATAAATCAAAAAACCTCTAGAAGTTATAGGTCTTCATTAAGGTGGCGACCAGTAATGGGTATGCGCCTTGGTTGGTTTCTATTACTACTTCCTTCTCTTCATATATCTCAACTTGTGGCACATCTCCTTCCTCTTATCTCGGATCATGACTAACAACATTCGTAGTGCTATATTGGGTGTTGTGTGCCGAGCAGATTGCTGCATACATCATTATTTTCTATGACAAGTTCCCCATTACCGACCCTATCATTAAATATCTTCTTCAATGTCTAGTACTCTTTAATTGGATGACTTACAGTCCTATGATATCTAGAGAACTTAAGGTCATTCTTCTCATTTGCAATCGACAAATGCTCTACCCTTAGAAGATTTATGTTCCCATCCCATAACCATTAGTCAAGTACATCATGTACCTTACCCATCGAGCATAGGAATGATATAGCTAATGTCAAGCCTCATAAACTATCATTCCTTAGTTTCTTATTGTCTCTAAGACTTTCTCCTCAAGCTAACCTAATAGATGTTGCTTGTTTCTTGAATCTTTTACCTTCTATTAGTTGTTGCGTAACGGAATTGTTACTTCTCCTCGTAGTCTCAACGAGTATGGAGAAAGAACATAAATTAAGGTTTTCCATGTAGATGGCATATTTAGTGAATATCCCCTAAATGCAAATCTTCACTAATTCCTTTTCATCATACACATCTTGGATGTCTAAGGTACGCTCTCTAAAGCGCTCTATGTAATTCATCAAATCTTCCTTCAAGTTTTGTTGCATTCTTCTCATATCTGGAATCGTGGCCCGTTCTTGAGTAGAGAAGAATTTCTCTTGGAAGAGCTTACACATAGTTCCCCATGAATCAATCGATCCTAAGGGGAGGTTGACATACAAGGTATATGCCTTCTCCGTCAGTGATTTAGAGAATTCTCTTAGCTTTAGGTCATTAACAAGCTTATAAGGCTCTAAGGTTTCAATAAATTTCAGGAGGTGTTCCTTCATACTTCCTTTTTGACCATTGAACAGCATGAATTTAGGACTTACATCATCCTTATGATATGGCTTTGCTACAATGCGTTAGTGATAAGGGAGTTTTAACTCTGGTACTCCTATAGATGACCCAGTTTGTATTTCTCTCATAGAAACGTCCAAGTCTTCCTTTGTTATAAAGGAAGTCTTTAGAATAAAAGCTATAGATGCAGGTAACGGAGCAAGGGCAAGATTGGGATGAGAGGTAGATCCTCCCAAGATTAGGATGGTAAGATTAGATGAAGGAGCAGGCACCCATGAAGATAAAGAGTCATCTAAATGGACTCTTTCATTCTTTAGTGCAGGAGTTGGTTGCTATGCAGGTTATCACGGTAGTGGTGGGGGAGGGTTTCATCACCTCCTCTTTGATAGAGATCCTCCTCAATGGCTAAAGGATTAATTGGTTAAGCTAAGGTAGTAACGCCTGGCTATGCAATAACCATAGGATTTAGTAAAGCCATACCTTATTGCATAGCAACGGTGGTAGCCATCCTAGTAAGGATAAGTTAGAACATAGCTATGAACTGATTTAAAGCCCTCATGGCTTCCTACATTGTCCGTATTTTCTATACGGGATTTAGAGGTGCCTCAAGCACTAAATGGTCCTAATTAGTATTCTCAAGCGATGGGTGTAAAATCTGCTTAGTAAGCTTAACATTAGTGTCAAGCTCTTGGGAAGTGGTATCAAACGTACCAATTGTTCTCTTCTTGGGAGGTGGCATGTCTCTGTAATTACTCTTTCCCCAATGAAGTCACCAAAATGTAGATGTAAGGGTCTAATTGGAATAGTCACAAGCGTACTGTGTAAATAGTATGCTACATATGACTTCAAAGAAGTGAAGCAAGATTGTCACCTAAAGGCATAATTAGGTAAGAATAAGGCAGGGAAGAGGAACAGGTGATCTCAGTATCTCAAACGCATAAGCGACAAATAAGGTAGCCTTAGGAAACCTCAGGCATTTACCTTATAGCTTGAGCAAATGAGATCAATTCTTTACCTGAACACTATTTAATCTTAGAGCGTAGAGTTTTCACAGTGAAATACCGGTTTTCCAATCTCTCTAAGAGTTTTAAATGATGAGAAAATACTGGTTATTTATAAGCTCTTAAGCACGATGACATCCATCGGATCATCAAGGTGATCAACGAATGGGATGGAGACGATGACATCCATCAGATCATCTAGGTGATCAATGGATGAGATGGAGTTTACTTGATTCATGGTTATCCAAAATGAGCTAGCTAATGGGCTCAAAGCTAGTAGCCTTCCTTATAAGTGTATGAGCCTACCTGAGAAAGGTTGGAGGTAGACGAAATGGTCTAATGATCCCTATTCCAAACCCACCAAGCCAAATCTCCTTAAATCATCTCAATAAGAACTAGACTCCTTAGGCCTTGTTACTTGACCCGAGGACTTAAGCCTAAATAAATAATGGGCTTATTCTAATAGCTAATATAACAATTTTCAGCCCTCTATAATAAGCAAACATAACATATCAAGGACATTGGTGGTGACTCTGACATGTGCACTCCTAATGCTCAACTTAGTAAAATTAATCGAGAATAATCCATTAATGAATTAGAGGCAAGGAGGGGGGAAGGGAGGGAGAGGAAGAGGAGAGAAAGCGTATTGGGAATCAACCTTCTCACATCAAAGGGGTGTCTCTAAATTATAGTGGGTATCAAGAGTTTGTTAGGCCATTATGGGTTTATGGGTCCTTTTCCTTTTGATTTCAAGTGGAAAGATTTTGTCCAAAATCTCCTTTTTTTCCTTTCTTCATTAGACTCTTTACTTTTCTTTCAAGCCTTAGAAGTACTAGGTTAAGCCCACCTTGAGGAAATCTAAGAGCCAAAATCCACCATTCACTCAAATCTTTTCCTTTTCATCAAATTTGTTGAAAAGATCCTCCTTTTCTTCAAAAGAAAGGGAAGGACCTTCTTCAATGAATCCCTCATGTTCTTATTTTATCCTTCCCTTCCAATGTTGATTCCATTTTTACATCTCTTTCTTCCTCACTTACCCCCTCCTTTTGTTTCTATGCTTCTTACAGTTTTTTATTAAATATGGATGATAGTATTATGCCTAAATAAACATAGATAATAAATAAGAAAATACTAAAGATTTGATCCGTATGATTTTTCAATTTTCACACAAGGTAATAATAATAATAATAATATTATTATTATTATTATTATTTACTTCGTTAGAAATTTTAGGGCAAAATAAATGTATGTAGGAAAACAATAAAATAGATGACAAATTCTTGCAATTTATGAATAACATACCACACAAATATACAAGTGATAACCTGTGACTACATTTTAACATTTTGAACAAATTTAGAGTTCAACACATAATTTAATATTAACAATTTTTTAATACTATTATATTTAGCATAATAAAGTGAAATGGAGGTAACGTAGCTTATAAGAATTTTTTTATTTGGAAATAATAAATCTAAAGGAAAAGCTTTATTTATTTATTTATTTGTCTTTTTCTGCACTTAGTTGCACCTTAAAAAGAAAGGGAAATGGATCGTTTCCATTTCTTATTTCTTCATTTTCATTAATTTGTAATTTAATGGTTGAGAATTTTGTCTAAATTCTTAAACTAACTTATCATATTATTATAACATTATGAAACCCTAATCTTTGACAAGCTATCTTAGATTCAGAATGAAGATTTATTCTTATCAAAACTTAGTACTAAGAAGGTATAATTAAGGAACCGGAATTGTAACCTACTGTTAGTAACTTGAATAGTGAGTTTGGATACTCAATGAGATCTTAGAAGTGAATTATTCATCCTGTTTAGTTCATTGAATGTAATAAAAAAGTGAATAGAATCTCTATTACTAGTTAATGGAATAATGGTGTAATATATCATGAATACTTATTACATTGTTTATTTGGTTATTTGGTTCAACAATAGATGAAAGAATAAGGTTTGAATATAATAAAATAAAAGAACATGAATCAACTTCATCCAAAAGTTAAAACCCTAACCACAAAAATATCCAAATCAAAATCTTAATCCTTATTAAAAAAACCCTAACTCCAAATCAAAACTACTATTAATGATCACAATTCAAAATAAACTTGAGAATAGACTTAGTTTAAGGTTTGTTAAGATCTGTGGTACACAATCTTACAGATCAGATTAAAGAACATATTTGTTTAGCTCTTTTCAAATCATGTTGGTTAGTACTTGTCAAAATAAACTATTATTATTGACTCCAGATCCTTCTACCAAAGAGAAAAAAGAACAAATTTTTACAAATTTGTAAAGAGAAAGTATAACGAATTTATGACCGGTAAAGTTTAGTGGCACTGTACAAATGGAGGAGAAGTATAGATTGAAGAGAAAGAAGAGAAGATCTGTAATTACGAGTCCTTGAGTCACTAGTTTGCAAGTTTAGTGGTAGAAGTAGAGAAAAAGAAGGATAGATCTAATAGATCAAAGAGAAAGAAGAAGAAAAAATGTGCAAATTGGTAGTGTTGATTTGCAAGTCTAGTGGTAGCAACAAAGAAAAGGAAGAGCAGATTAAATAAATCAAAGAGAAAGAAGAAGAATAGATCTACAATCTTGTGGTGCTAATTCATGAGTTCAGTGGTAGCGACGGAGTGAGTTAGTATGAGAGATAGAGAGGAAGAGAGGTTCATAGTTGAAGTAAGGTTAATAATGGTATAATTTTGTAATATGGTAAATTGCATGAGGATATTTTAGGAAGAAAAAAATAATTAGATCTTTAATTACCACTCATGACCCTACATAATGAATTTGGATTCAACAATTTTAGGTATTGTTATTACATAGACCTTAAATTGAACTAAATGTTGTAATAGCTATTCCACAAGAAATAAAGGAGGAATAGAATGGTTATTACGGTGAAGTGAGCACACCAATTAAGTATATAAAGATAATAATATGGTAGGGAATGGGATTCCCATGACATATATATACATACACAAATATCCATTGAATACATATGTTCCCTTAGGTATATATAAGCACATTAATATATGTATTATTGGATATATGTATATCATGACCCTAAACTAATATAATTATCAAGGACTAATATGATGAGATGACTCAACACTAGTACTTTTGCCATGGTACAACTTAGGCTAATGAAATAGTAAAATAGTAATGTCACTAAAAGATGGTTGTAGTTATATTAGTAGTAATTTATTAGGTATGCATAATTTAGGTCCAGATAATTGGCATGCTTGTAAAGATAGATTATTTGGATATTATATGAATGAAACAACATGAAGTAATATCTAGGAAAGATATAGACATTTTTTATATCATTTTTTTGTATAAATATATACAAGCGAATTAAGAAAAAATCCTAAATATATGTAATATATTAAATTAATTTAACTATAGCACAAAATACAACACTTGAAAACCAATGTGGTAGCAAGAAAACTTGAAGTATGGAACATGTCCTCTTTTGTAATTGTAAATGTGAGGAGTATGTCACATATAAAATAACAAGTGTATACATATCTAATTATATAATATGATTAAAATAACACGATGACATATAGACATAGCATGCAATTTCCACTGCCACCCATCTAAACTTATAAGCCATCTCACATTGATCATTTTTAGCAAATAGAAATTCTAGGAAATTTATAGAGCATAGCTAGGTTCTTGGGGAAAATTAGAGGAAGAAAAAAATAGGAAACAAATCTAGGTGATACTTAGCATGTATATGGAATTAAGATCAAATGACAATTTGACATGGTAGGCTTTGGGTGGTCTAAGTTTGACACTAAGGGGAGTTCGATTGACTTATCCTTTTCGACTAATGGTGATCAAAGCTTTGATAAAGCGGGTAATGCAAATTTCACTCTCAAACTTATAAATTCTATTGAAAATATCAAATGACTATAATTAATTATGAAACTTCATTTCCCTTAGTAATTTTACATTTAGAATTTAAAAGTCAAATCATATTTTTGATATTGAAAATGTTTATATGGGTTCCTTAAGAAACTAGCTTGGTACAACAAGGTACCTTTTTGCAAAAAAAGAAAACAATGTTATTTTCAAAATAATTTTGGCTTAGAAATACTCTAAAAAGAATTTTTAATAAGCTACATGTTTATAAATTATTAAATTTATTTTTTTTAAATTTTCCTTATTTTTTTAGTTGTAGACATAATGAGTTTTTCAATAAAACTCATAGTAAATCTGATTTAGGTTAGCTTCTAGAGTTTAGTTACAATACTAAGAGTATTTAGTTTAGGTCTTGTGATTTAATTTGTCTATTTACCCAATTTGAGTTAATTTTTAGTAAAATAAAGCCAAAATTGATATTTTAGAAATTGTATACAATTAACAAATTTAATACCTATACTTAAGATGATATGGAACTACATTTTTTTTTTTAGTTTACAGTATTTTTCAAGGATCTAATAGAGTTCATGTACTATTTACTATGTAATTTCCTACTATTTACTTATATTTAGCCTAAATCATCAATTAGTAACTTGAACTACCAATGTCACTATGAGATATATGCTAGAAATATGATGGAGAGAACTAGCATTTGATGATCATAACTTAGAGTTGGTAAAAATGTAGAAATTCTGTATGTTAAATAGTATTTTAGCCGAGTCTAAGGATATATCAAAGAATTTGCTAAGTAAATTTTATATAAGGAGTTTAATTAGAGGCCAAATCAAAGAATGTAAGTGTAGCTTTTAGCTAGTACAAACTTAGAGAATACATTAGAGGCTATTCTACTCAAACTTCTAAAGGCAACTTAACTCAGAAGATAAATCAAGGAGTAATTCAGAGGTTAAGTTAAAGGATACTCTAAACTATAAGTTTAAGTAATTAGTTTGTATCCAAATCATAGTTGACTTTCGTATTATATATATGTTTCAATTAGGTGGAGAAGTCCCTCTCATTGAAGCATAGGTTTTAAGCTATTAGCAAGTCTAGGTAAGTAGATACTTATATGTTTAGAGTAGATTTCTATTTATTCATTATGATGTAAGTGTTAGGACTTATGATGCTATGTTTATTTTGGCTAACTTTGACTACAACTTTTGAGTAGGTTGCCTTGAATGTGTTGCTTGATGAGTCATACAATACTTTTTTCTATATATGTAATATTGACTAAGGATTGTTTTAGCCATGGACTGGGTGTCTATAGTTGTGTTATTGTTCGATTATGTGACTTGTACTGAGATCTACACTAACTTCGAAGAGAGACTAGGGACTAACTCTGTCTCCTATGGTGTTCACTTAAGTGAATCGAATAACAAGATCTCTAGATGAAATGAATTAGGGAGTTAAACTAAAGTTAGGATAATCTAAAGGATAATTAAGATGTAACCAAAAGTTCTACTTGATGGATTTTGTGTCTAATGCATTCATAGCATGGCATAAAATGGACCTATAAGTTAGGACTTTCAAAACAAAGAGTTTTCTTGTAAGAGGAAAAGTTGATTTGAAAAGCTAGGAAAGCATATAGAATTGCATTACTTAAGCAACCTAACCATACCTTGTGATGAATAAAGCTAGGACTTAAGGTTCTTACTCTTAAGCTTGTTCTACTCCTAAATAGCTCCTTATTTCCATTTAGGTTCTTAGACTTTGATTTTAGATCTAGATGCTTGTATTATGTTGACTAACTTGATATTATTAGGTCAAGTTAAGATATTAGTACCGATGCATATTACATATATGAGTATGACATGCATCTATGGTGTTGACTTCTAAGCTATGTATTATGATTATAAGCTCAAATAACTAATCATCGGAATGCTATAAAGATAATCTAGTTAACTAGCGGTTGGCTAAAGTACTTTTGGTTTTGGATTATGTTTGTCTTTTTGTCAGTTTATCTACTCGTACTCAACTTATGGACTAAAGGGATAAGTTGTCTTATCCTTAAGGAGGAAAAGACTTTAAGAGCATTAACCAAAGTCAATTCTCTTGAAAAGAAGTGATTAGCTACAGAATTCATCCACAAGAACAAGATTGCTACATCTCGAGAACATATTAGTGTTGTATTATAAGAATCTCATATGGAGGTTATGATTGTAAAAATATAGTTCTTAGTTAGTTAAAGTGTCATAAAGAAAAGTGAATTGTGATACTATAGGTTTGACTTACTATTATAATGGTTTCCACTATGATTTATTATGTTCATAGAGAGAAGTTTTAAATGTTTATATGGTTATAGAAGTTATGTCAACAAGTAGACTATAGGTTAGCATTATCCCTAATTTAGAGATGACATAACGAATTGTCTCTTGGGCCCCATGAGTTAGAAAAAAAAATGTAAGTAGACACCTTGAGAGCAACATATTATAGACATCATCTTCTTTTCTTATATATGGCTGTACTCAAAGGGAAGAAATTAATGGAAATTGAAAGAATGTAAATGGTAATGATCAATGCCTTATAAAATTTCACTTTAAAATTCTCTAATGAGGATAATCTAATTGTAATTTCAAAACATGCAATTAATATATATTTGGTCAAAGTGTAAAAAAGTCCTTAACTTTTAGTTGTAAATACAAATCAGTCCTTAACCTTTCATTTAGTTAATTTTAGTAATCACCTTTTTAATAAATTTACAAAAAAGTCCCTTCATTAGTTTTTCCATTATGTGTGGACATGTTAGGACTAAAATGGATTAAATGAAATGTTAAGGACTGATTCATTTATATAGATAAACATTATAAACTTTTTTATACTTACGTAGACCAATTATATGCTAACATGTATCTACAATGACAAAAAATTTAATAGAGTTTAATGGAATAACTTATTTAATATTACTTTAAAAAGTTGAAGATTAAAATAGACTAAATAAAAGGTTAAAGACTAATTCGTAATAACGTGAAACGTTAGGGACTTTTTTGTACTTTTCTTAATTTATTTTAGTAAAGTTCAAGAGAAGTGTCACTATAATTTTGAAAAAGGTTTATTAGGTATTATAAACTATATGTTATATATATGTAGTGTATAAATACCAACTAAGTATTGACAAGAATAATAATAGAAAGAGAAGTTTTCAAATTAATTTTCATGATTTGCATATGTCATACACACTAACATTTTATTAGTATTTATAAACCACATGTGCATTATATGTGATGTATATTACACATTGAATCATTTCTCCCATAATATTTCATTATATATTGTCTACCATAATGATTTCTTTGCATTATAGTTTATGATAAATATGGTTCTATGATTGATTAGGTAGTGTTTAATTGGTATCAAATGTGCTTTGCATTTATCTCATCATCTTAATTCACATCAATAATTACATAATGTAACAATCTAAAGGGGGCTAATAAGATTATCTTTAAATCATCTTATCACATGTGTACCTACAATACAAAAATTGCCTTATAAATCAGATATTAGAATGCTCTAATTAAATATCAGCTCATTACATTTAATCATAATAAAGATATATAATACATTTATATGGAAATTTCTATAGAAACCAAATTTCATGGTTCACCAAAACCATAGAGCATGAGGATCCCCTGCCAAATTATAAGAATAGGTGGTCAAAACTTTATAAAGAGTATTGGTCTAAATAAGTCTAAAAGGATAGAGATTTTGAAAATAGAAGATTATTCACTTAAATACTCTCCCTCATACAATCTAGGTTCAAATCAAGTAATACTCTATCTTATACATATCCTTTGAGATTTGAGTTTGGTACTCTCATTACTTAGCTCCTAACCCATTCTCAATCTAGAGTAGAGAAAGGCTACTTGTGGGTGAGAAAATCACTACTTAATAAGATGACTACTCATGCCATACAATGAACAATTAGCAAACAAGTTATCAGCCATTAGCATGTAATGCATGTATAACCATATGAATGCAATAGTATACTTAGCCATTTGAAAATTTTGTATAGCCTAGATTTATGCCCTTTAGTTGTTGGGGTTGGGGAATAACTACCAACTTGCCACTGGCCCAATGTCTTATTAGTAATGTACATAATAAAATACTATGAGTCTAACTTAAGTAGGGTTTACTTTAATATTAAGATAATGGTTTGATAATACATATATGTTCAAGAGTATGGTTAGTTTTGGATCCATTAATGACATGTTTTCACAATAACAAATACCAAAGGTCACCAATAAAAGTGTTAAGTGTTGCTAGAAGAAACAGGAATTAGAAGTAAAGATAAAATTAAAGGTAGAAGATAAATTTTATGAATAAAGCTTAAAATTCAAAATAGTTAGAAGCTTTATTTATTAAAAGATGTGTTAACAAATTTTTGACAAGATAGAAAGTTAGAAGTACACTTAGAAGCTCTACTAAGTATTGTTGCAGTAAGAAGAAAAGAATAATCATTTAAGAATTAGAAGCAAACTTAGAAGAAATCATGACAAGTAGAAAGACTGCTTATGAAAGTTTGAATAAACTTAGAAATAACTTCAATAAACACAAAAGCTATCCAGAAGCTTAGAAGACTTAGAAATAGACTTAAAAGCAGTCTAGAAGAACATATTTTATCTAATCATGTTTTGCAAGTCAAGACGCAGCTCTGCTAGTCAAGTGTATTTAATTAATATATTTGATACATTCCACTTTATAAGGAGGATTGCTTTACTAATTTTTATGGGGAATTTAACAAGTAGAGACATAGATAAAGTTTGAAGTATTCAACTAATATGGAAGCCCATTTTTTCAGAGCCATGAAGATTTTATTCAACTTATCTTATCCAAGCTTAACAATGAATGTCTATTATATCTAAGTAATTTGAATGACAAATTTTGTGGAAATATCTTAGAAACCAATATGATATTTTGAAGATAAAAGATCTCGCAACATGCATATTATTCAAGATTGAAAAGTGATAAGGATAATCTAATGATTAAGAGATTTACTGGCCGTTGATATCAGGCAAGTACACCTATCAGTTTTAATATAGCGGATGTGAGTCCGAGTCGATCCCTCAGAGACTTCGAGTACTAATATTAACCTTAGCTCTATTATCTAACCGGAAAATTGTGATGAGTTGAATAAATTAAAAATACTGAAATTAACAAACTAAACTTATTATGAGACTTGATTAAGCAATTTAGAAAGCAATAAAACTAAGAACGACTTCAAGTATGTAATAATGTATTTAGGAATTATTTCCTCTAGTGTTTAACATGTGACCGCTTAAAATATATTCAATTCAATTTCTATTATCCTTGACCGGAGGAATTCACAATTAAAGTTAATACTTTTCTTAAGCATATTAACCCTAATCCTAAATTATTTACCGGAATCTCTTCACTTAGTAATATAACTTAGAATTGCATTAATGTATAACAAATTCCCACACAAACAATCAACTTTCCAGAAGAAACATATATCTTATCTCTAAGTATACATGTAATTCTCTCCAATTATGCCTAGATCTTATTACACATGCAATTTCTCAATCATCATACATAATATCATAGATTGATACTCTAGAAATATCAATTAACAATTAAACAACATAATTGAATCAAGAAAAGATAGAAACTTTATTGAAAATTATAAATCAACCCAAGAGTCACATAAAACCCTAAGTTCCATAATCCTAAATACACGAATTCTAAGCTATCATAATGAAACTAAAAATGAGTTTCATCAAAAACATAAAATAAAACATGAAAAACCCCTTTGATTGATGAAAAATCTCTCTAATCTTGAAGTTGGTGTTGCTTTTGCCTTTTTCTTCTCCTTCTCCTCAAGTCTCTTCTCTTCTCTAATGTTTCATATGTCTTGTGAAACTCTAATATGTCCTTTTATAATGTATTGTAAGGTTTCCGTTTTTGTCACCAGATACGGCCTGGGACATGGCCGTGTCCCCAAGTCTTGTAACTTTCTGACCCTAGTAAATTTTCCTACGTGGACACAGCTTGGAGATATGGCCATGTCCTAAACTATATAACTTCAAAACTTCATAGCTCCTTCATTTGAACTCCAAATTAAGTAAAACTTGATTCCTTTTCTTCGTTTTCAATCCTAGAACACGTTCAAACCTTGAAATCAAAATTTTACTCAATTAAGTATCAATTTCTTTAAAGAAAACCAAAAATGTAAGGGAAATACTATAAAATAATCATGTGAAATATGTTTAAAATCAAAGTTATCAGCCGTTGAACTCAAAATTTTGAAAGGTGAAGAATTTATGTAGATTAGTAGTGACCAAAACATAACTATGAAATTTAGCAAAACAATCAATGATTGTAAGCATGCAAGAGATCATTCATGAGCTAACTTGATATTTTAGAATTGTTTTATGAATTCTTCATGAAAAAACTTTGGAAGTTATAGTTGTTTTCCATCAAGAACTTATTTGAATTTCTTTGTATGTTGTAATCAAGAGAGAATAAATCATAATAGTGCTATTTAGCTAGAGGTAAGATTGAAGGAAGAGTTGTGTTAATTGTAGCCATATGGTTGTTCTTACTCTTTCTTTGATTATTGAAAACAGTAGAACAATTGGTATGGAATATTGAATCCCTAGTAAGTGGAGTTAGAAGAGATGACTAAGTCATAAGGGAGGAACCTATCTAAATTATTTGCCTGATCTTCTCAAACTCTCTCTTCTTTATTTGCTTATTTGTATATCTATTTGCACATTTCTTGTTTAAACTCTTAAGCCATTACATAAGCAATCAAAAGAGGTTGTTATATTTTGAAAAAAATTGAATCTTGCTAAGTACTCAATTCATCCCCCTCTTGATTACTTATAAGGGACCAATATGTAGCCCTAAGTGATTGCATCTATAAATGGAGCCCAATCAAAGGACTACGTTCTCTAGTATGCAATAGTTTCTAGAGGTCGAGGCGAGGTTACATTGGATGAAGGATCACCTTCACATGTCCTCTTTGTACGCCAGCGTGATGTTGACGACCTTCTTCATACAATCGTACGATGCATGTCTGGTTTATATTTTAAGCTAAATAATTGTTATATTCATTACAAGATGACCAAACAAATAAGGTAGAAACTCAACAATAATAATGCAAGTGATGAACATGGCATCTAGTTTTAGCTTTCATATAATTTAGAGTATTTTTGCACAATATAGCAAGCAATATAAAGTACATGCATTTCCCATATACTCAATGCAATTCAAATTTGTATCATATGTTAATTAAATGCAACTATACTATAAGTGCAAGCGAGTATGATAATGATCGAGAGTTACTTACCTGTTTAGGGTAACAAATCATAATAGTTGTCAAGTAGATACTTGATAGAGAAGTTTCCTTAAAAGTCATTATTGACTAAGACATCAACAAACAAGTATATAAGGTATTTGATACTATAGTTAAGTTTAACTAAAATTTAATGTTGCTTATTTCTCAATTTCAACTCAAACTTTTAATAAATTGTAATTTATTTAGTTTAGTTCTATTTGCTTATAAATAAATAACTATCTTGAAGGGTTTAACTTCTTTTGGGAATATTAGTGTTGTTGATCGGCTTCTTACTTAATTAAAGTGGTTAATTAAATTTATTTATTTTATAAGTTAGGCATTACTTATTGTATTAGGGATTATTTACTAAAATTTGTTTGGGGTGGGATATTCAGGTTTAGCTTCAGTAATATTTATAGGTTCTAAAATTTAAACTTTCATTTATTTTGTTACAAGTTCGAAATTAGAGCTAAAGCAAGCTAATTCATGCAATCACTAGATCTAGTTAAGGTAATGAACGATTTAGTAGAATACACATTGGTTTTCTATTATAAAATAGGCTTATATGAATAATATAAAACATTCATCTAATTGGCTTGATAAGATATTAATATTATCCACTAATAAAACCAAATAAATTGTAACAAAAACTTTACATGTTTTCTAGGTGACTTAGCATATTAAAAATTGTATAGATATATTTCCATAATCAAAGTTATTAGTGTTATTCAATTTGTTAAGATATGCATGAAAAGATTCACTAATAAGTTATGATCATTTCCATTCGCATTTAGTATTCATATACTTATGCATTTAACTTAATTATTTTCATTATTGCCTTGTTTACTAGAGATGAATTGGGAACATTGTGAGACCAATTCCAAGCATCTTTCTTTTCATGAATTTTGAAAATAAAAGTTGTATTTTATTAGCTCTTTCCAAATGGAATTTTCTTATTAATGTCTAAAATTGGATACTTATATGTGCAAAATAAAATTAAAATTTGATCATTCACTCTGATTTGAAGCTCATTATACAATGTTAAGTATACTGAATAGCTATTTCCCTTAATCTTTTCATCAATCTTTTAGGATATTGTATTTTACTAATAACAAGAAAAAGAGACAAATTCACAAGTTTTCCATCCTTGATTTCCTTATTAGACATATTCATTTTAAATATTATTTTATTTAATTGCAATTAGTTTAGTTGCAATATGTAACAGTTAGTTATAATACACATTATTGACTCTAGATGTGCCTAGTTCAAAAATCAATGAAGTTTCCTATTACTCAACTTACGTACAAACTCTATGGTAAATAAAGTATATTCTTCAACATATGGAGTCAAAGATACAACCTTACACAATATTAGATCATTATAATATCTACCGGTATATTATTTATGAACTATTTTCTCTTTTCCTTTTTGTATTATGAAATAGACACTATATAAGTTTTAGTTTTCTCGTTATATAAAACTTCTCGTACTAATATTATATAATTTATACATTACAACCACCATTTCGAAGTTGTTTGGTAAAACTTCAAAGATTATATCGATTTTAACGACTATATTAGCAAAACCAAGATTTGACGTGCTCTATAATGTTTTACCATAAACATGTAGAGTGCATGTATATAATAATGTTATATTAAAATTATAACACGAAATTAAATATAACAAGTAAAGCTAATAATAACACGAAGATATATCTATGTACGCTTTTATATGTATATCAACATATATTATTGTTGTCATCATTTGCATGGCTGTGCTATGATTATATTTATATAGATAGATAAATAAAGGTGTTTAGTAAAATTTTGTGCTTATTCAATAATTAAACTTTTTTTATTGTTATATCGAATATTGGTTGTTGCTATTATTATTATTATTATACCTATATACCTATCTCACATTTACTTACATTTTCCCTTCATATCTTTAATTTACGTTTTTAGCTTTTTCAATAAATGTCCACAAAAATCACCATACTCTACAGTTCACATGCCATCGTTATCTATCTAATTCCCCTATCAAGACTAAGATTTCCATGATTTTATTCAGATGTAACAAAATTTATCCAAGTTGCATACAGTAGGACTACGTAACATTGTTTACAAGAGTCATCATTAAATTTTATCCATCCAATACCTAAGGCCATTGTCCTTGTTACATATTTTTCGCATCAATCGATGAGAACTTATTTCAAGTAAAATGTTCATAAAAGATTCACCAAAATCATTGCATTAGTTTACGGCATACTGGCAACTTCATTGCTCTTAATATTGTGAAATGTTGGAAACTTACCTGACTAGATGGTGCTGTCGGTTCTACAATTCAGCCTTGAGGGATGTCGCAGTATTGGCCGACGGAGGTCCTTGCTCGTCACTCTTCGAGCAGCGAACGACCACAATGCGCACATGGAAAGGAAAGGAATCAAGTCATGTTCTTATTTTAGAAGTTCGAACTAAGAGTTGAAGCTTACCTTGATTTGGTTTGTGTCATTGAAAGGCTTATGCAAGGAGCCTATGGAACTTCGGTTGATGGATGTAGTTAGTTCGCTAATGCGAAAAAGGAAAAGGGAGAAGGAAAAGAAGAACAGATCGATGGATGGATTGATCAGTTGCGAACAAGCTCGAGTTCAAAGTCGAAGTTTACCTTAGTGCGGATTAAGCCGCAGCAGCTTCTTCGAGGAGCTTTCACTGATAAAAAAATTTGCCCTGTTTTTGTCGAACGAAACAAGGCAGTTTGGATCATGCATAAGGAGGGACAAGAAAGAGGAGGGGTGGTTAGCGGTGGCTCATGAGTTAGAACCAAGGTGGCTTTGCTTAGTTGGTCGAAATGGAGACGTTCACCGGTGAAACAGCATACGGGAAAGAGGAAGAAGAGGAAGGAATAGAAGATGTTGTGGCTGGTCCGTATTTCCAAAATTGTGTTAAACACATCCATGATATGGATTCGTTACTCATGAATATGAAGAGTGTATTAGGAATTCTATTAGGTGATCCCTTTCCTAGAGTTTTGGAGAAGAGAGCAGATTTGCATCTTAAAAAGAGTAGCCAAAGGTACATAGTGACACATGATTTGCTAATGATATTTATGGATTCACTTAAAAAGAATTTTGTGTTATTGGTGAATTTTGAGAGTCAAAAGTATTCTGCAAAGATAAAACAATACTTAGTACTCAAGTCAATCCGATACAACCACTCCAATACATAAATCAATAAGCAAGAATGAGAAAGGTAGAGTAAAGAAGTAAAGAGTTATTAGATGTTTCCTACAAAATTTTGTTTTCGTATTTATAGGAGATTGCCATGCATAAAGGAGTAGTTATCGTAATAATTGCTAAGACACGTGAAAACTCATTGATTAGACACCTTTCCTAAAACGTAGGAAGAGTAAGCAGTTATATAATATAACCGTACTTGTAATAATTATTTACACCATGAACTTAAATTCAAATCAGCAACAAATCTATGTCACTCAATGTAATACTAAGAATGTAAATCACTGATGATATGCTAAGAATATAGATTACATGGTTTATTGGCAGCTGAATAGACGAGTAAGATAGATGGACAAAAACTAACTATCAACACTTTGCATGTGAGCTAAATGGCAAACTTACCTTGGTCTACACATGTCGATAGGATAAACCAACAAAGTTACTTAATATGCAAATTGGAATTTTTAGCCCATCCCATTTCACCATGAGTTGATGGATTAAGTGAACCAATCCATCAATCCACAAAATTTGATTCATTTTGTATGATTTATATAATTTAGTAAGTTAGGTGGGTTACTTTACTAACCTACTAAAAAATTTTCAATTAAGGTAAAAGTATATAGAAATGCTTCAAATATATCAAAATAAGTTCTATGTATTTTGTCAAAATTTTTTATACCACAAAAATAATTACATAGAGAACATTATAAAAACAACATACGTGAGCCCATGACTACATGAGCTTAATGAAGGCCCTGATTAGATTCCCAAACCAACAAGATTGTATTTTCTTTTCTCAGACAATTGCAAGGTTGAGACATTACTATTAGGCCCGCTTGGTCATTCGTGTAGAGATAATAGCTTTAGAGCACTAATACAAGCGCCGAATAATTATACCGAATTCCATCATGAAATAAAAAATCAGCCAGTCATCAGCCCTTGATTCTATCAATCATGTTTCTTAAAGCCATATGATCCACTTAGACCCGTTCATGAGCTGGTTCTAAACTGTAAACTGGCCTAGCTTAGTTCAAACTGGGCTTGAGCCAACCTTTAAATTGTCGAGCCTTAAAGGCTTAAGTGATTCGATTGTCTAAGCCTATTAAACTATCAAGCTATATAATTCGTGGGTTGGCCCACCATTAAACTAGTTAGATCTGCTCCTTTTTTTTTTATCAAATGCAAAAAATTTTCGTCTCCCTTTAAAAAAAATTAAAAGAAAAAGAGAGAATTTTATTTCTTTACAATAATTTATAATTAATGATTGCATTATGTTTTATTTTTGTACTGTAGTTTACAATTCCACGACTAAGGAAAATTATTTATCCATTGCAACCTATCTCGCTTTACTTGGCATTACTCATTATTTCAATATTATACTAATATTAACTTATATAGAACAAACCTATTATTTTGAAACAAAATAAAATTTTAATTAAAAATATTAGTTAATCATATATACAACGTTAAAACTTATTATTTAAAAAAAAATAACTTAGAAATTAATAAAAAATTGAAAATTATTAAAATTAATAAAAATTAGAAATTAAAAAAATTAATAAAATTAGAAATTATTAATATAAATAATAAAAATAAAATAAAAAAGGAGCTAGCCCTTGAACCACTAAGCTTGCAAAACTAGCCTGAAACTATAACTAATAGGGCCAATCATGTTTCAACTTTCAAGTAGCCCATGAACTGATAATTCCAAACCGGTTCGGGCCGGTTACCAAGTTTAGATCCACTACGATTCAAAGCAATATTTAGGCTTGTGACATCGGCATCATATTTCGACGTTACCATCACTTTCCATAACTTTAACATATCGGGCCGTTTAGCCTTAACATGGACCTTCGGAAAGCACGAATTTTGGCGCAAGTTATATACTCAACATGATGTCATCGACAAAATTTTGTAATCAACATCACGTTGCACATAAAAATTTAATAGCACGATCAGCAAAATATTAAAGGTAAGACAAAAAAAATTAAAAGAATAAATCAAAACATAAAATTTAAGACCGTAGAGTCCATCTTAAACAATCTTCAAAGATTCTAAGCCCTTAGTTGACTTATTGTTGCAATAAAAAGGAAGGAAAAGCAACGTTAAAACCTGAGCCGTGCTTATGAGTATTATCTTTAAGGATTTTTTCGAGTTGATCTCCCTAGATAGAACAAATTATAATCTATATAAATAGGAAGTAGGAATTAGTAGAGAATAAATAATTATGTAAATATATCCATCCAAAAGAAAAAGTTTTTTATTTTTCTTTTGATGCGATAATGATGTCTTTATCTAGTAAGTGAATAAATATATTCAATTAATTAAAGAAAGATTTAATTTGTTTTAATGCAATAATTACCAATTAATCATTTCAAATTTATGAGTAATGAATAAGATTGACCGAAAATTTAAATTTTGAAATCAATGCTTTATTAGTAAGTCAAATATTGAAAAGATGTACCAAATAATTAAAATAAGATAATATATACTATAAACAAGGGATAAAATTCTTTTGAAATATTAACTATGTATAGCAATCCTCCACATATTTGAGAAGACCCTTTTTAAAAAATAATAATAATACTAATTTGCTATGTAAAAATAAAAAATGTGTATAATGTTTTAAATGTAGTGTCTTTTGGACTATAAACCAAATTTAGAAAGATAAGACACAATATATAAAAATTTTGGTGAAACATTTAGATTCGATAAATGAAAAATTCTTATTACATATTAAGGATCTTATTGTTCTCATTTACCTCATAATTTCTATTGTTCATTGTGGTTTTGCGCTAACAGGCCATGCACATGCTTGGTATTTCGTGGGTGCTGTAGAGATTATGCCACAATCTCATAAGAGTGACCCCACTCCATGCTCATATAAGCGATTACATCAAGTGTATATTGCAATTATATACATCTCTCATAAGGGAAATGAAAATGATTAAGAAATATTCATCCTCATATTAAGTGTAGTCTAGCATAACATACGCCATAAGAAGAGGCAAGATTTAAAGTGCTAATAGGATAAATACATGATTTGTTATTGCCTATATGAACCTTATTCATCGGATCTCTAGTCATTAAGGTTGAGTACCATTATTGTTAATTCTCAAATTAGCTTAAGTCTAATTCCCCTCTATATTTCATAAAGTAATTTTCTTCTGAATGGCTTAGTTAGAGGATTGGCCTAATTCACTTTTGACTTAACATAATCAATGGATATAATTCCATCTTTCGACAGCTAGTTGATTACTCCATATCTCAAATGAATATGTTTTTTTTTTTTCTTTCCGTTAAAAGTCTTATTCTTTACAATAGCTATTGTTGTTTAGCTATTGCAATGCATTGACATAAAAGGTGTAGGCTCTATGCCTAATGTGATATTTGCTAAAAAAAAATTTAACTATTCAACCTCATTGCTGGCTAAATTTTAGAGCAATAAACTTTGACTCCATAGTAGATTTTACAATGATTATTTGTTTGGCTAATTTCCATATGTTTACCCCATCACCAAGAGTAAATACATAAACACTAGTGGATTTTATCTCATCTGAATTCAAAATAATTAGCATCAATGTATCCTTCCAATATAGTGGGAATCTACTACATAAGATACTATAGTTCATGGTTCCTCTCAAATACTTCATTAGTTTGATTTTGGTAGCCCAATAATCACAATTGGAATTATGTATATATATACTCAATCTACATATAATATAGATAATATCTAGTAGAGATAAATTCATTAAATGCATCAGACTCTGAATAATCTATACATAGTCATATTGTGAAATAAGATCATTTTTATATTTCTTTAATTGAGTGTTAGCATCATATGGAGTAATCACCGATGTAACATCGTAATCTTCAAATTTTTTAAGAATTTTTTTAACATAATGCTCTTGTAATAGCATTATACTATTATCTTTCCATATGATTTTAGCACCTAATATCACAATTGCTTCACCATGTCTTTCATATGAAATTTAGAAGTAAGAAAATATCTTATTTTATTCATTATAGTATTGAAAATGAGCATGTCATCAACATAAGACAAATAATCACACACTTACTATCAACAACTTTAATATATACACATTTGTCAACTTTAATAGATGAATAACTGTCATGAATCACAACTTGATCAAATTTCTCATGCTATTGATTGGGAGCTTATGTCAAACTTCATAAAGATTTAAGAAGTTTATAAACTTTATTTTCTTACCTATAAGCAACCTTCAAGTTGCATTATGTAAATTTCCTCTTCCAAATCATATTTAAAAAGGAAATTTTAATATAGGGTCAAATGTGTCAAAATAATCAACATTTTGTTTTTTATTGAAACCTTTTACAGCCAACCTAGCTTTATATTTTTCAATTGAACCATTAAGGTTGTGTTTCCCTTAAAAAATTAGTTTGTAGTCAATAGGTATGATCTAGGAGTTAAGTCAACCAAAATCCATGTTTTATTTTGTTTAAGAGAATCAATTTCAGTTTTAGTTGCTTCTTTTCAAATTAATGAATCTAAACAAGAAATAGCATTATAATAAGTTAAAGGATCATTATCAATGGGATAACCATGCAAATTGTTTACAATGAGGTTTCTGTTCTTTATCTTTTGCTCCTTAACTTTTCAAAAGAATTTTGAAAATTACTTTCAATTGGCACGTATGAAACGACATTACTTTTTAACTTTTCAAAAGAATTTCCAAAATCATTTTTTATTGGAGTACGAGAAATAAAATTAGATTTAAAAGGAAAAATGTTTTGAAAGAATTCAACATTTTTTGTCTCGATAATTGTGTCATAATTAAGCACATCACTTTTCAAAACAAGACATCTATATATAACACTATGTTCATCATACCTAATAAACATGCAATCAATTATTTTTCAACCTAATTTTCTTTTTTTAGAGTCGGGAATCATAACCTTAGCAAGATACTTCCACACTTTCAAATATTTTAAGTCCAACTTGTAACCCATCCATAATTCATAAGTTATCTTGCTAGTTTTCTTGTATCATATTTTATTTTACAAGAGACATGCAAATAAAATGACTTCACCCTAGAGATTAATAGGAGCAAAAGAAATAACGAGCACTTGCCATTTCTTTTAAAGTTCTTTTTTTCCCCCTTCTATTATACCACTTAATAAATCCTTCTTAGTTGTTTAGGTTGAATTTGTGATTTTGCAATTTCATAAATTTAGTTTATATTGAGATTTTATCTATATCCACTGTTTATGGTGAAAATTATTTATCTACCAGTATAACTAGTAAAGAGGTACTCTATAAATCTATTATTATTGATAATGAAAGATTTTGCACTACACGACCACGCGATTTCTTTCTCCACATTGGGGTTTTTTACGTTACATCCTAGTATTCTTTATCTTTTATTTTCACTTTATAATATTATTTTCTTAACAAGTGGTATTAGAGTTGAGATTGAAAAAATAAATATTATTGGTTTTCTATGTTATAAGTATGGTAGAGGTATCGGGTTCTATGATAAAGTTAAATTTATTAAACTATTTAATTTAGAAGTCAATGATAGAAGACCTTATATATTAAAAGGATTTTTATGCACCTTTAGGTGGTGATAGTGTGAAGCATATAGATAAATCTGATCAAGATTAGGTTATATATAGAAAACTGTAGGCTATATTTGACAATGAGTGGATAATATTGTTTATCATCTTGTTGCTCAAAGAACTAAAGCAAATGCTTTATAGAGGAAATTGAAATTCATGTATGAAAGGCAAACTACCTCAAATAAAACCTCCTTATTTAGGAAAGTGGTGAATTTGAAGTATAAGGATAGATTAAATATGATAGAACACTTAGATGATTTTTTAGGGTTTTGTAAATTAATTAACTGCCATGAAGTTAGTGCTTGATGATAAGATTCAGATAGTTGGGAAACATTTATAGTGTATTTTAGTCATTTTGCTTTAGAAAGGAAGTTCACCCTTACAATGGTGAAAGATAGCTTGATGAATGAAGAAGCTAAAAGAAAAGAGTAAGGTATTAATTCTGAGACTCAAGTACTTTTTACTAATAAATAGGAAAGACATGGGAGAAGTAAGACAAAAGGTTCATATGATAAATTTGATAGATCTAATAAATCCATGCGAAGGTCCAATTCAAGAAGAAGAAATATTAAATGTTATCATTATGACAAGCTAGGACATATAAAGCGAGAGTACAAAATGTGCAAAAGAGAATGTGGTAAAGGTAAAGGCGATGGAAAAGGTAAAGATGCAACAATTGCAATAGTAGATGGTGAAGTTATTGTTGCTTAAGATGATGACTATGATAGTCTTACATGCCATAACAATGATTGGGTTATTGATTCTGATGCCTCTTTTCATATGATATCACACGGTGAATTCTTCTCAACCTACACTGTTAGTGATTTTGGTAATGTTATGATGGGAAACAAGGAGATATCTAAAATTATTAACATTAGAGATATTATTTTGAAGACTAACATTAGTTAAAGACTTACTCTCAAAGATGTTAGACATGTCTTAGATATTCACCTAAACCTCATATCTGTACGAAAGCTTGATGATGAAGGATATAATACCTATTTTGGTGAAGGTAAATGGAAGCTTATCAATTGTTTTCTGATTGTGGCTAAAGGAAAGAAGAGTAATACCCTTTACTTAATGACAACAAAGTTAACTAAAGAAAAGGTGAATATGATTGATGAATCATCAATTGCACTTTAGCATAAACAGCTTGGTCACATGAGTGAGAAAAGACTGCAACTAATTGCCAAGAAGCAACTTCTCCTTAATGTGAAAGGTACTCCTACAAAAACTTATACTAATTGTATTGCCAATATGCAACATAGGGTTGCATTTCATAATATTCACCTATTAGGAAATCTTATGTACTTGGTTTAATTCATATTGATGTGTGTTACATGAAAGATAAACACTTGGTGGTGTACTTTATTTTGTGGCTTTTATTAATTATCACTCTAGAAAGTCGTGAACTTTTGCTTTGAAATCTAATGATCAAGATCTGGATGTGTTTAAGCAATTCTATATTAGAGTAGAGAGAGAGATAACCAAATAGTTGAAATGTGTTTGAGCAGATAATGGCGATAAATATAGAGGTCCCTTGAGGACTATTGCAAAGCCCATGGTATTAAACATGAGAAGACAATGCTAAATACCCCACTACAGAATGGCATCGTAGAAAGGATGAATCACACAATTATAAGGTGAGTTAAGTGTATGTTGTCTCAAGCCATGTTGTCTAAATCATTCTAAGGAGAAGCAATGAGAACAATAGTTGACTTGATCAAATTATCCCCTTATTATGCTTTGGATGGTGATAACCCAAAGAGAGTATAGATAGGTAAAGATGTTTCTTATAACCATTTACGAGTATTTGGTTACCAAGCATTCTTGCATATTCCCAATTATGAAAGAGCCAAACTTGATGCAAATTCAAAGCAATGTATTTTTCTAGGTTATGTACATAATGAATATGGGTATAGATTATGGGATCTAGTAGAGAAGAAAATTATTAGAAGTAGAGTTGTGATATTCTTAGAAGATCAAACTATTGAAGATATAAAGAAGCCAAAAAAGGCTAAATCCTTACTAATGTAGATCTAGTGTCCATACTTGAAGATTATACTAATAAAGGGAAAGATGGGCAAGATTCAATTGAAGATGAGACAACACCTCAATAACCTAATCAGCAGCCATAATGGAGGAGATCCTTAAGAGAACAAAGACCATCTACTAGTTATAGTCTACATGGGTATATGATGCTAATATATAAGGGAGAGCTAGAATGTTATGAGAAGGCTATGTTATGTGAGGAGAAGAAAGAATGGGTAAAAGCCATGCAAGAAAAGATGAAATCCTTACATGAGAATCAGACTTATGATTTAGTTGAATTACTTAAGGGAAAGGGGCCTTTGAAAAATAAATGGATGTGTAGGTTGAAGGCTAAAGCAAATAGCTCATAACCAAGGTACAAGGTAAGATTGATTGTTAAGGAGTTCAATCAAAAGAAAGGTATTGACTTCGATGAAATTTTTTCGCTAACGATGAAGATGTTTTCCATTTGTGTTGTTCTTAGTGATTGCTACAAGTTTAAATTTAGAGATTGAATAGTTTGATGTGAAGACAATATTCCTTCATGGTGACTTAGAGGAAGGAATTCACATGGAGTAGCTTGAAGGGTTCAGTGTCAAGGGTAAGGTGCACCTTGTTTGCTAATTGAATAATAGCTTTTATGGGTCGAAATAAGCTTTAAAGCAATGGTATAAGAAATTCAACTCCTTCATGATTGACTAGGGGTATACCATGATTGCATTAGACCATTGTGTCTTTAGAAAGAAGTTTGATAGTTGTGAGTTTATTATTCTTTTATTATATGTGAATGATATGTTGATTGTTAGCCATAATAACGTGAAGATTTGACATTTGAAGATTGAATTGAGTAAGTCTTTTGCCATGAAAGATCTAGGACTTGTGCATTAAATTCTCGATATGATAATTATACGTGATAGGAAGAGCTAGAAATTATGGTTATCACAAGAGAGATACCAAAAGAAGGTGTTAGAGAGATTTAACATGAGTAAGGCAAAATCGGTCTATTTTCTACTTGCATGTCACTTCAAACTTAGTTTTAACAGTATCCTAAGAGTGAGGCAAACAGAGAAGATATTAAGAAAATACTATATGCTTCAACTATTGGTAATCTAATGTATGCTATGGTATGCATTAGACTAGATATTGCTCATGTTATTGGTATAGTTAACTGTTATCTCTTAAATCCATGTAAAGAGCACAAGACCTTAGTTAAATGGATTCTTAGGCATCGTAAAAGAACTTTCAAATTTTGTTTGGAGTTTGGTGGTTGTAAACCAATATTGCAGGGGTTTATAGATATTGATATGGCTAAAGATTTTGGTTTTAGGAAGTACATATCAGGTTACTTGATTACTTATACAAGCAAAGCGATGTCTTGGCAGTTTAAATTGCAAAAATGTGTACACTATGCACTACTAAAGCTGAATATGTTGCTATTATAGAAGCCAGCAAGGAAATCTCATGGATGAAGAAATTTTTAGAAGAGTTAGGTCTAACTTAGAAATTTTTAAATTTATATTATGATATCTAAAGTACAATACATCTTAGTAAGAATCTCACTTTCCATTCCAAATTAAAACATATTGATACTAGATACCACTAGATTCAGGATAAATTTAGATTTATATTGTGATATCTAAAGTACAATACATCTTAATAAGAATCCCACTTTCCAGTCCAGATAAAAACATATTGATGTTGGATAACATTAGATTCTAGATGTATTAGAAGAGAAGCTTTTAAAATTAGAGGAGATCTATATTGACGATAATGGTTCAAACATGATGATTAAAACTTTACCCAAAGAAAAATTCATTGCTTGTTGATAGATAGCAAGTGTGATGGAATCTTTATATGAGTTAGAAGGAAAGATTATTGGGCTTATAGGTCTAACTCATATGTGAACCAGTGGTTATTGACAAATAAAAAAAGAAAATATAGAGAAGGAAACCTTTATATATATATATATATATATTGAATGATGGAGTAATACAGTGTAAAATGAGTCAGAATTGGATAAGTTGCAGCACGGTGAAGAAACCATAGAGAAGAGATGAAAAGCAATTGAAAAGAAAAGCATGGAAAAGAATATTATACTATTTTTTATTACCAGATGTCACCAATGAAAGATTTGGCTTAGCTTGTTTAGTTCTAGTTCAAACTCTTAACGAAGTTAGAAAAAAGTTATTTGATAGGGCAACTTTGCACCCATAATTGAAAGGCTTATTAAATCTCAATTATGATGAAATTTTAGCCATTGAATTCATGGTGTGAAACTCTAGAAAAATGTTATTTCTATCATTAGTAAACCTTTCTCAATTATTTATGTTGAATTTGTATTTTCACAATTTCACAAATTTAGTTTATATTGAGATTTTGTTGATATCCACCATTTATGGTGAAGATTATTTATCTATTAGTATAACTAGTAAAGAAATACTAATAAGTCAATTATTGTTGATAATGGAAGATTTTGCATTCCGCGGTCCTTAGAGTTTTTCCATAATAAATCTTGACATTTTCTATCTTCTATTTTTAATTTATTATTATTATTTTCTATGGTGGTATAGGTACCGATACAAGTGTCATGTGTAATGTGCATGCTACATAAGAAATCACGCTACACGTGACATGGGAAATGACTTGAGTGACTCACGAGATGATCAAGAGAGGAGCATAGGAAAGAGGAGTAGGTGATTTTAGTAAAGCTTTAACACGTATGGTGATAAGTGGAGGAGCACGATGGCATTAAACTTTAAGATGAATGAAGAACGAGGTAGTGTTCTTGAAGTGTTTAAGTGTTTGATTTTTGAGGCAAAGCTCCGACAGAGTAACGGCGTTCATGGGGGTTTTTCTCTTGTCCAAATAAGGAAATGAATGGGGTATTTATAAGATATGGTAGGTGAATTCGATACGTTAGATCGTAATATTGATCAATGGCTAAGTTTGAAACCTTTTATATATGGGTATTAAATAGGCTTTTTCTATGAGTTTAGGCCTAAATAAAGGGCTTTATATTTCATTAGTATGAGTCAAACCAAGAAAGGTTGGATCAGACAAATCGATTTAACTGGCCCTACTCTAAGCCTACCATGCTAAATCTCCCTTAATCATCCCAATGATTTATGGGCTTAGCTCCTCGGACCCTATCACCTTAGCTCAATGAGTCAAATCTATTTGAACAATGAGCTTGAAGCCTAATATTAAATTTGGCCCTCTACATTTTGCCCCCTATCTAAAGTCCTTCGGACGAAGTTGAAAGGGTTTAAGCACCGAATGAGCCTTTTAGATGACTTAGGCGTGCTCATGCTATTAAATAGTTGTGTCACTACTAGATTAATTTGAGAATTATCTTAGTGTGTAAGTCCGTAGCACCTCTTAATCATATGTCGTGCCTCAACTAGCTTAAGTAGTATATTGCCTCCAAGATAACACTCTAAAATAAGTCTTCTTTAAGCTGCCTCTTCTTAAGCTAAATTTATAGGTTGAGTTCACATTAGCAATCTCGTTAGGCCAACTCCATATATCAATGTTACCATTATTTTCTTTAAATAGAGGAAAATTTTTCTTGTAGAACTTTTCATATGTACACAGTTGTCAAGTGCCTCAAATTGTGGTCACATGACCTAAATTGTAATTGGGTGAATTTTTTCAAGAACTCAATTTTGAAAGTGGATTTTTGTGGAAGTTTGTGGTGGGGGCAAAAAGTGAGGGTTGATAGGCTCGAGCTTGAAAAAACACCACTGACCTCATTACGGGTTACCGAGGGTGAAGCCCCTCGTGGTATGGACTAACTTCAATTATATATATATATATTGGTTCAAGACATAATAGCCGACATACATCAACATTGTGCTGCTCCCCAAACCTCACGAGACCATTTCACGAACAATTATTATTATCCTATAATATCAAGCTCTTAAATTAACATGCCATACCCATCCACGATATATTTTAAGAAACACGATGTATGGTATACCCTATACTTTGGCCACGTAAAGGACAGAACATTATGTGTATATATATTTTGTCTTTTCACTCCATTAGAAGCTTGACACCCACCCCGTTACTTTTTTTCTCTTTTTCTTCTTTGTTTCCCAAAAGCAAAAAAAGCTCCATTGCTCTTCCAAACACAATAACATTTGCTATATTTTTTTTTTCTTTTCCTTTTTGTCTTCATCTATCTCTAAACCTACACAATAAGGTTCTGCATCCCTTATCACGTTTTGGTTTCTTCTTCTTCTTTTTCTTTACCCCCTTTTTCTTTTTCACTTGATGTTATCTAATGTTGCTTGGTTTTCAGCTTGTGAAAGACTCCAACATGTCATTTTGAAGTTGCGTGGATGTTGCAAGACAACTTTGGGTTTTCAACTTGGGGTTTGTGCTATCCGTCCACTTGCAAGCACTTCAATCAAATAATTTGAAAGACTGAAAGACTCTACATCGATTCTAGGACCCTCATTAAAGCTTACTACCTCCTGATCAACTTTCGTTGGTAGCTCCCTCAGATTATTACATCCTTAGGTATACATCTGGACATTTGGTTTTCTTTTAACAAATGATGACTTTATTGTTTAGGCATACTAACTATTCCTTGCTCATATATCCTAATAATTATCCTAATCGTGTAGATATGTGGTGTTTGAATCTATTTCGTGTTGCATACCCTTTTCATGCTCTCCAATCACATAATGAGCCCCATTTAATTTCACTTATTTGCTTTCCATTCTTATGCATGTAATGGCAACAATCGTTGTTGGGAAGATTCCTTGAATATCCCTTTAGCTATGCCCCTGGCTTCTATTGGTGGTTACATTTATTTTTATTGTAGTTTTGCTTTTGACAGTAGCCCTAAGTAACTTAAAACTTCGGTAATTTGTGTACGTTTCTTTTGTTGGGCTGAAAAAGAAGTTTTGTAGCTTTTAGTTTCCATAGAGAACATTTGGAAGCTTGTTTATGATGTCACCAAGAAAATCCCTCCTGCTATTAAAGCATGAAGGGATTTGAAAAGTGGTCTCATATGATTCATCACATCTAAACAAAATTGTCAAGAACAGCATTTAGGTAAATCTTAGATGATCTAAATAAAGGTCTGGCTTCCCTTATTTCTACATCAACAACCCGAATGCAAAGCTTACTCCTATTATTATTATGCTCCCTTCTTTTTTAATTTAATACAAAAGAAAAACATCGTATGTTAACTAAGCTTCCATTGTAGGTCTTGGTGTCAATTTTAGATTGCTTCAGCACTTCGACAACTTCTAGACTCCCAAATTCTTCTTACATATTCTACATCACCTTATGCTAAGGTCCAAATTTCGTTGATAATTTAAGAAGGTATTCCTATGAAATTCATGTTTCTAATTTTTAGACTACGAATATGACATATTTACTTTTTAGCAGTATGGCTACTTAGGAATTGACCTAAGTGAAGATGCTGTGGTGAAAAAGTTTGATCTTTTCTACAAATAAAAATTCATAAGCTAAATGACTATTTATAAGCAAATATTTTTTTTTCAAACTAATTTCCAACTTGGTGTTAAATAGAATTGCTACTTTCAAGGAAGAGAGGGGAAGCTAAGAAGCACCATAGTCGCTCCATGTTGAAAGTTTGTAATAGCAATTTCAATAGAGTTATATAAGTAGTTGAGCTACTTTAAGGATGATCTTTTGTTGCTTGATTAATAGAGAATTACTTGTCATCCACCTTATATTACTATTTTCCCTCTCTTTACCAGTCTATATCCTCACTGGAGAAGCTTTCTATTGGAAAAAGTTTTACCACCTTATATTCTTCCTTGCTTGTTGCAAATGAGTTAGTGCAAATGTCAACTTGGATGCGTAGACTTAACTTGGCCATGTATGGTCAATATGTGTTATGCTATTACTTAGAAGTGGAAGTTGCTCGATCTTGCCAACTATTTGGGAGATATCTACTTGAATCTATGCCACTTGGTCTCTATTCGAAGAAGAGAGCTAAGTGTCCAAAGAATGATCTGATGAAGTTACGAACAAAGCAAACAACATAAGTTAGTGATTTCGACTCCTCTTCCTTTTTCCTCTCTCTTTCTTTCCTTTTCTCTTTTTACTCATTCTTCAATTCTTGAAAAAATTCTTTATATATATGTATATATATATATATATAGCAACCTATAAATAAACTTGTCTAAGCTCATATATGTAGAGTATATCAAATGTAGCTTGTGCTCTTGGTTGCATCTGACAACTATTCTTGCAGAACTTATCTTCATTTGTATGGCTTAAACCTAGGCTTTAAGAAATCCTTTCCTATCTTGACATATATTATCTACTTTCCTCCTCAAATGAAGTAAGTAATCATTTAAAAGATTCGCTATGGAGAACTTGTCATCCGTTTTGAATTCTAATAGGCTAGATAAGGGTGATAAGTAAGTTCCTACATTTTGATGTGGCATAGTCTTCATTTACCCTTTTTCCCATTGATGTTCACTTTATAACCCCAACCTAATATATCTTGTCTTATACCTCAGGTATGAGTTGGAAGCTTTCATTACTTGTTGGTTATCATCATTCGTGTTCTTAAGGGGCTCCAAAAAAGGTGTTAGTCCTCGACTCTTCCACTTAGCTATCCGCATCGTGCGAGGGGAACGTTTTGCCTTAGGGTCTTTCTACTTAGGTTCCTTATATAGGCGCTTAGACATCTTTCATGAAGCTTCAATACACTCACAAGGGAGATATGTTATGGTGTTGTACGTAGACTTGGTGTTTCTTCACATGTTCTTTTGTCAGCATTATAGGAGATATTCTAGTCTCTCGCTTACACATTCTGACATCGTCAGGCCTTGGGCTTAGGGATAGGTCAATAAAAAACTCCCAAGTACTTTAAAGAATGTCATTGATACCCGTCATGAGTTCAACTTTCGTCTATACACAAAGGAATTGCCTGAATATGAATGGTACCCAAAAATCTACCCTTTCGGTTCGAAGGACTTGGTAAACTTAATAGAGCTTCATGATGAGCTTTTTGATGTCGAGATTGAGTTCATCTTATGGAGTACACCTAAGGCTCTTCTGTCACTTCATGATTAGGCCGATGCTTCTATTGCTTCCTTAAGTGTGGTGTCATGAAATATTCACCTAATCGGGTTGCTCGACAACTGGGGTTTAATTAAGGAGTATCTTATGATTTGGTCATTAACCAAAGTTTTAATGAGTGTTGCAAAGCGTTCAAAACTAAGGGTCGAAAGGACATTCATGGAAGGATTGGGCAATTATTCTTTCCTTCCATAAGTCGTTCTAAGGTTGCTTCGAGTGGTTAGTTCACATATTGGAAGAATTGCTTAGATGGGTTTAAGAAGTATGTCTCAGAAATCACTAAAGGGGATTTGCCTAAAAGTCATTCAGAGATGTGAATTTCACTTTCAACTCAAAGAAGACCCAGAATCATCTAATAGTGCGAAGTTGTCTAGTGATGCTCAGGGTAAATCACAAAATGAACACTTACCCTCTCCCCCATTGATCATCAAACAACCTAAGCATAATTGCATTCATGAGGTATCATTGTCAATACACTCTTCCTCCTCCTTTTTTCATACACTAATATTTTCTTGAAATTCACTCTTCTTAGTTTTCTCAATTCTGTGTGTGTCATAGGAGCAAAAGGGAAAGGATAAGACTGACACTTCTATTAAATAGAAAGTGGTGAAATATCATCCTGGTGGAGTGAGTGGTGGCGTTCCTAAAGGCACTTCTTCAAGTTAAAGTATCCTTCCTATCACTCGGCGTTTTCTAAGTCGCTATGGTATGGGAAAGGTACTTTGGGCTAAAGATCCATACGTTGTTACTGAAGTTGTGGACAAAGGAGAAGATGATGTTGAGTTGGTTGATTACGAGGATTCTCCCAAACACATAGATGATGATAGAGAAAATTCTGTGATAGACATTGATGATGACCAAAAGGGAGAATTCAATGATAAAATAGACTCTACAAGACAGGTTGATGAAGACACCCATGGTAATATCAGAAACCCTGATGTGTTCAACATAATTGATGATTGTGAAGATAACAAATTTTTACTCTTAGAAGAAAGTATGATCCAAGTGTTTACTGATGCTTTGATGGGTGTAAGGTTTTGTAATGAAGAGATACATGCTGCTCCCAATGCTTGCATGGATGCTACCGTAGTTAATAATGTACTTACCCTTTGTAATGACACAGCTTCACCTATTCTAAGGGATCCCACATCATCACTTCCCCTAGAGAATAGAACAATACAACATGGATATAAAGGATCAGCAACTAAGATGGTAGCAAGCTTAAAAGATACTACCTTCTTTCATGGCTTCATGATACCTTTTAAACTCCTAGCACCATTAGAGCGCTTACATAGGATGGAGGGGGATTTTTGTATGGGATCGATCTGTTTAGGTTCCACTGTAACTACTCATATCTTAGCTTACTTAGGCAAGTTGTAGGGTTGTTTGATGAAGCTTAGCACTAGTTATCTACAAAAAATCTCGAACTTTTGATTTATAGTGTCACTACAACACGTGCCATTAGGTTTAAGCTCAATAAGATGGAAATTATTGTAGTTGAAGCTCAAAAGGTGTTAGGCAGTTGAAACATTAAGGAAAGATGTGAGCTATTGAAAGCCGAACTTATAAAGGCAGACCTTGAGAGAGAGTGGCAAATACCAGCGCAAAATAGTGTTTCTCACAAGCCGAGTAATTGACCTCACTACCTTGAAAGGTTTAGTTTAGATAGTATACAGGTCGCTCTTGACCATCTACTTCTTACCCAAGTAGAGCTCTAATGGACTTATCATTAGACGTAAGATACAAAATCAATGGCAATTCTTTCACAGGCATGGCTTGAATTGCCTCCTCATGGACCCGTTCCCATTCAAACGAAATTCCCTTTTTCAAAAGTTGGTGTAATGGGTATGAAATCCCAACAAGTGCTAGTATAAACCTTTTGATATAAGAGACTTTCCTCATAAAAGTTTTTAGTTCCTTTAAAGTAACAGGGGATGGCATTACTCTTATAGCTTGCACTTTTGTAAGATCAGTATCAATTCCTTTTCAATGGACGACAAACCCCAAAAACTTCCTTGAGGACACTCCAAAGACACATTTAAGAGGATTCATGAGAAGCTTATACAGTCAACATCGTTCAAAAACCTTTTGTAGATGAACTATGTGATCATGTACCTTTTTAGACTTGATGACTATTTCATCAACATAATCCTCCATAAAGTCATGCATCATGTCATGGAATATAACGGTCATTGCCCTTTGATAAGTGGCACTTGCATTCTTAAGTCCAAATGTTATGACGGTATAATAAAAATTTCCAACTAGTATCCGAAAGGTAGTACACTCTGCATCCCTAATTGCCATCTTAATCTGATTATAACCACTGAATCCATTAATAAATGAGAATAAATTATGTCATGCAGTCGCATCTATCAGAGTATCAACGTTTGGTAGAGGAAAGTCGTCTTTAGGACAAGCCTTGTTTAAACCACGGAAGTCTACACATACTCTTATTTGTCCATTCTTCTTTCTTACAAGAACAATATTGGCAAGCCAAGTAAGATGTTAGATGGGCCTTATAAATTCAGCTCGTAATAATTTCTCAACTTCTTGCTTGATTTGGACTTCAATTTTAGGGTAGAAAACCCTTTGTCCTTGCTTTACAAGTGTAACTCTTGGAGCAATACTTAATCTGTGTACTATGAGACTAGGGTCCAATCCTAGCATCTCTTCGTAGGTCCATGCAAATACATCTCTATATTCTTTTATCAACTTGACAATATTAACTTTTATTTCTTGTGGGAGGCTCTTACTTATGAAGATTGGCTGCTGCGACTCTCTTAGTCTCGCTAGATCCAGTTCTTCTATTTCCTCGGCCTGTAGAATCATTTGGTCTTATAGCTATTGTAGGGCGAGTTGGACTTCTTGCACTAGTATAAGATTTTAAGAGGAGAAATATACCTCCTCAAACCCCTAAGACCGTCATAAGCGGTATACCCTTCTTCCATCTTCTCGAATGAAGCTTTCAATTCCTTTAGCCTGCTTATTCTTCTTCTTTCCCTTACAACACACACACATCCTTCTTTTCTTTTGCTGACCATCTTGAACTTCTTCCCATGTAGATAAAGGGACACCAATCAACTTAGCTATCGCGATCTTGCCTTCTTCAGCAAATTCGTCAAAGTAGGCCGACTCAATAAAATATGATTCATGTTGCTCGAAAGGATTCATGGTAGCTGAAATGAACACATCCTTTCCTTTCCAATGACCCTTGATATATTGATGCAATGTCGATGGGACCAAGTTGTGATCACACAGCCGCTTCCTACCAA
This sequence comes from Lumnitzera littorea, assembly GCA_024138015.1. Lineage (NCBI taxonomy): Eukaryota > Viridiplantae > Streptophyta > Magnoliopsida > Myrtales > Combretaceae > Lumnitzera > Lumnitzera littorea. The sequence goes on from JAMXBB010000006.1 coordinate 88,641,092, forward strand.
TGAGCAGATGGTATTGAACTAGTGCATCAATCACATGAAAAGTAGTAGTACCATGGATAGAGCCAACCTTAAGATCAACATTAACATACCCAACAGAATCCATAGCGGCATAGCTAAATCCATTTATTGAGATAGGCTATTTAACCAGTCGTCTGATGTCAATTCCAACAGCTTTAAAAGTACTAATTGGCATGATATTTAATGAAGAACCATTATCAATGAATGTTCTCTTGAGTAGAGATCCATTAAGCCTTCCATATATAAGGGGTGGTTGTGATTGGAATTCTTCACTCACATGTCTACCTTAGTAAATAGAATTGCATTTTCGTATGCCGTAGCCATCCTCTTCACAGGCTATGCTGTACTATACTCCACGTATTGACTCTTAGAGATCTGTGTGAGTGCAATCCCTATCGCAAGCCGAGCTTTCTCATTGAATCCTAAGAGATTGAAGAAATTCCTAAAGTTAGATGCCTTTCCTTTAGGTGGGTGTTCATCGTCTTAAGCTTCGATCGACTTTCCTTTATCTTCATCACTTCCAGTAACTTGGGTATCAATCACTTCTGTTATCATGGGATCATAGCTAATGACATTAACAACACCCCTTCAATTATTGTGGGTAAAAAGTGGATTGTTCCTAACATCATTGTTATTAATAATCAACCCACCACATATAACTCATTCATTGAATATTTTCTTTAAATTGAAACAATATTTAGTTGGTTAACCAACAATCTAATGAAATCTACAATACTTGGGATTGCTCTTTTCTTCATTTATGGGGAGGTGTTCAACGCTCGAGAGCTTGATATTTCCATCACGAAGCCACTGGTCAAGCATTCGATGCACTTTGGCCATAGGACAAGGATATGTCAAAGATGGCCTAAAGTTAGTGCGCTTTTCATCTCTTTGTTTCTTTACTCCCCTTGGTGATTCACCTTAAGCTGTAGTTGCAGACGAACCGCTTTTGTTGAATCTTCCAATTTCACTTCTTTATTGTGCCATTAAGCTATTGGTCCTTCACGCGTTCTCAACTAGTGTAGCAAAGGAAGCCAATGAAAGATTCTCAAGATAGACCGCGTACTCAAGAAACATCCCTTAGATACTAATCTTGACCAACTCTCTCTCATCACAAATGTCTTGTATATCTAGCGAGCTTTCCGTAAAGCGCTTGATATAGTCTATCAGATCTTCTTTGGACTTTTGTCGGATCCTTCCCATGTCAGTAAGGGTAACTTTCTCTTCTATGGAGAAGAACTTCTCTAAAAACATCTTACACATACTACCTTACGAATTTACTAACCCTACAAGGAGATTAACATACTAGGTGTATACCTTCTCAATGAATAACTTAGAAAAGTCTTTCAATTTCAAATCGTCATCTAAGAGACATACTTCTAATGTCTCAATGAATTTCAACAAATGTTTCTTAGCACTTCCCTTCTTGCCATTAAATAACATGAACTTTGGACTAACATAATCCTTAGGGTACAACTTCATAGCAATGCATTGGTGATATGAAAGCTTCAGTTCTAACATCCTAACCATAGATTTCACTTGTATCTCCTTTAAATATATGTCAAAATCTTCTTTGGTTACAAATGAACCTCTCTAAGTGGATACTTTCGCCCTTAGTGACATTGCAAGAGTAAGATGTATAGGCGCTAGATTCATAAGTATAGATCTTACAGACATAGGATTCATTGGTGTTGGTTGCACAAAGACAACAATTATGACACGCAGTATAACACATAAGGACGATGAGCCTCCAATCTGAATTCCTTGACTCCTTACTTCAAGTAATGAATCTTGCATGGCTGTAGGTTCCATAACAAGAAGTTGTTCTCTAACCCTAAGAGTAACATGCTCATTAACCACAAGAACGTTGGGTGGGGTATGTTGTTGCACCACATTAGAAGGATTCAAGGAAGTTATTCCTTGTTGCATAGCAGTAAAGGCAGCCAAAGCAGGTACATATTGAGCAAACATTGCCATAAGTTCACCTAGGTTCCAATTAGTCTCCCGTGCTCATGCATTAATTGTATATTATCAAGGACACCTTCTTGTGTGCCATCACCTCAACTAGTGCCTCTAATTGAAGGTGGATTTGGTCATTGGTCACAATAGCGGCATCTTACTCTTGATTGATTCCATCAGTAGGGTCAAGTTATCTTTGCCTTAGAGTTACCATAATATGAGTATCAAGTCTTCCTTCCCTAGTAGAGTCGCTAGAAAATGTAGGGGTGTAGGTATGGATGCGAATGTCACGTGTGTACCGCATAAGAAATCGCACTACACGTGATTAGGGAAATGACTTGAGTAACTAACATAGGATGATCAAGAGAGAAGCATAGGGAATCGGAATAGGTAATCTTAATAAAGCTTTAACACGTATGGTGACAGGTGAAAGAGTGCGATGGCATCAAACTCCAATATGAATGAAGAATGAAGTGGTGTTCTTGAAGTGTTTAAGTGTTTGATCTTTGAGGAAAAGTTCTGGTAGAGTAATGGTGTCTGTGGGGGATTTTCTCTTGTCCAAATGAGCAAATGAATGAGGTATTTATAAGATATGGTAGGTGAATTCGATACATTGGATCGTGACATTGATTAATGGTTAAAATTGAAGCCTTTTATATATGGGTATTAAATGGGTTTTTTCCATGGGTTTAAACCCAAATAAAGGATTTTATATTTCATTAGTGTAAGCTAAACCAAGAAAGGTTGAATCGAACAAACTGATCTAACGGGCCCTACTCCAAGCCCACCATACCAAATCTACCTTGATCATCCCAATAATTTATAGGCTCGACTCCTTGGGCCCTATCACCTTAGCCCGATGAGTCAAATCCATTTGATGAATGGGCTTGAAGCTTAATATTAAATTTAGCCCTCTACATTTTCTTAACATTATTTATATAACTCACACTTAAATAGCTTAATCTAACATACCATAGATAAATTGAATCAACTAAGTAAGCAGAATGTGATGCATTTTCATTAATAACATAAAAAATATTGAGTACAAATAATCCTTATAACACTTGCCCACAAACACAATATTTTTTGTTAATATGATCTTATTAAGAGCTAAGGTCTTGCCAAATGTGAGCTTGAGAAGAACTTTTCCCTTGCCAAGAACTTTTATAGTTTAGGAATCACTAAGATAAACATATTTTTCTTTATCCCCTCCTAGTTTATAGGAGAAAAAGGTATCCTTGTTTACACAAATATGCTTAGTAGCAACAATGTCTACTACCTATTCTTTTACCATGGGCCACTAAGTTTATTTAAGAAATAACAATAGTAATAATACAATCTCCTTCAACTAGATTTGCCTTTAACTTAAGAGAATTGTCATTTCTCACTCTATTTTTGCATTGAGGTGCATAGTGACTTAACTTTCCACAAAAATAATAATAATAATAATAAATAAATAAAAATAAAATAGTTCCCTTTTTTCTTGAAGTTTTTAGTGTTATTGGTTAGGATTATCAGATTAGGATTTCCTATCATACCTTTTGTTGTGAGCCTTTGTTTGGAACAAATTTGCTTTTGTAATCATCTTCTTTGTTTTGACAACTTGCAACTCCTTATATTTAGTGTCCTTAATTATAATGTGAGTAATCAAATCTTGAGGTAAAGGCTACTTATGTTTATGCGTCAAATGGTTCATGTAGTCACTCCAAGAGTCCAATAATTTTTTAATAAGCAAACTTGCAACAAACACTTTTGGTAAAGAAATATTTTCTACCTTTAAGTCCTCAATCAACTTGTGATATTCATTAATCTACACCTTGATACCTTTTCAGTAATCATTTCCCACTTGTAAAGATTTCCAACAACAAATTTTTGTTTGCCAACATCTTCTATGGTATATTCTATAACCATTGAGTTTTATCTGTATATATATATATATTTTTTCTTATTTATAGGAGCAATAAACATCAAACAAATCATTAGATAGTGTGCTAATAATTGTATGCCTACATATTTTGTTGGCATAAGTCTAAGCATTGGTGTTGGTTTTAGTTTTACATTATGTAAGAACCTAAGCAACACCATGATTATCAAGAATTGAAAAAATTGTTTCTCACTATCTTTTAAAATTTTGTCATTGAAATACTTCAGTTTTTGATATATCAAGAAATTGTTTTGCAAATCTGATAGTAGTAGAAATATAATCATTTAAGGATTATTATATGTTGGAGTAACATAAAGAGTACCATTAGTTGTAATGGTATTAAAGGCATTATTTCGTTCCATAGAAAAGAAGAGGGGGAAAAAAAAGATCCTTAAGATTGTTGGAATAAAGAGAATGAAAAATTATGTCAAAACATAAGTTGTGCCTATGAGCACTATCCTTAAGGATTTTCTCGAATTGATCCCCTAAGATCGAACAAGTGATCTATATAAATAAGAAGTAGGAATAAATAGGAAATAGATAATTATGTAAGTATACTTACAAAAAGAGGAAGTTTTTTATTTTTCTTTTAGTGCAATAATTTTAATTGGCAAGTGAATAGATATATTTAGTATCAATTAAACAAATATTGATTATTCTTAGTACAATAATTGCAAATCATTTATTTCACATTTGTAAGTAGAGAAATTTATATGTTTACCATCATAATTAATAAATATTACGTAAATACAACTTAGATAAAAATATTACCAAAATGACATTATTATGTCACATCTTGAAAATACAGTATAGCTATTTATATTAGTATCGTATTTTTAAAATGCAACACTACTATAATAACTTGTTACACCTTATGCAATATTAGTACAAATAGTTAATATTGTATTTTTAAAATATAATATTAATATTTATATACCATATCTATATCACATATTGAAACTATGGCATTACTAACGTCGTATTTTCAAAATGAGATATATCACCTGTATTTTGGTAATTTTTTTATATAATTTGTAATTTTTTTTCTAAAGTCAGTAGACATATATAACACTTAAGTAATATATAATATTGACAAAAAATTCAAAATTTAAAATTATTGCTTTATTGGTAGCAAGCCAAATATTGAAAAGATGTACCAAATAATTAAATTGACATAATGTTGCAATAAATATGAGATAAAAGGCTATTGAAATACTAACTATATAGAACAATTAATTCTTTTATTTTATGAGCAAATATGAAAAAACAACATAAGTGATATCATGATGCATGTTCACATAAGGTTCAAGGCATGTTCTATGTTCTTCACTATTGAAAACCATTTGTTAACACGAACCTCTGTGCTCATCAGTTGATACTTAAACCATCTTCGCAGCTAATCTCGTATAAGGAATTTCTTTGAATATATCAAATCCGAGTTTCAAACATCCAAAGTTTTCCTCACATGGATAGATTCACTACGTACACAAGCCTAAATCTGTGGTTGTAGGTGACAGAAAATGATAACACACACACACACACACACACACACACACACACACACACACACACACACACACACACATATATACTCTCTTGCAAGCCATCTAGTGGGTATAAGCCAATGAGGATGAAATTATTTGCACTCGCATATGTTCCATTTTCTTTCTTGTTTTTTTAATTCTTCCAAGTTGGTAGACCACCCCGTCCTACAATTAGTTGGTCCACTTTAACTTATGGATTAAGTAAGGCGAGCTTGAAAAGGCTTACATTTAAATCAAAATTTTTAAGCCAAACTGGCATTTTCTTGTTGATTGAATGGGCTAATCCATATGACACATCCCATTTCCATAACTCTAAATTCACCTTCTTAATTAAGTTATTGAGGAAGTTAGACTAAACCAATGGGAGTTCAGGGGGATTTTGATTTGCAATGGAAGAGAGAAATAGATTAAAATATTAGGTTTGTGATGGGCTATGGGTAACATTGAGTCTAAATACTTTGGGTTTTATTATGTAGATGGTTACTTAATGATGGGATTACTACATATAAATTTTTAGTTTTTCTTGAATGTTTTTGGGGTTAAAAAGAACAATTTGGTGTTCTAAATAAATCTTTATAGGGTTCCAAAAAAAATATTATTATCACTACTTTCTTTATTATTATCGTTATCATTATTATTTGAAAAATGACTTTAGTTATATATTTATTTATTTACTGATTGTAAAGCTATAACTCTTCATTAGAGTAATTACGTTACTAGTTTTACCATTTTCTTTCTTCAAGGATCCTCTCATTGTAATGCTTCTATGAGAATAAAATTAAGGTAACTTTTGATTGCAAGAATTAAATTAGTCAAAGAGAATTGAACAAGATAGATACAAGAAGGATTAAACAATATAAGCTTATTGTATCATATTTAATTTGTATAGTATTAAATATAAAATTTTATACTGCTCCTTATTCGATATGCGCAAGTATTGAACTCATCATTGTATTTTGACAATTATACTCTCAATATTATCTAATATATATTTTAATTATAGTTTTATATTATTTGAAATGGATTTGAACAAAATATTGAATTCATATAATTAAACATATTTTTTTGTAATTCCTATGATGCAATTGAGGCTTATCATAGAAAAGAATACAATAATAAATAAAAATCTGTAGATTTATTAGCTAATAAACAATTAATTATTTATATTATATTTTTTTTTTTTTACAATATTTAATAAAAATAATATTAATTAACTCAATATCATAATAACCTAATACATACCATAATATAATAACAATTCAATAAATTACAACAATTTTCCTATAAATTAATAGCTATAAAATTTTTTAATAATTAAACCAATATTCCCAATATAACAATTAAGAATATTATTAATTGCAACATGATGCATTTACAAAATGTATGCACGTAACATGAAAACAACATTTCATTAGTAGTAATCTTAATAGAGATCACATATAAACACATCAACTATTAATAGTTAGCCAAATGATTTAGTTGTCTTTTAAAATCAACCAAAATCAAAAGTCCATCGTCTAATTAGTTTGCCTACAATACATGTAACCAACAACTACCAATTGATTAAATTGTCCAAGTGTTTTTCAAAATCAACCAACTGAAAGCTTAATAAAAGCAAGCCTTTAATCTCTTTAGAGTCTCCAAACAAATTTCTCATATTGTGAATTTTTAGCCATTTTCATTAAAACATCCAACTCTTCATCTGTAGATAATCTTAAAGTATGCAATTTTTCAACAATATCCTCCCTTGGAAGTGTTCGCAATTGTTCCTACAAATAATGTAAAATCACTTCTAGCATCATTCATAGTCTGCTTAAATGCATAATTCACCAATCGATGCTTGCGAGATGGTGTCATAGAAGCACCACTATGTGAAGCATTGCTATGAGACCTACATGCTTGTGGTGCCGATTCCATCTCTTCTTCAAAATTATCTTAGCCATCAATCTATATATCTCTCAAAGCATCAGTAGGTGTTTGAACTCCTTTGCCATTTGCTCTATCTTTTCTAAAAATATTTTACAATCATTCGAACTCCTTAAATGATTACCAATCTTTGGATGCTTTTGCACATCAATTTAATTAGTTACAAATAACATTTAGCATTAAAGAAGATAATATACTTTAAAATAAAAAAAAAATTCATATCAATTAACATAAGGATTTCACTTAGACATTATTTATATTAAAAATAGAAAAAAAAAAGAAGACTCTATACAATCTAATATACTAGTGTATGTAGATGTGTAATTAGTAATTTAAAAAATTTTCTTTTGTTAAAGAGCCCCAAAAGGTAATAATACAAAAAGAGAACCTTGTTAACCACTTAACAACAAAGTCAACACAATAAGTGGCACTTTTATTGATTGATATATAAAGCCAGTGATTATTTAGATGTGTTACTAATAATTATGTAGAGGTTAAGCATTTTGATATAAAAAATGCCCTGAACTTGGTAGAAAAATCAGCACATTCAATTGCCAATAACCTATACTTTCATATTCTACACTACTTAAATACGCATATAAAAAGAATTGCTAATGGATAATATCCTAACTACAAAATATTACCCCTACTAGTAGACATGGTCTACATAATCAGTAAGCAATCAAAGTAGGAGGCCTTTTTTCTATAATAAAATTGGTAAGTTACTTAAAAACCTAACCAAAAAGCCTATGTCTCAAGTGGATGAAGCTCATTTAAGCCTAAAAATGAAGGGTCTTGATCAAAGTTTAATTTATTATTAACATAGAGATTTAATCTATGAAAGTTTAAGAATCAATAGGGGGCAAAATAACCAAGATTGAACTAGTCGAATGGAAGAAATCAATTAATTTTCATAAGAGGAAAAACAATACACAATGTTGAGTTACGAGATAATACCCAAATCCAAAAGAAAATGAGAGAAGGCTTGGACATCAGATATGAACCATCCAACTTCGAGATTCAAGTCTTGTAAACATACAAGTATGAGGGGTGATTTTCAATCACAATATCATACTAGTATAATGGTTAAGATCAATCATATCATTCAATCACAATAAGGCTTTGCAACAGTTGAATATGATGATTTGAGCTCTGACAATGTCCCTTCTATTGTATTTTGTATAAGATGCTTAAAAACTGCTTCATTGATGGTTCATTTGGGTCTTATTTTAGGAACAAAAAGGTTTTGCTGGAAAGTAGGCGAAATGGAAAGGTTAAGATATGGGAAATTCAATCTCTATTTCTTGTTTGGATAATGATGTGAATGAAAATGACATGAAAGGTAATTAAAAGTCATAAGAGAAAATATTGTTATTGTTTCAAAGAGGCAGCAAATTTGCCTGTGTCTAAAGCGGCACATTTTATCGTTTCACATTTACTAATTTCCCAACTAAGCATGCTTTCCTTGCATCTATAGCTTAGTTCAATTTTTATCATTGGTGATATTTTACATCCTACACACACACATATTTATGTAAATTAAAAAGATTGTTTGGCTAAAAATAAATAAATAAAATGAAAAGGTTGTCATGAAATTCTACTTTGATACAAGATCGTGTCATGGCTTTTGTTGCGAGTCCAGAAAGTAAGAAACTTTGTTCGGTAATCTAGCCCTATTTATTTTGATAATCGTTTAATTACCAATTCAAGAGAGAACCCAATATCTCTCAAGTAATGAAAATGGTATTTATCTCATTTTAATTTTCATTTATGGTAAATGCATAGGACAACGTCTACACATACACATGATATGTTAAAAGAAAGCTGGTGAGAACATAAGCGATACAGAAATTACATAGCCATACCCAAGACTACACTATAATCTACAATTGGAAAATCAGCAATTTAGCACATATCAAAATAATCATTGAAGCAAAATATCCTTTAATGACCCACACCAACAACCTACAATAACTCTCTAATGGCATTTAACATCAACACATATAAAAATAATCATCGAAGCAAAATATCCTTTAACGTCCCACACCGACAACCTACAACAACTCTCTAATGGCATTTAACATATACTATGTCAAAATTGCAAGTGTTATATGGACATTTTTATAGCCATATTCAATTACCCATTTTGCTAAATCACTACTGCACATGAGGGTAGGTCTCTAATGTAGGAGACACCCCCTATTAGGGTTTGGTCTCTACCTTCCCTAGGTTTAGTGGCTGACAATTTATAGCTTAGTGGAGATAATTTAAGTATCAACTAGACAAATTAATTGTAACTAATGGCTTCAGAAATCTGTATAAACCATAATCCACAAAATCTACCACCGTGAAAACTCAATAAAAAAGTATAAAAATGTAAAAGCTTTTTCTTGAAAATCCTAATTTCTTCATTTCTTGAAAAACCCTAATTTGGATAAGTTATCTCTTAATTAGATAAGTTATCTCTTTAAAGAAATAAATAAAATCAAAATCAACCATATGCATGTCTAATATTAGGTATTAAAGTAAGATTGATTGGAACTTACTTTTTGCGAGGAGAGTCTGCTTGAAAAATTAGACAAAAGAGATAGAAAAAAAATGGATTATTATCTTTTTTCATGAAAATAGAGAGAGAGAGAGAGAGAGAGAGAGAGAGAGAGAGAGAGATGGATTAGAGTTCGGCAGTGGAGAGATCACACAGAAAAGAAATGAAGAAGACATGTATCGAATGATTTTTGGGTAAAGGAAACAGTGCTTTTTCAAGGGCATTTTTGGGATTTTAAAAATAATTAAGTTTTGTCCAGTCACTTTGTTTTTGTTTTTTGTACTGAGATTTGAAAGGAATACCAATCCATTGGGCCTTGTTTTGTTCAGTTGAATCAAACGTTCGGTGAAACATTTTTTATCAAATTCAGTTTTTTAAAAATTATATGATCAAACCTAACCTAAATATTTCATATTGGGTATTCACATGTTACTAAATGTTGTAATGGTCTGTTCTACTTCTTCAAATTATAATCATAATTGCTGACCATCACTACTGTTGATATCGTTGTTTAATACTGGTACTAGTTTAATAACGACATTGTTTTCGTTGCCACCATGGGTGTAATTAGGTATATTAATTTAGCATTTCTTACTCCAGAGGTGATAACATTACATGTACACTAGCATTTCTTACATTGTTTTACAACTCATTTTATTTGATATATACATCCTCCAGGTTTATATGTAACCTTTTATTTGGTTTAGAGGATCTGTAATAGCGCTTTTCAATTTGTTACTTTTCTTTTACCGTGAATTAACTATGCCAAAATTTTATTTAGGAAATAATTTGGTACAATACACTTTCGTATCATATGCTCAACGAATATTTGCTTTTGTGAAATTCAAATCCTTATTTGTAACTATAGGCACTAACTGCTATTATTAGTAGTTTTCAATATTAGCTTCGTTTCGTTTGTAATTTTATTATATTATTTAATGTAGTTATCGTTATTTACTGTTATTAATAAAGAGGAAATAAATTTTATTTTATTTTATTTTATAAAATGGTTATATCTTGTGTAATATTTCAATCACGTTTAATAGATTATGATTTCGAAGACCTATGAATACAATTTTATGCAAGTGAGTATGGCTATTTTTAAAACTTTCCATATGACCTGGAAAGACCCATTTACAAATTTCAAAATAATAAATATATGCATTTCATTATTATTAAACATATAAAAACCTGTACAATAGTTAACCACCATTTAGATAACAAATTTTTCTAAGAAACCATTCACTTTAACCTTTATATTTGTTCAATAAAAGTTTTGTTTTGAATCGTAATACTATTCCAGTCTGTGTACTGGGGTCCAATCGAATGGTGGCCAACGCATGCGAATTCTTTAATTAGCCTAATATGGGTGTTCATTTATATATACTTATTATTATCACAAATATATAATCTATTACAACTATAATATAAAGATTTTTAAATTCCCTACTGTAATTACAAGTATCTTATTAGTTTATAAGAAGGCATACTCATTATTAAATATATTTGCATAAATTAAAAATATGGAGTTACACTAACATGAAATAACAATATTCTGAAATTTCTCAAAGTATATGTCTGATTTTTTTTTTTTTTTTTGGATTTCACAGACAACATATAATATGAATAAGATCCAAACATTAATTTCATTAGATAAAATTAAATCTGATACATAGTGGAAAATCGTTTTTATTGACCAAAAATAAAAAACAACTGAAAGACAATTACGAAGATCTCTCAGCAACAATTAATTTCATACTACGCGTGTGCATGTGTCCATCACAGAGTAGCCGAAGCAACAAGAGCCAAGAAACCAATTTTGATAATGCCATAAACCATGCTGTTGCTTATTGCAGCAGCATTTCTGGTTGATGGGATGGCGGTGGTGCTCGCTGTTTCATCATCAGGTGTACTAGTGGTGCCGGGTTCCTTCGAAGGAGCCTTCATAGGCTTTTCTGGTGCCGGTGCAGCGGCAGCCTTATTAGGAGAAAAGATGTTCATAGGAAGGAGGACCTTGTCCACCTCGTACACAGCTAGTGAACTGTCGGAATATATTGTCTTGCCCACATTGGCAGTGTTAACGCCAGTTGAGACGCTTACCTGGTCGCCGGACGTTGTCACATTGAGTGGAAACTCCCCAAGACCGGAGCCACCAGCATTGGTCCTTAACGGGTTGCTCACTGTTTGGAATTGGCTCGTGGATAGATATGTAGGGATTGCATGGAATTGCATAAGTTCAACCTGCCGTTAGGAAAATAATTAAAGCCCATTTGTGCTGAATGATATGGCAATACAAAGAAAGAGGAAAAAAAGAAAAGAAAAGAAAAGAAATGAATAATACTAATAAAGCTCAGTTTGAGCTTGTCGAGTATAATTTTTGGATTTTGCTGAAAAATTATAAACATACATTTGAAACTGTGCACTTGTAGTATTTAGTGTAAGTAGAGTAAGCTATTTTACCTGCTTTTCATTGTTGAGTGTGTTCAGAGTTCCAGGCTTGAGGCGTGCAAAGGCACTATCAGGTGGAGCAAAGAATGTGATTGCACCGTTGTCATCACCAAGCTGGGAGTTGATTTCATCAGCAGCATGGGTGCTTCTCAAAAGCCTTGTCAAAACCGTGAAGTCACCAGCCTTCTCCAAAACTCTGAGAATGTCAGCATGGGGCCTTGGTGGCGGAGGTGGTGGTGTTGGTGGCAAAGCTGGTACTGGGGGTAAAGAAGGCAGCAAAGGTGGTAGAACTACCGGGGAATCGGCCGTGGGGGCTGCTGCTGGTTGAGCAAAGCTTGTGGTACTAATGCTATGAAGGACTATAGCTAGCAGCATAGTGGATGATAAATATTGCTTCATTGACATTTGTCAACGGAAAAAATATACTTTCTAAGGTGAGGTGTGTTTGGAAAAGTTTTTCTTGTTTTTGCTTATGTTGTGTTGGTGTGTGAAGAAGAGGATGCGGGGATAGGCTTTATATAGGATTTAAGAGATGTTGACTGGGTTCCTTTATTAGATGATGCGGAAAATGAAATGAAGGTGTCAAGTTGCAATTTTAGCTGGATATTTTTGGTACTTGGGGATTTATCAAATTACGTAGATATCTCATGGGAAAGGGATTGACTAATTCGATTGATATGATTAATTGTAGCGTGTTAAATGCTATGTCCTAGAGCATATCAAATAAAAAAATAGATCTTTTTGTCCCTGCATTGATGAGAGGAAAACTATACCAATAAATTTATTATTTGGATCCTTCTACTTATATTCTTTAAATTTCCTATAATTTATATCCCTAAAATGCTAAAACTTGCCATTAGTAATTGAGATTATATATGTAAGTGAATAGAGTCGTAATAATATCATAGGATTGTTTAAATTTTTAGTTAATTTTAACCACACTCATAAATTGAGGGAAAATGAATGGTACCGTTTCCATAAATCTTAAATCTAAGAATTCTGCTATCACTTATGACAAAAAAGTTGCAAAATGTGTCCGTGATTGATCATTGAAAAAGCGCTTGTGTAAAGTAAAATTAACATTTCAGTCTAAAAAAAATATCGACTATAATATCTAAGTGATTCTATAACGATGATAAATGATATTTTTTCATTTTTAATTTTATGTGATTAGACGATTTCTTTCTTTTCTATTTCCTTGTGAAAATAAGAAAGTTATACGTTCGAGACTTGCGAGGGCCTTGTCAGATGACAATAGCTCCGTTTAGGAGAGAAATACGATCGAAATTTTCTAAAGCTCATTAAAATAATAATAATAATCACAGGCTCCAACTCAAAATAAAAGTAAGTAAATGATACGTGCGAAGTTAATGCGATGTCATCCTATTGTGTTTTAATACTATAAGAAAACTCGTCAAAATAGATTTCTGATCTTTATTGAGTAAACTTTATCATTTGCCTGTATATAATGTGTATGTGTATATAAACCGACTTTTACATCCGAATTTCAAACACGACTAGTGTGGCACCAACAACAAGATGTAGCAGTTGAACGCATCTCAGTTGTCTTCCAACTATTGGTGGAAAACATCGGTCCAGTTGTCATTTCTCATGTTTGTAATTTGTTAATGTTTGATGAGTATACCAAAAAGTTCATCTACAGAAGTATTTGAAAACATAAGCTCCTGTTACTTGGCACATATTTTCGCGTTCCAAGTTTTATTGATAAAGCATAAGCAGCCTGTAGTACTTAACTCTATTAGAGTGCTAAAAGAGGAACCGATGCTTAACTCCACCTGGTGAATTTTCCTGTTGCATCTTCCACATTTTTTTAATTATTTTCCTTTTTCTTTTCTAATTTTTCCGTAGATAAATAAAATATTACTATTATATTATATAGTAATAACAAATTTACAACATTTGAAGAATAATGATAACATGGGACCATAAAAAATTATTAAGAAACTTTAATCAAGATTTACTTAGAAAAGAGTAATTTAGGCTGTTCAAGTAGCATCCTCAACAACTCTTAATTATCCCATTGATAAACATGCCCTGGGAAGCTAACTTTACATCTAAATGTAGGATAAATTCGGTGAGGCTGATAATCTTGGGAATATAAGATGTTATTTTTAAGGCATTGAGTTACGCTCCACTTTTAACGTTTCACTTAGAAAGTAATCTTACTAGTAGTAATAGCTGTATGTTGATAAGCTAGATTGTTATTTCATATTATGATAAATCTTACACGACAAGAATAACTAAAGTAGACAATTTTCCATTAAAACTGTGTATTGGTTTCATGCTTATATACTTATTCTTCATCTCAAATTAATGCATGTTATCACTTAATGAGCATAATTCCATAGGCTAATAATTCTTCATCCGACATGTCAACATCAGTTATTTCAAGGTATATCCTATAAAAGGAGCAGCCGTTGGTTGCGCTTTGCCAATCGCATGAACCTGAGTTAACAGTAGTTAATTATTGCAATATGATATGGAGGACTTGTCTCAACTTCTTTCTGAGATGATAGTGAAAGTATATAGTTGGCGGATGAAGCGTGGACATTATGGATGGACAGCTTACCTTATACCATTAGTACAAGAAGTTCAGCTAATTCCCTTTCTTTTCCTTTTTCTCCATTCTTGGGTTCGTTTAGAAATTAAAGGATTTGATATGGCTAGAAAATAATTTACCAAATTTCTAAAGTTTTCTAGACTTATCTTCTTATATGTTGTTACACTTTTGAGAATATACATATATATATATAAGGGGTTTTAAGATAATGTTATCAGATATTTTAAAAATTAAGATAATTTCAACAATTGATTTATAATTTTACCTAAAGTAACTTTAAAGGATCAACTCTATCATAAAACTATTAGTCCAACTTGAATTATATGACTAAAATCACTCGTGCTTAGTGTATACTAGTCAAACTCTTTATATATGTGTGTGTATATATATACATATATATATATATATTGTACTTTTGATCATTTACATTGTTTTTAAGGTTATAATAGTTACAAAATTTTTACAAAAATTTCAATTCGTTAAAATCTTATGGATTTTACAACCATATTACTAAATGTAAGAATTTAAAAGAAAGAAAAGATAACAATATTTCAAGGAGAGCTATGATATTTAGACCATATTTATAAAATTTCAACTTGATTTAAAATATAAAGTTGTTAAAAGTAAAACTAATTATAAAGCATGGAAAATTATGAAACTTTAAAGAATTTTCAAACCAATAGTATTACAAAATATAAATGAGAGTTAGAAAATGCAAGAGAATTAAGAAAATAAGGAACTTGTTACAGTAAAATTTTAGAAGAAAATAATGAAAATTTTCTAGTTTTCTCTAATCACTTTCATCAAACCTCTCCATCCACCCCAAAGCAGTAGTACTTTCTTTGAAAAATTATAAAATATATATATATATATATATATAAGAGTCGAGCTTGTTTATCTAAACAATAGGGAATCTTTTAACTTTATAGATCCATGTTAAACTATTGGTTTTCAGATGGCTTATATATGAGCTTTTCAATTACCATAAGTTTACAATTATAGAATGTGCAATTTTCAACTTATGATATTGCAAAGTTTTAAAAATCATTACTAAGTTTATTAAATCCGTGGTTTTACCTAGAGTCAACAAGTTTGTAGAATACTATAAAGAATTGGGTTTTAAGTAGGGAGTGAAAATTACCACAAAAAGGTAGAAGTTCGTTACAGAGAGCTCTTGTAAGGAAGAATTTCATTGCAAAGTATGGCTGCAAAAATATCCCAATTTAAAACACATAGGAAAGATGCATCCTTACAATATATGGTTATGCCTATTGTAGTGACACATCTCTAAAAAAAAGAGTAATTACCATAGGAACATCTCCTTAAGCCATTTTTATTTTAAATATTGTAAAAACCTAAAATTATAGAAAAAAATGAAATGTTTTTTAGATAACTAAGATATATAAATATGTAATTTCATCTATTATATTAAAGAGAAATCATTTTTTTAACTACCTTTTAACTACCATATATATCTCATAGTTTTAATCATGGTAGTTATTAAAAAAAAACATTCAAATTCAAATTTAAATCCAACTTACAAATTTCTTAAATACTACTTTTTACTCATAAATCTTTTTAATTATACGATTATCGTTTTATATCATACTTATTTTTACAATTATTATTGTTTTCTTTTTCTATTATTTTAATTATTCAACGTTACTATTATTTGAAAAATTTATTATATTTTTTATTTGATCAACATTTACTACTTTTTTCTAAAAGAAAATTTATTAAAGTTTTGATTTTATAAACATATATTATTGGCATTTTTCTATATATGAAGTCCAAACTTTTTTATTTTTTTTGTATTTGCAACGCCGTACATCATTTGCTAGTTTTCTTATTAAAAAAAAATGAAAGAAACTTGATCGTAATCTTTTTTAAATTCATATTTATTGCATAAAAAATTAAAAAAAATGATATTTATGGATATTTAGGATCAAACATCAATTATTTACACCAATAATGTTTTTCAATGATTTAAAATTTAATAATCATCTCCGACAATAAATAATTACACTAACAAAATAAAAGTAATAAAAAATTTGCAATTGGAAATTTGAACAAAAAATTTCATATTAGATAACAATAAATAATGCATTTTCATTTATATTTAACAATTATATTGAACATCTCAACAAGAAATTCATCTCAACCAATATTAATTTAGACTCGCAATAGTAATTTAAAAAAAAAAAAAAAAAACAACTTTCTTTCACACGTAGTAGGAGAACAAAACAACATTTCTTGGGTCTCACGATTCCAAGCACAATTCGGGGTGTAAAGGTATTTCTTAGGTCCTACAAAGAAAAAAAAGAAAGATAAGCATTTAAGATGTAAAGAGTAAGTGTTTGATTATGAAAGTATTACTCGTGAAATAGGAACAAACAAGTAAAAATATTAAACCAAGTGGATTTTTCCGGGAAGGCTAAAAATATTGAATTTTTCCTTAATTTATTTTCAAAATAATAATTTGTTAATTAAATAATCAAAAGAAAGGGTAAAGAAAAGAGAAAACCAAAAAGATGAGGATTGGTATTTCGTAATGCTCCAAGCCTCTGGCTCTTGATTCTTTGTATGAAACGAATATTTTGTTAGATCCTTCCATTGACTTAAAGTAGAAAACTCAATGTTAGTCTTTCAATTTTTAATTAAGATTTAAGTGAAAAGAAATTGGAAAAGAGACCAACCAGCAATTTTAGCAATTCCAAAACCAAATCCAATGGTTGAGTAAGTGAAAGAAACAACAGCCTGCAATAATAAAGAGCGAAGACAATTGATTAATTCATTAACGAGGAACATAAAACTAAATAGCTTATACCATCAGTTAAGTATTGAGAAAATGTGTGGTTTTTTATTCTATCATGAGGGTCTTATTAGTAAGAAATAATCAAAAGTTTAATTACTAAAAGTACTATCTTATGCCTGGAAAAGGAAAAAAAAAAAAAAATTGGGGCGTGTGTTTAGCTCTTGAACCACGAGGAGGCGAACTTGCTATGAAACCAGGAAAATGGCAAGATGCCAGTGAATGAAAAAACATAGGGAAATGCTGCTTCATCTTTTATCGGCTGCCTTGTCAATAAGTTTTTCCATGAAGAAGTAAAGTAACAACGATATCGATGTAGTGATTGGATGTATACTTGTTTCGGTGAACCCTGATAACTCTTAAGATATTACCGAGAAAGACAAAAATGTAGGATTCGATCTATTTTTGTAGTGTGAAGCTCCAAGGAACAATAAAATCAAGTAAAAGAGTGATGGAAACCGTCTTAATCCACACACACATTCATAGGTGTCATCTGGAACGTGGAGTATAAAAAGAGAAATGGGTTGCAAATCAGGAAAGCGAGCAGGGAAAAGAAACAGAATAATTTATTTTAAGTAGAAAAATCCTATCATTAACAGTTACCTTAGCATTCAAATATAGATGATAAAGACACTTTGGCAGCTATAGTTTTTAGCACATTATGCATAATTATGAAGTACATTTCTCCCTATTTTACTTTATTATTTAATCTTATTCTTTAGATTTATATTTGTTTTCTAGTAAAAGTGTACTAATTACAAAAAACCAAAGGAATACTATACTTTTTTAGTAGTATGAAAATGCAACAAGTCTTCTTTCATCCATAATAAAGATATTTCAATATAGAATTTACGTAATGGATGCTTTATTTTAAAGTATTTACTTATCAATAAAATTGTATATCCTAGCACATTAATTTTTTTTGGGTAAAATATGTTATTGGATATTTTGAAAATTACTTGTTTCTTATTAAATAAATTTAGCTAGTGCATAGATGACTATTATATTTAATGAATTGATTAGGTACATTAAAATTAAGGTAAAAATGCACTAACCCCCTTAAGTAGTTTTGAAATTGCACAAACCTCTTACAATTTCAAAAGTCAAAACTTACCCTCCTGAAAATGAAATGGGGCCTGCCTCTTTTGTGATTTGGCTGCTTATGTGTCATTCCATGTCATATGTACTATTTTAAAAAAAAAAATCCAATACATTAATTAGGAAATAAATATATTGTATTTCTATTATCCATATCGGATTGGGTACCCTCACAATATCAATATAAACTTATTATATGTAATGTCTCAAAATACTGATAGTAGTTCTTTTAGAAAAACTATTATGGATATAAAAATTTTATTAATCTTCACATATGATCATAACTTTGTGAAGTAAAATATTAGATCTCCTCACTTCTTAGGAATAGGACTTAGACAAATTATAAAGATATCCCGCTACAATATTCGTACGTCTTTTATGAAGTGAAAAACATATGGATATGAAATATCCACATAACATTATTAACCATTATACTATTAGAATGCAAGCAATTTTTAGATAATTATTTTTCATTTAAATATACATGACTTTACCATATTTATATATTAGAAGAGTGAAAACGAAATTACTAGAGGTCGGTAAGGTAAAGGAACAAAATTCTATATTAATTTATTTGCTATGTATAAATTATGATAAATGGTAAACAAGAGGGGAAAAAAAAAAGTTATCCAATAAAATTCATAATAGTGATAACTACGTAATTCTAAAATTTTCTAACAATAGTGAACTATCTTGTAGCAATTAAACAAAAATAATTTTTATTAATTATTATGAAGAATTTTTTTTCTAAATGAAAATCATGGAGTGTATAAGAAGAGGAAAAATCTTATGCAAGAGATTTTAATTAATAGGCAATTTTGACAGTTTTTTTAGGATGGGAAAGAAGCCATTTGTTGATTTCTTTTAGATGGTGTTTAATTTTTTTTTTTTTTGGTATATTATAGTGTACATATCATATGAAACGATCAATAAAGAGTTGACTTTTAAAATTATGGGATTCCATGCAATTTTAAAAATATTTAAGGAGATCCACATAATTTCCCTTAAAATTGATGATAAAGTTTGTATAAGTCATGTAAAATGCTTTAAGGAGATAAATAAAAGAAAAGTTAATAACAAATATAACTTGTAATAAGTTCAAGCTTGAAATAAACTTTGTTATTCCCGATGGTTCAACAAGAAATGACCAAAGAGATAAAATTCAATCATAAAAATTGTAGAAGTTATATGTATGTAAACCCTAAAAAATCGGTAGTCTGAACTCTAATTTAAGTTCAAGTATCCTAAACTATATCATAAGTCGATAAGACAAGTAACAATAAAAGATTATGAAATTTAATAAAAGAAATATAACACCAATAATAAAACCTTAGAAATTGATTGAAATCCTAAATCATGTACTAAAACCCTAAATCTAATTTATATACAGTTAACTGAAATCGAACCCGAACTTGATCAAAACTCTAAAACTATAACTTTAAACCTATAAAATAATTAAATATCACTTAATAGTGATATAATTGTAATCGATTGCAATTATCGACTAAATCGCATAATCATATAAAATTTTTAACGAAATCGTTAAAATAACTTGTAAAAATTATAATTATAATGGATACCAATTAAATTGATAAATTTCCATAAAATTCCAAAATTAATTTATAATGATTATTTTTATGATTTTTATGTTTTGAAAAATTACATATACTGATTTTTTTATTTTTTTTTTCTTCTTTTTCTTTCTTCCTTTCTCTTTTCTTTCTTTTCCTAATTTTCTATTACTGCCACATTATGGGAAAAAGAGAAAGAAAGAAAAGATCAAGAACAGCAACCCACGTGGTGAATTAACTAAGAGGAAAAGATAAGAAATTTGATTACTTTATCCCATCATAATTAATGTATCACTTATCTTATCAATTGATCTTTAATTATATTGATTGTTTTTTTTTTTTCAAAACCACTTAAGTTCACGTCTGGAAGAGAGGAAAACAAAATAGAAAAAGAAAAAAATTCTAGAAGGAAAAACAAACTAAAAACCAAACCGAAGAGCAAGAAGAAATTAAGAAGAAAAAGAGGAAGAAGGAGGAGAAAAAGAAAGAAGGAAATTAAGACTATTACCAACATAATTAGGTAAGTATATTTATTTATACATATGTATATTATATAGTATGTACATGTATATACTAAGTATTCTATTACTTATACATATACATGAGTAGATAACTTAAGATATATGTATGTATTTCTTANATAAAGTATACTGCACATTAAATAATATATATACTATACAATAATATTTGCTACATAAAATAAGTTCACAAATATATATATATAGGAAATAGATATATATATATATATATATAAGAACTGTTAACTATGTAAATTAGAAAAATTAATTAAGTATAATAATAAATATTCATATATATACATGTATGTATCATAAAATATAAGTAAATAACAAGGAAATAATAAATAATAAAAATAAAAGTAGTAAAAATACTAATAATAATTTTAATAAGTTTAAAATCTAAGAAATAGGTAAAAATAAGTAACTAAGGTAAAATATGCTTAAAATAATAAAATTATCAATTATATGATTTAAATAATTATTAAATCATAAATATACTAAGAAAAAAAATAAAATTTATATTTTATAATTTTTAAATTAAATAATAAATTTTGTGATATTTTTATATTACAACTCAAACTGTAAGTCACAACATTCAAAATGAACCTCGCTACGAAAAAATACGCTAAAAAACGATCAAAATGGACTATAAGTTCATAACGATCCAAACTAAAATGAAAAAGTTATACGCGATTCGATAAAAAGCTTAAATCGACAATTTCGCGTAACTAAGTAAAGTAAACATTACAAATTACGATACTAGTTTAGCTTTAAATTCCTAAAATTATAATTTTCTATATTTCTTATTTTTAGGTGTTTTTAACCTTGACCTTGAGTTACCCTTAGATTATTACGACCCTTGAGTCAACTATAATTGAGTGAGTTTTTCCTAATAATCTAATACTTGCTTGTGTTTGTAATTAGTGAATCTAAATTATGATCAATAATTGAATATTATATGGGGTTGGATTATGCTTGTGTATGATAATTGTTTGTTAAAGATGAATTTACTTTCAATTACAATAATGTATTAATTATTGCATAGTAGATTCACTAGGAACTAATTATTTGTGACCTTGATTGATCATTGAATAATAAGACCTAATTTTACTCAACTAGAAAAAGTTAACTTGAAATATACATAATCATACACCGCATAACTATTTCCGGCCGTCACATTACACGGAGGTAATGAGAGGCCATATATGGGTTGATTATTTGATTGTTGTAAATTTCATACAGTGCACACGTGCAATATGACCATACCCTAGCTCACGGGATTACTAATCGTTGGAGACACTAACCGCCTGACTAAGGGTTAAGTCTAAAGGCCTCCATTTAGGGTTAAGTCTAAAGGCCTCCATTTAGGGGTAAGTAAAGGCTGCGTGAACTTACTCACAATCATATGTAAAACTCATTTTTTATAAAACTGATAATAGATATACTATTACATTTTAAATACGAAATGCGAAGTTTCGTTATGAGATAAGTTCTAATATGATACTCGGATCTGACTATACGGATGTATCTCTAACCTTGACTTTGGAGGGAGTTAAATCTAAGTTGCATGCAGTACCTGGTCACCTGCATGTATTTGTTTGGTATACTAATTGACATGTATTCATTTGATTAAATTTAATTTAATGTATAATTTGATTATGGTATGGTTGAGGGGATTATCTCATTAAGCTAGTTAGTTTATACCCTTGTAGTCTTCTTTCGTAAGCTGAGTTATTCGTGAAGTCGGGCCGCTGTATACTTGAGGTTAGTTGTTCATCAAGGAATCGATGTGGGAGCAAGACGTAATCGGAGTATACTCATGATAGTTTATCTAAATTATATATCTGATTATGTAACAAAATAATACTAGTTTGAGTTAAGAAGTGTTTTAGACTTCTTATCTATAATTATTATATAAATAGATTATGTTTTATATTTCCTTAATTTGTTATTATTATTATGAAATGATATTGTCTATACTTACACAACTCTTGGTTGTTAGTTGTAGTTGTAGCTTTGTGTATCATATAAAGGGTCATCGATTATAAGAGAATTCAATCTACCGTCTTTTGTACGATATACGACGATTGCCATGACTAGCCCCCTCAGGTTGTGATAATGTATATATTTATAAAACAAGATCAAATATGTTTTTAGCGTTTGTAATGTGATGGCTTATCCTTTGTTCTTTCATAATGGTTACGCACTTGTTGACATATCATATCACGCTTAAGATTTAATTCTGACTTCACAAGATCTAAGATGATTTGTAGTTAATCCTCAATACTTGCAATCTAAGACATTACACGAGTGAAAACATTGAGATAACGTTAACGTCATTATTAGGGATGAAGAAGAAATAACATACAAACTCAATATTGAACATATATTTCTTTCTATCTCAACATTTTAGCCTTCTGCTTTCATGAACTTTAATATATAAACACCACAATTGGCACTAATAGATAAAACAAGTTAGTTTTACTATATGTAGAGATAATACTACATAGATGAGTACCTAGTAAATGCCTTACCCATCGTTTAAATCTATTTGATTTGGTACTTTCTCATTGAGAATAATTAGTCAATTTGACATTACTTTATCAAATGGATGGGTCCCCTTATCTTTAAAGATCTCGTGTTGAAATAAATCACTACAGATTTCAACCTACAAAATTTTTTCTATCGGTTTGATATATAGATTCATAGCTTATTACAAATAGTATGGTTATAATTAGATGAGGCAACAATATACCACTTTCTTGACCACACTTGTTTGTTTAGCATCTATTTTCTTCTTAGAGGTATCATAGAACATCACTGTTTCAAATATCATTTTTAGCTCAATCAACCACCAATGATTATTATTACTATGAACTAGTATATATGCCTGTAATGAGTAAAAGGCTTAACAATCCAATTTTAATTAATGTTATATGAAACAATAAGGAAGAATGTATATCTTTTCACATTGATTTGGTTTTCCCATAAGTTCTTCTTGGCATGAGAAAGTGGAAGCAAATCTGTCTATAATAGTTCTCCCATAACTAATAAATTCCTGTATTCAAGAGTATTAATTAATTCATCATTAAATTAAATTAAATATAGGACACATCGGATTATTCCAATTATCATTGTAAACCATGTGGGGAAGAACTAAGTCTTCCATCTAGTGCCATCTTTCAATTTTGAATGGGTCACCAACATTTCAGTCATGTTAATAACACAATTAGAACCAAGTCTTCCATCTAGTGCCATCTTTCAATTTTGAATGGGTCATCAACATTTCAGTCATGTCAATAACACAATTATTCAACCATTCATTTAGTTTCGTGCATATGAAATTGTCATGTAATAGGAGATTGTTCCCTCCAAAATCAACCAACTTTTCACTGCATATAGTAGATACACATGTTAAATAATTTAGTATTACAAGAAGTTTGAAATTGTAAAAATCATGAGCACAACACTTACTCTTTATCCTCATTACTATCTAAAACGAAATTCAGTATACATACATCATCATGGGCCATATTATTCCAACAACTTTCATCCTTTCTTATAATGTTCTCTTTAATATACTAAAGTACATGCAAATGAATAAATTACTGAATGTCTCACACTTTGAATAATACTAAGGGAAAAAAGTAAAAGTCATTTCTCAAACATTAAGTACTAACCGATGCCTGGCATGATATGTTTTCTTTCCTTTTATTCATCATGTCAAGGTTTAAGTAAAGGGAGACTTGATATTAGGATAGACCCTTATCACCTCATGATCTGTAGCCTCTCTAATACATTTAGTTTAAACATTAGTGTCAAGTGAAATGGGGACGATAGTTCCTGTATCCCTTTAAGGTAGGTAGCTACTAGTTCTTATATTGAAAGCAGTTACGGTGCTTTGATAGAGGGGGTTGAAGATGGATTGAGGAAAATTGCCACTAGGTATAGCCCCAAACATTTGGGAGGGAGCATAAATAAAGGGTAATTGAGTCAAAGATGATGGTTGTTGTGGCATTAGGATCTGAGATGACCCTACATGGTTACTAGTAGAGCATCTACTTGACATACCATGAGGAAATGATACTGATCTCATACTTAGGTATGATGACACGAATGAAGCAAACATGTACTCTCACTCTCTCTCCCTTTGATCGAACTCCTCTATCCTCTTTGTTAAGACTTCATTTTGTGCTTGCAAAACCCTCAGTTCCTTTATTGAATTGTTTGAAGGAACTTCATCATAATTAAGACTAGTGCATCGTATATCTAGTTTAGGCTCATTACGACCCATATAATGAATATATCTAGATCTATGACCAAGCACCTTGGCCAATGATAAAAGGTAAGTACACCTATCAATTTTAGTATATCAGATATGAGTCCAAGTCGATCCCTTAAAGATCTTGAGTATTAATACTAACCTTAACTCTATTATCTAACTGAAAAATTATGATAGGTTAAATGAATTAAAAATACTAAAATTAACAAATTAATCTAATTATAAGACTTAACTAAGCAATTTAGGAAACGATAAAATTAAAAACGACTTCAAGAAGACAAATAATGTATGTAAGAATTGTTTTCCCTAGTATTTAACATGTGATCACTTAAAATGTATCTAATTCAATCTCTATTATTCTTGATCGAAGGGATTCACAACTAAAATTAACACATTTTTCAAGCATATTAACCCTAATTCTAAATTATTTACCAAAATCTCTTTACTTAGTAATATAATTTAGAATCACATTAATATACAGTGAATTCCCACACAAAAATAATAACTTTTCAAAAGAATCATATATCTTATCTCTAAGTACATATATAATTCTCTTCAATTATGTTAAGACCTCATTATTCATATGATTTCTCAATCATCATGTATAATATCATAAATTGATATCCTAGAAATATCATAGATTGATTTAACAATTAAAATACATAATTGAATCAAGAAAAATAGAAACTTTATTGAAAATTATCAATAAATCTAATAATCATATGAAACCCTAGGTTCTACAATCCTAAATACTAAAATCTTAAACTATCATGATGAAATTAAAAGCAAATTGCAACAAAATCAAAAAGTAAAAAAATGTAAAACCCCTTTTATCGATGAAAAATCTCTTCAATCTTGAAGTTGGGTATTGCTTCCACCTTTTTGTCCTTCTTTTTTTCAAGTCTCTTCACTTTTAAATGTCCAAAGTCCTCTACAAAACCCTTGTAAGTCTTTATATAATATATTATGAAATTTCTTTTTTCATCACCAAACACAACTTAGGATATAGTTGTGTCCTCAGGTTGTGTAACATACTAACTTTAGCACAAAAATCATTCTGCATGGACATAGCTTGAGGACACAGTTGTGTCCCAGATTGTATAACATTTTAACCAAAATTTGCTACTTTCTCTTATTGTTTATATAACTTCAAAACTTCATAACTCATTCATTTGAACTCCAAATTGAGTAAAACTTGATTCCTTTTCTTTGTTTTCAATTCAAGAACATGTTCAAACCTTGAAATCAAAATTTTACTCAATTAAGTATGAATTTCTTTTAAAAAAACCAAAAATATAAGGAAAATACTATAAAATCATTATGTGAAATGTATTTAAAATAAAAGTTATCATCCATGATATCATGCTTTGACTTTAGCTTAACTCTTTGCTCTCTCATGATCTAATCATTTTCTTCCTTCTTTTCAAGCATCTTATTCTATAATAATGAAAGAAATAGAGTTAGTCTTTTAACATTTGCTATAGTCACTTAATTCATGATCTTTAATGATGGATAATATACTTACATAAGCATTACACACTTCATCATTGATCCACTGATTGGTACTTGTATGATTATAGGTATGTGCAAATAATGCAAATGCATCATACCCCTATAAGATTCTAGATGAAAATAGATTTTTAAATTTGTTTTATAGGTTGTAATCTTCACGAACAAAATAATTAATAAGAAACGTACATGTTTGATATGAGGCAAGTG
Organism: Lumnitzera littorea; assembly: GCA_024138015.1. Classification (NCBI taxonomy): domain Eukaryota; kingdom Viridiplantae; phylum Streptophyta; class Magnoliopsida; order Myrtales; family Combretaceae; genus Lumnitzera; species Lumnitzera littorea. The sequence goes on from JAMXBB010000006.1 coordinate 88,668,037, forward strand.
CACCTATCAATTTTAATATAGCGGATGTGAGTCCGAGTTAAACCCTCAAAGATTTCGAGTACTAATATTAACCTTAGTTCTATTATCTAATCGAAAAATTGTGATAAATTGAATGAATTAAAAATACTGAAATTAACCATCTAAACTAATTATGAGACTTAATTAAGCAAATTAGATAACAATAAAACTACGAACGACTTCAAAAAATTAATAACGTATTTAGGAATTATTTCCCCTAGTGTTTAACATGTAACTGCTTAAAATATATTCAATTCAGTTTTTATAATTCTTGACTAGAGGGATTCACAATTAAAGCTAATATCTTTCTCAAGCATATTAACTCTAATCCTAAATTATTTACCGGAATCTCTTCACTTAGTAATATAACTTAGAATTGCATTAATGTATAATGAATTCCCACACAGTAATTAATTTTCCGAAAGAAACATGTATCTTATCTCTAAGTATACATGTAATTCTTTCCAATTATGCTAAGATCTAATTACACATGAAATTTCTCAATTAACATGCATAATATCATATATTGATACTCTAGAATTATCAATTAATAATTAAACAACATAATTGAATCAAGAAAAGATAGAAACTTTATTGAAATTATAATTCAATCTAAAGGTTACATGAAACCCTAGGTTCCATAATCCTAAATACTCGAATTCTAAACTATCATAACGAATCTAAAAACGAGTTCCATAAAAAATATAAAATAAAACATGGAAAACCCCTTTGATTGATGAACAATCTCTCTAATCTTGAAGTTGATGTTGTTCTTGCCTCCTTCTTGATGTTCTCCTCAAGTCTCTTCTCTTCTTTTGTGTCTCTCCGTCTTCTCTAATGTCTCTCTTCTTTTGAAACCTTAAGATATCCTTTTATATATGTATTACAAGGATTCTATATTCGTCACCAGACACGACCTGGGACATGGCCGTGTCTCCAGGTCGTGTAACTTTCTACACTAAGGCAAAATTTTCTACATAACTTCAAAACTTCATAACTTCTTCGTTTGAACTCTGAATTGAGTGAAACTTAATTCCTTTTTTTCATTTTCGATCCTAGAACGCATTCAAACCTTGAAATCAACATTTTACTCAATTAAGTATCAATTTCTTTAAAGAAAACAAAAAATGTGAGGGAAATACTATAAAATCACCATATGAAATATGTTTAAAATCAAAGTTATCAATGTTCTTCCTTATGATACATAAATGTATTAGTCCCTGATGTATGTGTCCATTTCTACTTAGCTTAATTCGCAATGTTGGTAGTGAATTTTTGTTATAAGAAGAAAAGATTAAGGAAAGAACTTTCACTCAGAAGGAAAATTTATGGTATGCAATATGTTACATATGTAACAATAATCCCCTACCAAATGGGATTATTCTCAAAGAAATGGCAGATAGCCACTCTTATGGATGATGTTGTAAATAATTAGCTATGTGATCTCGAGCACCATTTGGTCTACCTTTGGAAAGATAATGATCACAAATGTTGGTTTGCACAAGTAAATACACTTCTGATGCCTTACTATTAAGTGCGTTCCACCAATTCCAATTACTTACCCACTTAGCATCAAAATTTTGCTTTTACAATAGAAACTTCGATTGTAAATTATAAAAAAAGAGATTAAGTAAGAGAAAATTAATGCACCCTTCAACAAATAATAAGAATATCATTACATACCATAGCCTTTCTAAGCACAATTTCTCAATCCTCTTGAGATAGTGAATACCATGATAGTCCTTTTGGGTTACAAGCAATCAATGATATATCATGCCTAATAAAGAGACTTATTTGACTTAGCAAGCACTTAATGCATTCTCCAATTATTATATAACCATCACTAGATTTTCTTAATTCGAGATGGGGCCATCATCTATGCTTGCGATAGAATTCCTCTAATATATGACCCCTATAAGGACTACGGGTCCATCGTCTCTCCCTCATTAAACTCGCTTCATTGCTTAATGAGGTATGCTGCTCACCCCAAAATAACTTTGTCACCATTTTTAGTTAAATAAAGATAATATATAAAATATGGTTTTAATAGTATAATGACAATTTAAATGATTGGCCTTGTCACACTTCTATTAATGCTCCTACTCATTCAACTTGTCTTCATCACTTATTCCCCAATCTCGCTAGTAGCCCTCTATCCCTGAATTCAACATGTCCCATAAGCTAATTCTACAATACATCCTATAACCATCATGTTCAAAGTCATGTGTCATGTAGAAATTATAAAGTCCTAGTATGTAATAACATTCTCAATGAAACATAGAAGACAATTTTTTAAAATGGTGTATTTACTCCAACTCCTACCCATCTTCATCTATATCATTCAGATCATCATTTGTTACAATATTATTTTCATCGGGGCCTGGAAGTCGAGCCAGACTTCCAAGATCTATGTAGATATGACCAATAGGAATTGACTAAGGAATGCTTATATCTTGTTGTAATGCTTCTCCAAATTAGGGTTGAGTCGTTATTTTATCATCGATCTCCTTATTTGGTTGGAAGAGTCTTCAGTTATGTAAGTGTCGATGGTTTACCTCTTGAGCAATTTTCCATTCACCTCTAGGCTTCTTTAGGTCTTTGAGATAGAACCTACTAGCACATGTCGATAAGTATGTATGGATCATTTTCATACCATATTCTACTTGTCCTAATACTTATCATGTCTTCATTTGTGTACTCTAGTTTGTCACAATTAGTGTCAAACCATTGACACTTGAATAGGTACACTCGACGGTTTGCAAAATACCTTAGTTGTATTACATCAATCAAAATACCATAGAAAACTATGGGATGGCCATTATGCTTCCCCACGACAAAGACCTTACTATTTTATGTTTTCAAGTCAGCATCCTTGGATGCAATGGTAAATCTCACCCTATTCACTATACACCCACTGTAAACTTCAACACAATTAGTGATACCCTAACATAGTGCCTCCAAGTCGTTTCATACCTTTGTTTCACCATTTGCTTTTAGTTATATTATCTATCAAAATGATAGCAAGTGGTTACTAAAGTTGTTATTTCCTTAAAGTCAATGATTATTTGTGGAAATCCAACATTCTTACCTTATTTCTAAACCACCCAGTAAAATGTATTGGTAGTACTTGACTAGCATCTCCATAGCCAAGCAAAAGCCTTTCCTGCTCAACTTAGGTAAATGTAAACGTATTGGTTAGAAATGACTTGTAAGAAGTTAAAAAGAAGTAAGATTGAGTAAGGATTACCTTATGGAAGGCTAAACCTCTTCACAATTGTTTAACATAGTCCAATGCATCTTATTAATTTCCTTGTCCATCTGCAAATAACTAGCTGCACCAATGGGTCACATACATTGTGTAAATACTCATACTGAAAATTTTGAAGGCATATTTGCACTGTCCCAATACCTAAGAGGCCTATTTAGTATAGACTCCATATTATCAAAATATAAGAAGCAAAATAAAACACTTTCTCAAACAACATAGGCTTTTGTAATAGAACCTTTTGGTCGAGCCTTATTCTTAACATGACCCTTCAAAATACCCAAATACCTCTCTATAGGGTACATCCACCTATATTGAACTGGGCCACATATTCATGCTTCTCTTGCCAAATGAACCATCAAATGAATCATGATGTTAAAAAAAAGTTGTTAGGAAGATATTCTCTAACTTACATAATGTTATGACTATGGTGTGCCCCATAGACTTCAAGATGTCTATTCGCACCTCCTTTGCACATAGTTCCCTAAAAAATTGAGATACTTCACAAACCGTATCATAAATGTGTTCGTTAAAAAACCTCTGTAGAACTACCAATAGAATGCGCTAAAGCAACACCTAACAATTGTGGCTCTTCAAGCCCTTTAATGTTGCTTTTAATTGACTAAGACATGATGATATGTTGGAAGCATACCCATCCTGAAGTTTGACATACTTGATTAAGTGGCATACCTCCCTCACATAATTAGGCTACAATGTATACTTAACAGACAGCTTCACTAGGTAGCCTCCCTAAGTTGTAAGATGTAGCTCAGGCTAAATCCCCATATTTTGTAATGTCAATCTAGCCTTATTGGTATCTTTGCACCTCCCCTTAATGTTCAGCAATGTTCCCACCAAGTTATCGCAAACGTTCTTTTCTATATGCCTCACATCAAGGTTGTGCCTCACTTCTAACTCTTTCCAATATGGCAACCGCCATAGAATACATTTCTTACTCCAATTGGTACCATCATCATTTTGTCTCTTCTTTGAACTACTTGGGGGCTTACCAAAAACAACATATTTATAACTAGATAATTGCATCAAAATTTCATCACTTGATAATATTTAAGGTGCTGGTCTCATCTCCACTTCCCCATTAAACATTTTTGGATTATATCGCATTGAGTGCCACATTGGTAGGAATCACTTGTGCTCCATGAAGTGAACTTTACTCCGATTAAATCCACTAGTCACATCAACATTACAAATTGGACAAGCTTTATAGCCCTTAGTGATCTATCCTGAAAGATCACCGTATGCCAGAAAATCATTAATTATCCATAACAAAGAGGCTTACATACAAAATTGGTGCCTTAATACAGCATCAAATGTATGAACCCCATCTATCCATAAATGTATCAATTCATCAAATAATGGTTGAAGATATACATCAATAGATTTTCTTGATGGTTTTGGCCCTAGTATTAGTAGTGACATAAGCAAATATGGCTCTTTCATGCATTTCCATGGTATAACATTAAAGGGGAATATAACCACTGGCCATAAACTAATTTTTGAACTCAAACTGCCATATGGGTTAAAACAAACAACTACAAGACCCATTCGTACATTTCGAACCTCATTTTTGAACTTAGGAAACTTGCTATTTAGATGCTTCTATTCTTAGGAATCAAAAGGGTGCTAAGATTGTTTTCTTTTGAAATGTGTCCTTCCTTATGCCACCTCATTTCTAGAGCTATCTTTAGGCATAGGAAAAGGTGTTGTAAGCAATATTCTTTCCACCTAGGTGCATTGCACCTTAAACAATAGTTTAGATCCTTAAATTCATTTCTAAACAAAACACAATCATTTTGACATGCATCAATTAGGTGTACATCCATCTTAAGCTTTTTCAACATGCATCTTACATCGTAGTAAGAAGTAGGTAACAATTAACCCTCAAGCAATGGGCCTTTTACAAATGATAACCAACCATTGAAATTCTTCACTAATTAACAACCATCCACCTTTAGGTTCATCATTTAGATAACAGTTGAGAGAAGACAAAAAATTTGAACATGCAGGATATACCTCGCACTTTGCATCTTCAAATATGTCTCTCTAATTATCTGAATCATATTCTTCTAATCCTTTACCATCTAAAACGTCATTCTCAGTATCCATATCATAATGGGTCATGTCTTGCAACATGTCATTCTTTGCTTGTTTTGCAAACACTTGATCATCATTGCATAAATCCTTAGCCTTGGTGGAGGCATCATGTTGAAGTGATTTGGAAGGAAATGTTGGGTATTCACTATGATGGATCTATCTATTATAACCTTAGGCCATAACTCTACGATATAGATGTGGTTCAACTTGCCATAATGGGTGATAGAAATTGTTTAAATAATCATGACAAGTACTTTGAATGCAGCCATTAGATTCCCGAACAAATTGCTTAGCTACCTTAAAAAAAACTCTTAACCACTTTAATATACTCCCTAAAGGAATGGTCATAGGTATGGTGCCACGTCCTCTTCGACATCCTTTTAGACGATAAGCTGTACTACTACTATATACAACTTAATTTCAAATAAATACGATAAATAACTACATCAATAAGCCTAATGACTTGTAAACAACGTATTGAAATTATTTGTCACACTGTTATAGAAAGATATATAAAGATTCTATTAAGCATATTGCTACACATAATGAATTAATTATAAGGAAATATGACTTACTTGTTAATGAATGTTTGTTGCAATAAATCACAATATCTATAAACATGGTGGAAAAGAGTATATTCTATTATTCATGGGTTAAATATTATTTACTATATTTTCATTTTTCAAGCACAAATGACAAAAAGAAAAATTGTAAAACATAACAGCAAATGTGAAGCACTAAATAAATAAATAAAAAGAGGTTTGGATTTTCTTTTAATAAGCTTTTAGTGCTTTTCTCTTTATTTTGAAGAATATCGATAGTACTTTATTCTTATTTATTATTAAACTTCTTCATATCTACATTATCATCATTGTTGCAATTTATTGAAAATTTTTTTTTTAATTAGATTGATTTTTATATTTTCTACTTAAGGCTGTGATATATTAAAAAAAAAAGGCTAAATATTTAGAAAATGATGTTTTGACTTTGTTCAATCTAGTATAATCTACAATTTCATTGTTATTATTATTGGTACTTGTAACAAAACAACAATTTTAATACCGATCTATATGGTATTTTATATATATATTTTTTAGAATGCACATTGTGGGTATGTATTCCTACTACTATAATATAATATGTAATAATAATGCATATGATGCATTGATTTCATAGATAAATTTTTATTATAAACTCCAAAAATTGTATATTACGTTATTTTTATTTCTTATAACAAAATATGTAATTAACAAAAATATGATAACAAATGTTGAACCGTAATAAGAGCTTTATCAGATCAACCATCATAAGGAGAAATATACAAAGAAAAGCCTTAATTTCTAATAGATAAAAAAAAAACGATTTATTTGACTGTGAAAGAATATAATCATCAACTTACAAAGATTATCATCATCTGATTCTAGAGTGAAAATAAATAAGTAATAAACATCATTAATATGTTAGCGAAAGAAAAGACTTGTCCCTTATTGTTATTGCGAATAAGCTCTCAATTAACCAAAATTCTTCTATAAATTAAGACAAAAAAATGTTGGTAAATAAGTATCAATAAATACAAAAAATATCACCATTTGTTGAATGACTAACAAAAACATTGGTGAAAATAAAGTAAAATTGGTAACATACGCTAAGATTTGGAAATGAAAAGTGATAATATAAATTGAAAATCTTATATAAATAAGAGTTACTTAAGCTTACTAGGTCTAGCTATAGATATAGATGTAGATTTAGATATCAATGGATAAATGTAGAAATATATATTTATAGAATCATATAGATCAATAGATAAACGGATGGACATATAGATAGATAAATGAGGTGTGAAAAAAAACTAATTTCTAGAAATAATTGCAACATTACCATAAATTGTTTAGAAAATTAAAGCCTAATTCAATTTTTTTTTCTCATAATGCAAATATATATTATAAGTAAAACAATAAGAGATTACTTAACGGTTTTAAATTTTAATTTTGAGTAAAAAAAAATACTTAATCTTTACTTATTTTTTGGGTCAAAATTTTTAATGTTCAATATAATTAAGTCCATACACTATATCTATCTCTACACCTCTTAAATATTATATAGCATATTTTAACAACTTTTTTTTTTTTACCAACTACTATTATATTACAACTTTAAAAGTAGGGGAAGTCAAATCCAGTTCATCCCATTATTAAATCAATGTTCATACTATTAGGTTACAATAATCCTGACACATTGAGTTTAAATAGTATATATTAAAGCATATTTTATTTTCTTATCTTATGTATTGATACATATTTATACTATATTATATGATATTAAATAATTTTTTTTATTTTGTAGCTATCCTAATGGGATAAATTAATTTTCATTAGTAATCTAATATAGAATATAATAGAAAAAGGTAAAGTTTTATGATGATTGAAATAAAAACTATTTCTTTTATGTACACATAAAGTAGGTGCATCATTAGTTGGTAATATATTAAAGGTAAACTTATATCAAAGAAAAATATTTGTTAATTCTTTATTAATGACAATAATGTTTACATTGATTTTTTTTTTCTTGTATTTATGCATTACATGTTCATAAACTTCTACAATGATAATATCTTTTGCTACTATTAAATTCTTCGATTAATCTTTCTACAAAAATTTTCAAACATTTTTTACTCACAACTCTACGATGTGTAAAGATTAACCTTCCAAAAATTTTCTATTTATAATTATTAAGAAGTATATAACAAGAGAATTTTCTTTTTATTCTTAACAAAAATGATTACTGTTGATTCATTCATAACGTACAACAAGAGAAGGAGAAATTAGAGGGAGAAAACACTATTTGTAAGGCTAAGAAGATTAAATTAAAAAAATAAATCAAGTTATAATTATATAAGAAATACTAATAAATTATATTCATTGCAAGCTATAATAAAATGTTGAGGTTTACCTTCATATTTATCCGAGCAAACAAAAAAGGTGAAATTTTTGGTGGAAACGTCTTGCAAATTCTTGATAAATCACCAACATGATAGAATTAACTCGCTTACATGCAAAACATATAAGCCATTGAAACTCTTTGTATGGTAATGATATGGACACACATACCATTTGGTTGTGATAAGAGTTTCATTTGACTTATAATTATTTAGAAATCTTTCTCAATATTTATATCAACATTTCCAACTTCAACATATAAAGTTTTGATAGGAGATATTTTCACTAAACTAGCACTAATTTTGTAGGATTTCGAACTCAAATGAACTAACAATCATTATACATTTGTGAAAAAGTTTTAGTATTTAGCTTTTAAGTAACAATTTCATTAGATATTATTGAGAAATTGTTATATGTAGTTAAAAGAAATTTACACTGTAAAGTCTACCTTAAAATTTTCATATTTATACTTGTATATAAATTTTGCCGAAAAGAATATACACACTTTATTTTTCTCTCAAAATTTGTATCAATGCAACAATAAGGATATGTTCTCATAACAGGCCTTTTTACTTTCTTTAATTATTGACTATGCTACATTTTGTAGGAATATATTCCTACAATAGTTAAATTAAAAAGTACATATATATTCATTTGGTTGTGAAAAGTATTTCCTTACTATAAACACTCTACAAAAACCCTAATTTTTTTTTTTTTGTAGTAACATAAAATCTAGGTATAGAAACATAAATGATTATAACTTATGTAAAATAGTTTTTAAAAAATTATAGATATGCTCATAATAATTATAAAAAAATTGAGATACATGATACAAATAAAGCAATGAAGAAATTGAGTTCTTTTTTCATAAAAATTTCTTAACCTATAATCTAACATTCTATAAGAAGGGTAAGCAAAGTTAAAACTAACTTTTTTTTTTCTATTATTTTATTTGAAAAAAAGTGGTGAATTAAAGAGAACTTAATATTTCAACTTATTTTAAGTTATTATTGTAATAAACTTGAACATATAATTTCTGTTATACACTTTTCTATTGGAGTTGGAACCTAAATGAAGGTTATGAATATCGAATAAGAAACTATAAAAAAGAGAAAGAGGAAAGAGGAAAGAACTAGAATATAATAGGAAAGATTGTTTAATGCGCCTAATAGTAAATGGCCTAGTAAGATTCCTAGTTATTTTCTTTTTCATAATGGGAACAAGTATGAAAAGACTTAACTCTTGAAGTTTAATTGTAGCTTTACCAATTGTTCCAATCATTTTATTATTATTCTTTTAATACTATATATTTTTAGAGGAAATTGTAAAAAAACCCCCCCTAAATTTTAATTTAAGTACAGATTAATCTCGTGAAATCTCAAAAGGAGATTTTTAACTTCCTAAACTTTCATGAATTGATAAATTAGCTCTCACAACCCCTTTAAACTTTAATTTTAGTGTGTAAACATTCCATAAACTTTGATTTTGATGCATAAATACTCTTAAAGGGAGTGTTTAGGCACTAAAATCAAAGTTTAAGGGTGATAGGAGTTATTTCACCAATTTATCAAAATTTAGAGAGTAAAAAACCTTACTTTGAAAGTTCAAGAGATCAATTTGCACCTAAGTTAAAGTTTATGGAGGGTTTTTGTATTTTCCTCATATTTTTATTTATCATTCACAAGTATGCTTGTTTATTATATATCCATAGTATACTAAATTAACTAACTATACATATTTAAGCACTTATCATTTATTATACATTTACTATAACTTGTTTGCTACCAAGAGTAAATATCATTTGTTTACCAATAAGTATAGTTACTCCCTATAGTTTATTACATATATTAAAATTACCTTATTTGCTATCGTGGATGTTTTAGGAAGGCTACAAGTTTTAGAGCTTACTAATAAGCTTTAAAGTAAACCCTTATACTTTAATAGTTGATTGCACTCTATGCTCTAGAGCATGCTAACAAGCTCCAAACCAAGTGATGCTCTATCAACACTTTTAGTATAAGATAAGGCTTGTTTTTAGATAAAAACAATGTACAAACAAACTAAACCACCCAAATGACTCCATATTATGTGTGCATTTGCATCACAATTTAAAGCTTTGATCCCATTATAATCATCAAGTTCGTGGTTCATTTGAAAATTACACAATCTAATGCATAATACATAACAAACAACATATGATAAAATCCTATTCACCTTAGTTTTATTATGTTTAATCAAACTAATCTTAGGGAAGTTCATTATCATCAAAATCACTTAACACTATAGTTACAATGCATTAACACTTTGATTCTGATGATACATAAGTTCATTTATTCATTTCTCTATTTCTCAGTCCAACTTCCACTTTAAGATATGGTTCTAACCTACATCGTGGTGTTCAGTTAATTTTCTTCTTAAAAAACCATTAAAAAAATATAAATATTTAAACTGAAATGAATAAATTGAATAAAAAATATACAAAAGCTTAACCTGTCATTTTCTTCACTTAGATGTATAAATATTTCTGCTTGTTCAATTCTATTTCTCATGAAATTCTTTAGTAATCATACTTAATTTCTCATCTTGAAATAGTGAAAATATTATTGAAAATTTTAATACTACTTGCTATCCTTCATATTTACTTTATTGAAAATTTTTTCATTTTTTGAGGTTGTTACATGTAAATTAGTAACTCAACTTTTAATACACCAATAAGAACCTCTTATCTTGTTAAAGAATCTATTTCTCATTATCTAATAAAGCAAAATTTTTCTTAGGATTTAATTATCTAAGAGTACCTAAAAAGAGAGGGTTTGGTCATTTCTTCTCTTAACTTGGTTGGTTGTTTATACTTTCAAAATTTATTATCCAACTAGCTAAAAATAGACTTATCTTAGATTTGGTTAACTAAATAAGCCATACATAAAAAATTTACTTTTAATATAGGAAGGTTAACTACTTCTAAGGTCTGGTTGGTTCAATTACTCAAATGTCAATCCTTTAAGTTAGGTTTAGTTGAGCAAGTGTATACTTTGATCAATGAAACTACTTAAAAGAATCAACTTTGAACATTAAATTGTGTTTAACTAAATTTTACATTAGTCGATCAAAGTAGTTTTTTATGAATCAAAACCTAGTTTTTCAACTTGAAATCCTAATTCATCAATCTACTTAAACATTATTATCCTAAATGATTCATTCCTTCATTCCTAATCCATTTTAGGTTAAAAGCTAAAACTTTAGCATTGTTTTGAATCACAAAAAGAACTAATGAAATACATTGGAAAATAAAATTAAAGAGAATGCTAATTGTATTAAGTTCTACATGAAATAAAATCCCTTTTCAAATAGTTTTGTAAAATATAATTGCCTTCTTCTATTTAACTTAAACATCCTCTTTCTTTTTCTCCATATCAAGATTTCTTTCTCTCTTACTTTTTCACATCAAAGATTGTTCATTAACAAGAAATGTATCATTCATTAATTGGATTTCAAAGGGAATTATTATAATAAAAGCAATTAAGGAAGCATTTCCTTTTTTGTAATAAAAGTTATAATCCTTTGCCTTTTAGGTATTAGTATGCCATCCTTGAAACAAGGACAAGACATCTAATAACTTAGAACTTAGCATTTGATATATAAAATATGGATACTCATTGGAAGTTCACCTTTTAACTTATAGGTTTAACCCACTATGTTTGTGAGTTAGCCTTTTGTTTTACAATGCTAGCCTTTTGATTTGTAACACTAACATTCTACAATTATAACTATAACTTTTTAAGTTTAGATTATAATACTTTCACTTCATAGTTTTATGTTCAAAGTTTAGGGATCAACTTTCTAAGTTATAACACTAAACTTCTAGAATCAGATAACAACCTTCTATGTTACATGAAATAAAGTTGAATTTACTCCAAAACTTGCTCATGGGTTAATATCTCGAGTTTTCAAAACCTAACAATTATCACTATTAATAGCCATAAGCTTTTGTAGTAGGAAATTTACCAACATATCTTTTCTTTACATAGGTAAATTATGATATTAACTCTTTCCATAAGCTATTTATGTGAATGTGAACGTAGCACCAAAACTTGTATCTCTACATTTTTTTTTTTTTTTTTGCTCCTCTTAAAAAGGAATCCTATTTATTCAACATGTTTAGTACTTCAAAATATTATAGGAATACCATCATATATATTTAAGGTATTATTAGTTTACATCCTTTATATGATATCTTCTAGAATAAAAGCAATTCATAGTATAATCCTTAAACTATAAACATTTGCATATAATTTCTAAAAGAGCTCATTATAGAAATAACTTTGATTGCAACCTATTACACTCCTTGTTCTCAAATCTATATCAGATTCATCTATTAACTTGCTCTTAATTCCTTCCCATTAGCGCTAGCCTTTTAAGTTTAAAGTGTTACTTTCTATCACTTTAGATCTAAATAGAAAACATTTATCTTCAATACTTGCTCAAAGGATCATAACCTTATCTAATGAAAGCTGCTTAGAAGATTAGAGTGCCATGATTTCAAACCTGTATACATGTGTTATGACCATTTGTGCTGGTTTAAAGGACTTACAAATCGAAAAGAACAAATCTCTTAGTGCAAGTGATATATACTAATTATAAATCTAAAATCTAAGATTTAAAACTATAAAAATGGATGCCCAATGCTCTTAAAGCCTTCCCAAAACCTAAGTTGGCAACATCATAAGTCTTCACTTATATAAGTTACTAAAGCACCAATCACTAAGCTTTTTATAAAGTAACATGAGTACAAAAAAGAAAAATCATGGAAAAGTAACATAACATCACAAATTTACTTTATTAAAGCGTCAAAACTTGAAGTGCCATGTAAATGATATGCTAATGTTATTGAGCATACCGAATTGTCAAGTTTAACCTTATACCTTGTCATTCCTTATTTGAATATATCTTTGAATACCTCATTCGCTTACACTCAAGAAATCTTGTAGTTTAAACTTCAAAAACAACTCATTAGCTTATACTTAGCAAATCTTACTTGTTGAAATCACAAAACAACTTCATTACTAAGTCCTTACATCAACATAAACAATTCTAATAGACTAATCCAAGTAGGTTACTCATTACTAGGTTAGATTGTCAATGTGGAACAAATTAATCGAGTCAATTCAAAGGTTATACCACAAACTTACCAAATAGTGATTGGGAGTTGGTTAATTTAGATAGGTTGTATGAGTACTCAAAACTTGTTGTTAGTAAAGTACATTGAAAATAGTTGCAAATAATGATGAAGATGCACATGCCATGGGATTTCACACTTTAATGCAATAATGGTAATAATTCAAATATTTGACCATAAGAACAATTCTTATAAACACATTTCACATACAAGTGGCATTAATACAATTCGATACATACACATGATTTCCGAACAATAATAGCCTATCCTATGTAGGTGATATCTAATCATCAAGTTTAACTCTCATTGATAACATATTGTAAATTTTAGCAACGAATAAACATATGGTCTATAATTTTTGCCACATCACATGATAAGAAATTTAAGTAGGAAAATGTATTCAATTGTAACATAAGATCTTACCACCAAACTTGTAAATGAACTCAATAGTCGACTCGCTCACACAAGATTACCTAATCACATTTCAATCAATTAGTATAGGTATAGTACACGTAATAAGGTTTATAAAATTTCCCTTCTATGTTTGCTCTATAAACCCTATGTAGTCAGTAGTCAATCTTAATTTAAGTTTGAGTGTGTTAAATGATACCATAAGTCAATAAGGCTAGAAATGATAAAATTTTACTAAATTAAGAAACTGAATATAGTATCGATAATAGAAGCCCTAGAAAATCGATTCATACCTAAACTGCATATAAAAACCTTAAATCCAATATATGCACAATTACTCAAAATCGAATCCGAACTTGACCAAAACTATAAAACTATAAAACTATAACTTTAAGCTTTTAAAATAGATAAATATAACCTAATAGTAATAAAACTTTAGTCGATTATAATTATCAACTAAAACGCATAATCACGTAAAACTTTTAATGAATATGAGGAGATAACTTGTAAATATTATAAATATAACCGATAACCATAAAATTAATAAATTTTCATAAAATCTTAATATTATTTTATAAACAATAAATATGTGATTTTTATTTTCCTTTTTCTTTCTTTTCCTTTTCCTTTTTCCTCTTCCTATTCTTCTTTTTCTTTTACATTGATTTCTAGATACAAATCCAGTAGCCTACGTGCAGATTGTTTCATTCTAGGTGTTGTTCAATTAAGGAGACAAAAATAAAAGAAATAATTATCTTGTCTTATTAGATTAACTATCCAATCTATCCTAGATTTATTTCCTTCTCTCTTATCTACAATTGCTCCTTTATTTGCTAGAAATTGAACTCTATGCCTAAACAATTGCTCCATGTCAAGAAGGAAAAAAAAAAAAAAAAGAAGAGAAAAGAGACCAAGCAAAACACAAACAAACACACACATTAAGAATTGAATTAGGAAGAAGAAGAAGAAGAAGAAGAAGAAGAAGAGGAAAAACAAAAGGAACCTATCACTTTATTTGATTTAAGTTGCTAAGGATTTAGATAGGTTTATTTATTTATTTATTTTGTACATATATGTATTCTATACTATGTATATGTATACTAAGTATTTTATTTATTTATTTATTTACATGTACATATATATGCATGAATAGATATATATATATATATGTATTATGTATTTTCTTTATTCATGTATATATATGTATATATGTAGGCATGGGTATATATATTATATCTAATATACGGTATATGTATGTATGTATAAATAATAATACATATTGTATGTATTTCCTAGCATATGTATTTATGTACATATGTATGCGTGTGTGTATATATATATATTTATATTTAGTATTTTATTATATAGTATATATATGTATATACGTATAGCATATGTATATATACTAGGTATTTCTTTTATATACATATATATATTCAATATTTTATTTATTTATTTACATATGCGTGATTATGTATATATACATGTACTTATTATTTTTACTATATGAGGTATATATATGTATACGTATATAGTAAATATATGTATATATACTTGGTATTTTATTTTTATAAAATTTCGTATGTATACATGTATGCTGGACATGATGGTATATACATGTATTTATATATAATATTACTTGTATTACGTATTTTAGTATATATATAAATATGCAATATAACCATATATGTACTTATGTACATAGAGTATAGTTACATGTATATTTTACTCATACATATAATATATAAAATATATTTAAGATTAAGATAATTTAATATATAAGTATATTATACGTATAAACATACTAATATAAATAGTATCATATACGTAAAAATACAAGTATAATTAAATAGTGTATATATAATATACTATATTATTAAGTTAATAAGTAAAGTAAGTTAATATATATATATATATATATAATACTATAAATTTGGAAAAAGAATAATAATTAAGTAAATTAGAAAATGCAATAAAATATAATAATAAGAATTTATAAATATATATATAATTATACTGTAAAATAGGTAAATAATGAAAATTAGGAAAAATGTACAAGCGTGACATGTGGCACTCTCATGTATAGCTACATCATTATATATATAAATTAAGCATTTTTTTGTAATTAATAATAATAATAAATAATTAATTATAAAAATAATAAAGTAGAAAAATTTAATTTGATAATTCTAAAATCTCAAAAAGAAAAAAAGTAAAAATAGGTAATTATAGTAAAATGGGCTTACAATAAGTAAATTATAAATTATACGATATAAACAATTATTAAATCTTAAAAATATTAAGAAAAGGCTAAATTGATGTTTTATAGCTATTTAAGTTAAAATAATGAACTTTGTGATATTTTTAATATCACAGTTAAAACTACAAGTTACAATATCCAAAACGGATCTTACTATGAGAAAGTATGCTCGAAAATGATCGAAATGGGCTATAGTACATAGAGATCCAAGCTAAATAAAAAAAGTTATACGCAATTGATAAAAAGCTCGAATCAACAATTTTACGCAAATCAATAACTAAGTTAAGTAAACAATATGAATTACGATACTAGTTTAGTTTTTAATTCATAAACTTATTACTTTCCATATTCCTTATTATCAAGTGATCTCAACTTTGATCCTAATTTATCATCAGATTACTACGACCCTTGAGTTAATCATGAGTAAGTGAGTTTTTTCTAATGATTCCATATTTGCTTGTGTTTGTAATTAGTAAATATAAATTGTTATTAATAATTGAATATTGTGTGGGGGCTAAGTTATGCTAGTATATAATACTGTTTGTTGATAGTGAATTTACTTTAAAATATAATAACGTATTGGTTGTTGTATAGTAAATTCGATAGGAACTAATTGTTTGTAACCTTGTTGATCATGTGAATTTGTTGATCACTGAATAATAAGATCTAATATTTATCCGAATTGAAATAACTAAATCAAAACACTTATAATCATGGACTACATAACTAATTTCGATCGTCACATCACACGGAAGTAGCGAAAGGCCATACTTGGGTTGATTATTTGTTGTTATAGATTTTGTATGGTGTACACATACGATATGACTTTACCCTATCTCACGAGATTACTAAGCATTGGAGGCGCCAACTGTTCGGCTAAAGGTTAAGTCCAAAGGCCTCCGTTTAGGGATAAGTGAGGGTTGCGTGAGTCTGCTCACAATCATACATAGAACTTGATTTTGACAAAAACTAAAAATGGATATACTATTATATTTTAAATACAAAACGTAGAGTTTCATTATTATAAAAGTTCTAATATGATACCCAGATCTAACCGTGTCGATATATCTTCAACCCTGACTTCGGAGAGCGTTAATTCTAAGTTGTATGTAGTAACTGGTCACCTGCATGTATTTGTATGACATACTAATTGTTCATACATTTATTTGATTTAATTTAATTGATGTATAACTTGATTATTATATAGTTGAGGGGATTGTTTTACTATGCTAGTTAGCTTATACCCTTATAGTTTACACCCCTATAGTTTACTTTTACAGGCTGGTTGTTCGTGGAGTTGGGCTGTCGTATACCTAAGGTTACTCGTACTTCAAGGGGGTTCGATGTGGGAATAAGATGTGATATGAGTACACTTATGATACTGTATTTAGACTTAAAACCTTATTATATAATATTATATGATAACAGTTTGTATTATATGATAACAGTTTGTAATATGAATTCTTATCATCTTCTCATTTATGAATCTTTATATATATGTTTGTTATCCAAATTTAAATGATTGTGATTATTATAATGTTATGATATTATTTACACTTACCCAACTTTAGGTTGTTAGTTGTAGTAGTAATCTTATATATCGCATAAAGGATTGTCAATTGAGAGGGAAATCAATCTATAGTTTTTTATACGGTATATAATGACTATCACGATTAATCCCCTCAAGTTGTAACATGCTCAATTAGCTTCTATAAATTTGTAACTTACTTGTATCTTAACCATTCTTAGTGTATCATATATAATTACAATCATTATTAAAATTAGTATCAAAATATATTACAAACTTAAGCATAGCTAATAATAAGAAATTATAAAATTTCTCTTTAAAACACTCCTATATAATACTAAGTTGTCATATACTAATAATTACCTGTTAAGAGCGTTCCACTAACTTGTAGACATAATATCTTCATCCATTTCCTACACTCAAAAGATTAAGTATAGCACTAACATCAACTTATAAAACCTTATTAAGCATCCAAAATTACTAATAATCGCACTCTAATTAGATTGTTAAATTATTTTGGTCAAACTTACATATTAATGCTTTCATTATTTATACATAAAATCATTTTTATCCATAAATCAAAATTAACCATTTTTAACATCTTAGGAAATAATAAACATGCAACAAGATAATTAGATTACTTTAGAAAATGATAAATTATTTTTAATTAATTTGAGGAAAATCAAATAATTAGATTTAAGTTAGAATTCCTTTGAAACTGCTGGATTAAAGAGATTAATTTACAATATATATTAAACATGCAACAAACCTAAAATTATTGATATGTAAATTAGATATACCCTATATATACTTTATAAATAGAAAATTAGCTTGAAACTACATCATTAAGGGTTTTGAGAATTAAGTTGAATTCGGTTTTGAATAGTCTTGTTTCTTAAGAACCTATTATGCCAACCTCAAATTACAGAGATACAAAACTCCCTTAAAGTATACTAAAAAACCAGTTAAGGATACAATTTTTTATAATTATTGAAGAAAATTTACTATTTTTGACAAATTAAGCAAATTCAGAAAATTGGACCTTACATATATTCAACTTTTCGACTACCAAGGTTGGCTACCTATTGTTGCTTAAATAGCATAGGCCACTCCTTCAATTCTCCAAGCGGTGCATTAGTAGCTCATCTTTTGACCTTAGAACCGCATTCAAATTTGGAATTACTTTTATTGTTCCTATATTATGTTAAATATCCTTAATTACTTAAACTATTTACTAAATAATATTCTCAATCAATTTTTCGATCTTGATAGATACTTAGTTTTTGTTGATATAAATCTACTAAGTTTTCTTCTATGAACTTGAAGGTGGATGTGTTATTGATGTTTATGAGATTTATATGTAAAGTAGAGGCATAGTCCTTATTCTCTCTTTGGTGCCATGTTTAAGTATACTAAGACAATGTAGAAATTTCAAATGCTAGCTATGTCATTTCTTAAGCAAGAAATATCACTTCATGTATATTTTATTTAACAAAATAAATTTTATAAGTGTAATTACATATTTTTTTGTTAGTTTAATGCATGCTTAAATTATTCTTATTCATGTGGTATGTTTTTGACCAATAATTCGCCATCCACGTTATATTATCCTGGTTATTGATTTTTAAAATTAATTTAATCCACTTCTCATTTTATAAGTACACTTTACCTTATGTTATTTAAATGGTGTGCTATTCACGTATGTTTATTATATCTAATATGTATGCAATTAAGTACTATAGTTCATAAGCATATTTCCTATACAAACATTAATTTTTTTATATGCCAATAAATCCATTCTCTTACCTTTTACTATATGTCAAAATCTATTATCCAAGTTGCCAGCAATAACGTAAATGGTTAAAATCTCCTACCCTTAGTGACGACCTTCTAATTTTAAGATACCTCATTTAAACTTTACATAGAAATAATAATGTATTATGACCTCTAAGACAGCTTTCTAAGTTACATAAATAATGGGTTCAATATTTTATAATTCCTTACATACCTTCTAAGTTTAGATCGTAGCCTTCTATATCTATGCCATAAGTAATCTGCATTTTATGTTAGTAGCTTCAAATGTAGGTGTCTCGAGAGTTGTTAAAGCATAGGTTTTGTGAAAAGTGATAGGTAACATTGGTGATCTATGTGTGTTTAAGGTGGAATTTTAGTTAAGGATCATGCACAACCCCACAATTAATTAAAAGAAAATAGTTTTAAAATCAAGGGCACATAAAAAATTTACTTTTAACTTTAGGGGTAGTTTTGGAAACTAGAGAAAATAGAAACCATGGTAGAAACCTTATATATAAATACTATCATTCCAATAGTTTACTCTTTCCTCTCATTTATAATGTTCCTTAGGATTGAATAAAACATCAATTAGGAACTACGATTAAAGAAGGGTAAGCCTTGATTCATCTGATGATAAGATTATGCTGTAACTAAAATATTCATAAATAATTTGTGGTTAATGGTTTCTTTAGAGATTAGTGATATAAGTTTGTCTTTGGTGTTATTCAACAGTTCTGAACTAAGTGATCGATTAAGGTACATTCTTGTTGTTGATGATTAATTTGTAACTTCTACTGTTTTAGGAAAAAAAAAAAAAACACATGGGTGTTTTCCTTTGTTTAGTATTGATAGAATAGAAAAGGAGTAGATTTTAAATCTTATGGTGCATTAGGGTTAATTTCATGAAGGATTATGGAAGGTTATGATTGAAAAAGAAAGGAAATAAATAAATTAGAGGAATACAGGCATAAAGTATGGCCGTAAATATGCCCATGAACCTCTTGGGTGGTATTAATATGGGAAACATGATCATATTAGATGGAAATTATGGGCATGAAGTTGGCCATGAACTAGTAGATATCGTATATAGAAAGGAGTACGACCATGAAGCATGGCCTTAACTCTCCTTGTGCTCTTTTTATCCTTCCTTTTCATCTATGTTTCATTAATATCCTTTTTTTATAACCTATTTACTTCCTAATTAGTTATTTTAAAATAATTTATAATGATCACTAAATCTTCATTATCGACCATTAACTTAGTTATTTGTTTAACCTACAAGATCAAGATAAAGTAAAATTACATAAGGATATAATTAGAGCCTAAGAATAAGATATAAAAAGAACCATTCTTTGTGTTATAGATCAAGTGTAGACATAGATTCTAATATTGGGTTAGAAGCTTTTGTTCTTGATGAACCAAGTATGCTCTACCTTATATGTTGCTTATTCTTCTTAGGTTAGAAAACTAAACATACCCATTGCATACTTGACCATTAATAATTTATGTACCATTTGTGCACGGCTTGTCTTAAGGTTAGAGATGAGAAATCCCTAAAGGGCACCCCAATGATCCTTGTGGGATATTTTCCTCAATGGAGTTGCACCTATTAATGATTTGGGATAGATTTAGGGGTAATGGGGCTAAAGGAGGGGGCTCTTAACACTAGTTAGAGGGGGCTTACCATAGCAGTTTCTAACCTAGGAATCTTGATGCTAATAGTAGCAATCCTAAGTGAATATATATATGTATATATATATATATATATATAAACACATACATACTCATATATTATCAAGTGTAGATGAGGTCATGAGTATCCTTGTGTTATTTAGTGGACCAAATCAAGAGATAAATGAGTTGACTGTTTATGATGTATATTCAATTAAATGTGTGTGTTATGTATATTTTGTGACATGTGCGTGTACTTGTGGTGTTTATGTCCTAGGCATTCGGTCACTCTTTTTTTTTTCTTTTTCCTACAGCTGTAGAAGTTTACTTGAGTAAGTAAGCTCTGATGGATTTGAAGACACATATCACTTCTATTTGGATGTGGAGAGTGGTAACTAACATTTCTATTATATTGATGAAAATTGTTGCTAGATGATATTAAGGAGAGTTTTGAATCTATTGATAATAATTATTTAGCTTAGGATTGAAGAGATTTGTTTATGCACCTTCTTGGTTATAATTGAAAATTTAATTTCTTGATGTGTTTTTGAGATTTTAGAAATTTAGTTTAAGCCTTAGCTTATCAATAGCTAATAATGGTACAATGTCAATTATAGCATCCTAAGTTTTAGATATTACAACTTGAGTAGTATCAGAGTTCAGGTTGTGAATTATTAGAAAAATATGGGCAATTCATCTATTGGACAACCAATTTGTGAAGAGAGTGGGTAGAATATGAGTTTGATTTATGTAAATAGATACTATAGTCATTATATTTGCTTGATTATATATTTTACTTTTGTTTTTTTGGTTTGAATTCTTACCATGTTTTACTTATATAATTAATATCTATTTACTTACTTAGCTTAATTACAAGTTTGTTCTCGCTACTTTTCATTTGATTCTGTCTTTCTAAAGTCTACTAAGAGAAGAGCTTGTGGAGTTGGTGCATTAGTATGATGAAGAATGAAGATGTAACAAAGTTAAGCTTGTCACTTCTATGTGCTCAACATAATGTTTGTAAAGTCAAACTTAGATAGAGAATACAAAGAAAGAAAAATAAGTGAAAAGGATTAGCCCATAGCTATAAAACCAAATTCAATAGTTGCTAGCAATTGTACTTTGTCTACGTATGTATCTACATAATTAAATTTGAGACCCCAAACCTTATGTGAGAAAATTTACTAAATTCGATGGATGAAAACTAAATAAGAAGAAAAGAACCAAATAGCAACAATAAAGGATCGAATAGACTTGATCAATTGGCCAAATTACCTCTTAAGATAGTAGGCACCTCTCTAGTTGACTAAAACATTTATGATGTTAGTTGTAAGAGTATACTAGTTGTGATAATTTTAGTTTGTGAGCCTTTAAATTTAGGATTTTGAATAATGCTATTACTTTAAACATAATAAGAAGGTCAAAATGAATCGAGGAAGTGAACCCATAATATTTGTTTTGCAAAATAATGGTTATAGGATCTTCCATCTTATATAAATGTAACTTTATTGGTATCGCTGGTTATTTACTAAAAATTAGACAATAGATTAATTGAAAGTATGTAGTAATTTACTTTGTACATATGACACTCCATACATATATGTATATGGGTAATATAGCATTTATTAGATATATGTGAAAATAATAATAAAATATTGAGAAAATGATTAACAAATGCAAATTTGATTTCTTTGCTACCAACATTCATCATGGTGAAACGAGAATTCACCTTAAAAGATGATTAAGCTTGAGGAGCTTAAAAGAAAGAAACTTAATTGCTAATATTAATATTTAAAAAGAAAAAAGAGAAAACGTTTTATCATCTCCATCAGTTTATAATGTTAGCGTGGCACTGGAGGAATTCTACGACCAAACGAACCTAGAATTTACAATAGGATATACTCAAATATTAACGCATGGCTTTTGAGTATAGGTCTCGTAATATTCATATTACACCTGTAAATGCTAGATGGTTGCATATTGGTAGACCGTTTGCGGACAAACTGAGGTGTTAAATTCTGAAAGTTATTGCAAATACAGATAAGCAACTCATATCCTTTGAATGAGGACACGTAGTATTTTAATTTGTAATTTACACTTGATTCTTGGTAATTATCATTTCCCCACCGACATCACATGCTATAATAGACCATCGAAAGTGGTATGACGAAGATTTTTAGCAATCAGATTGTAGGAAGGGATATTTCAAAAGAATAAAACTCCTCCCCAAAGCTAATTTAGGAAAAATATCCATATTTTATATGTATATATATGTGTGTAGATATTACAGAATCGGAAAATGGCTGGACAACCGGGTCAAAGAATGTTCGCATACCAAGCATTAGTCATTCATTGTGAGGTTTAAGGTTTCATAATTTGGTGCCTTGAAATTCTTTTCGACAAAGAGTGATCATCGGATGTCAACCGGTGGCTAGCAGAAAACGACATCCTTTCCTTGCCTATGAAGATATTCGTGCTCAGTAGTGGGATAAATATTGACTTAGGGGAGTACCCCTATTTGGTTGTTTTGTGTTCATACGGTGGCCGAAAACATAGAACACTTGTCTGCTTGTTGTGTATAACCATAAGAAACGCTCAAGTGCATCGCATGACTTGGAGTACTTATTCTCCGAATTGATATGGTTTGTAATAAACTTTTGCTTCATATATTATAGTTCTTGAGTTTTGTACTTCTAATAATGGATTGGGATTCATAGGAAATGTAACTCGACCTTGGTGATGCAATTATAATTGGTTAAGGAGAATGTTTACCTTGTGTGATGATTCATTGTATTATATTTGTGATTTGGTAAATCTTGGATAATATTGAGTAGATGCCAAGATGACTTAACTTTGTGCAAAAGTGGTGAATTCTATACCGTACCATATATGCAATTGTAATATGTGACTATTGGGTTGAAAACTATGCTTGGTTGCCATTTTCTTGATTTTCAGTATTTAGCCGGAATTCATACTAGGTTTGGTTAACTTGGAAATTGTATTTAGCTAGGTTGATTCAAAACTCATACTTAGTTGGGCTAAATATGTGGTTTGAAGGCATTCACGACATAGCATGAAATAGACATATAGGTCAAGCTTTCTTAACTTGAGATATTGCTAGGCTAGGTTTTGAGCATATAGAGATGCATTGCTTAATTAATTCTAGCCACTTTATGTAGTTTCGACTAGGCCAACTATATACTAGGTTTTGGCAGCTCTTTGTTGCCCTAGGCTTCTAGACTTTGTATTTGCATGCCTAAAAGTGTCGACTAACCGGATGAGAGTTAGGCCGAGCTAAGATATCAATATCAATGCATGTCATATGCATTAGCATAGCATCCATATGAGGCATGAATCATTATGTGTATACTCGATAATAGTTTGATGACTTGAATGTACTATATTGTTGATGATGTTGGAATTATCAAATATAAGATATATACTACTTGATATGATTTAGAATACTCGATTGTTATGCTTTTTGTGTTTGGTTTTATACTTACTTGGGTTAAAACTTGAGTTGAGAGGTTAGCTTATCTAACCTTAGGTACTGAAAACAAAAAAAAAGCTAGGATCTGGGGGTTGGGTTGGGTAAAAGAGAGAGCGATTAGCTATAGAGTTTCAAATCAAATTCTTAGAACTAAGTTTGCAAGAAGCTTGTTGTGCTACTTTTAGGTTTCTAGTATTAAGGTTTTGAATGCAAAAGTTATTATCGTAGTCGGATTTGAGTTGAAAGTTGAATTGAAATGACATACTGTAATGAGACTCATATCTTATGAAGTTTCATTGTATTATTTTATTAAGGGAAAAGTATAAAATAAGTTCTCAAAGTTTACCTCGTTTTCTATGTTAGTCCTCAAAGTTTCAAATTTTTCATTTAAGTTCTTAATATTTACAAAAGTTTGCAAATAAGTTATTTTAATTAACGGTGTTAAATTTTAAATTAAAAAAGTACAAAAATTTTCTTAATGTTTGTTTTTTTCTTTTTTTTTTTTTATTTCAGTCTGTAATGTTTTAAATTTTTCATTTGAGTCTCTAATGTTTGAAAAAAATTGCAAATCAGTCCTTTTTTACTAATGGCATTTAATTATTATTTACATATTGACATGTGCTAACATTCTATTAATCTATGTATAAATTAAATAAATAATATAATAAAATATTAAAAATTAACTAAGGTACTAAAAATTATAGCAAAGTATTTAAAAATAATGAAAATTTATACAAAAAGTTAGAAAATGAAAAAGTGCTAGCCTTATCCCTAATTTGAGGATGGTGTAACAAACCGTCTCTTAGGCACCAAGTGTTAAGAAAAAGTATAAGTAGACGCCTTGAGAGATGGGGTGTTACGCTAGTGTAAAAGATATGAAAACGTTAACAATCTAAAATAATCAAGACAAAAATATTGATGTGGATAGCAAATATAAAGTTATTCATGAAAATTTTTGTAACCATAGCAACCTTACCATAAAAATTGTAGAACTTTATTAGATATATAGAGAAGATCCATATACTAAACTACTTCACTAAACCATGGTGAATGGTAATGCATAGAAATTAATTATAATATCAAGTAGTATAATATAAATAATCAATGGTAAATTAATAAAGACAATAGACAAATACATGGAACAAAGGACTCAATTAAAAGCCTTAATTAAGAAATGTATGAAAGCTTGACATATTTACACTTGTATTGGAGTTAATGAACATTTCTCTCTCATGATGCCATGGCATGTCATATTAGTTTTATTGTGTAAGCAAAGGTCTAGATAGTCCTTTATTCTAAGTTTAACTTGATTGTCCATTTAATTGTGACAAATCAAGTAAGTTCGTGTTGATATTCATAAGCCCCATTCATATGGATACTTATGTTGAGTTGAAAGAGATACAAAGTTTCTTGTGCTAATTAAAAATTAATGAATGAAGAAAACATTAAATAATAAGCTTAAGTAGTGTGTATATGTTAAAAAAAATAAAAAACTTGAACAAGTTATACTCCTAATATTAAATGTATAAACAAAAAAAAAAAAAGAAATTGTAACAATAACATGAATAATGACCAACAATGAGATAACATTAAAGTTAATCAAATTTAATTAAACTTAACCAAACAAAATAAAAGGATACGTAAGCTTTAAATGGACACCAAAATATTGGCAATAAAAATTTATAATGACAATGTGACCCATTAGTCTAAATATTAAAGTAACATAACATTATCAGAAGTATGAATAGAAGTGCATAAGAATGATAATAATAACCAACTAAAAATGTTAAGCTTGGAAAAAGTAAAGAAAATGAGTAGTATGAGAGAAAAGTGCAATATTACAAGTGTAGAAGGATGAGAACCTTCAAGGTTATGTGTGGTTGAAGTTGGTTCCTAAATAAATGGTTAGGTAGGCTTCACTAAGTATCGGTTTTATTACATTTAAATGAAATATCTAATTAGAAGTTGTTTTAGTTGAAGGAAGTAAGTGTTTTTCATCTAAAAGTGGTAGGTAAGAAATTATAAAGAATAATAAATGATGTTTTGTTATTGGAATATGTATCTAGTCTATTAGAAGTAAAAGAATGGTGTTGGTAATGAAGCTTGTTAAAGGTGTATTGATGTAAGTTATGTTGTTATGTTAGAGTGATAGAAGGTTGAAATTTGAGAATTTGAACTAAAATGTATTGATGATTTGATTAGTAATACAAAGATTGATAGTGTTATAATCAGATTGTACGTGAATGATAAGTAGAATGAACAAGTAGGTAAGATAGACCAGGAAATACCTTAATACTATGGAAATAAGAAATGGAAGTGTATGAATTAGCAATGTTGGGAAGTAATTTTGATGGAAATTGTTGGAAATTGGTAAATTGAGATGTCGTAGGAAAGTAAAATGTATAAAATAGAAGAAGCTTATAAGCTAATTAGAGAAGGTTGAGTAATGTAGTAGGTCAAATTGAAATACAAATTAATGATGGAGCAAAGGAGTTTTGATGTCTAGGTAGAGAAAAAGTTATCATAAATGTTTAACTCAATGAGAGGAAGCACAGATCTTAATTAAATGGATAGATGAAATGGTATCCAAAAAAGTCGAAAATACAAGATATACAAAAGTAAATGTTAATCATAAGGATAAGAGAAAAGTGTAATGAAATGATAAAAAGTGCAAAGGAGGTAGTAGGAAGTTAAGTTTGTAAAATGCCAAAGCTGATAAGTGAATTGCAAACCTTACCAATATCTAAGTGGAAATGGGAGTATGTTGTGATGGACTTTCTCATAACTTCCTAAGTAGTGAACAAGCACGACTTCATTTGGGATGTAGTGGATTAGTTAACTATTTCATACCAATCAACACAGGGTTTATGTTGGAGAAATTGGCCTAGTAGTATTAAAGAATGTGTAGGTTCCTTTTTTATTAGAATGAAGTAGGTGAGAGGAAGGTGATGAGACACGAATTGGTATAGGGCATAGAGGATAATATAAAGGTTATCAATTAAGGGAGGTTAGCAAATCAAAGTTGCTAAGAGCTATGCAGACAAAGAAGCCGATCCTAATGTTTCAGTTGGTAATTAGGTGTTACTAAGGATTTTGCACACTAAAGGGGCAATCGGATTTGGACTAAAAGGGTAGTTAAGCCCTAGATATGTAGGACCACACATGATTCAAGAAAGAATTAGACATATGGTTTACCAGTCGCACATATCCTAAATTGGTGGGAGTACATAATGTTTACCATGTCTCAATGCTAAGGAAGTTTGTGGTTGATTTGAATCTAGTAACAACATTAGAGCCTTCGAAAGTGCAACCTAATCTTACTACTGTGGAGAAACATGTTGGGATTGTGGACATCAAAGAACAAAGGCTAAGGAGACGAGTCTTAAAGTATGTTAAGTTCCATTGTCTAATCAAATTGAATGAAGAGGCCACGTGGGAGCTAGAAGAGGAAATGAGAAGAAAGTATCTAGAACTTTTAAACAATTTAGATAAATTTCGAAGGAGAAAGTTTGGTGAAGGGGCATAATTTAAAGCATAGAAATTTATTGAAAGAAAATAGTTTTAAAAATCAATGGCATGAACCATGTGATCAACTAAGGTACATTCAATCTTCACTATTGTTGATGTTTAATTTGTAACTTTTGTTGTTTCGGGAAAATACACATAAGTGTTTTCCTTTGTTAAGAATTGATAGAATAAAAAAGGAATAGATTTTAGATCTTATGATGCATTAAGGTTAATTTTCTAAAGGGTTATAGAAGGTTATAATTGAAAGAGAGAGGAAACAAAGAGAATATCGAAACATGGGCATGAAGCACAGTCGTAAACATGCCAACTAACCTCTTAGGTGATGTTAGTATGGGAAACATGGGCATGCTACATGGAAATAATAGGCCTAAAGTTGGGTTTTAGAGGAACAAAGGGTTCATGACCAATAATATGAGCGTAAACCTAGCTATAAACTAGTAGATGTCACGTATGAGGAGAAGCACAGCTAAGAAGCGTAACCTTGATTCTCCATGTACTCCTCTCGTCCTTATTTTTACTTATGTTTCACTAATATTGTTTTCCTTATAACCTTTCTAATTCCTAATTAATTTGTGAAAGTAATTTATAACAATCCTTAAATCTTAGTTGTCAATTATTAACTTAGTTATTTACTTAATCCACAAGACCAAGATAGAGTAGAACTACATAAGGATAGAATTACAACTTAAGAATAGTATACTTAAAGAACTGTACTTTGCATTATACATTTAGTGTATATGTTGATTCTAATATTGGTGTAGAAGTTTCTATCTTTACTAAACCAAGTATGAGATTACCTAGCGTATTGCTTGTGCTTCTTAAGTTAAAAAGAAAATGGATTAATTAAATACTTGGCCATTAATAATTGTGAAAAGTACAAAACTATCCTTAATGTTTCCTTCTTGTTCTTTTTCATTTCTTAATGTTTTCACATTTTCATTTGAGTTCTTAACGTTTACAAAAGTTTACAAACTAATCTTTTTAACTGATAACATTAAATTATCAGTGGGAAAAGTAAAGAAAGTCCTCATGTTTTCCTATTTTTCTATTTCAATCATTCTCCTTTTATTTTTTCTATTTTAGGTCTCAACATTTTCAATTTTTATCAAATGAGTCCTTTCGTTTGTAAATATATGTGACAGCATATGGTTGGTCTAGTGTAAATATTAAATAAAAATAATAAAAAATACTAAAAATATAAAAGTTTAAAAAATAAAAAATAAAGAAAAAAAAAATGTTCCAACTCCCTTACTGTTGTATGGCTAAAACATTAGCTTCTAAGGTGAAGCGGGTTGCATCCTTCAATAGTATGTTTTTTTTTTAAATTTTTATTATTCTTAAGTATTTTCAATATATACTTTTTATTTAATAATTATACGTAGACTAATCATATGCTACTACATGTTCTTACTAATGGAAAAATTAACAAAAGTAATAGAAAGACTTATTTTACAAAAATCAAGAACATTGAGTATTGATGTAGAAAATATAAAAAGATAAGGATTGATATTAAAAAAAAAAAAAGGTAAATGTTGAGGACTTTTTTATACTTTTCCAATGATAATGGTTTAAAAACTTTTACAAATGTTAAGAATTTAAATAAAAATTTTGAAACATTAATGACTAAAGTAGGAAAAGAGAAATATATTAAAGACTTTTTTGTACTATTCTCTTAATAATTTAATTTAATTTATTTTTTTGTGCATGGCTCATCTCAAGAGTCAAAGATGGCAGATCCTTTAGGGGTACTCTAATGATCTTTGTGTGGCATTATCTCTAGTTACATTAAATGCATGTGTTTTGTATATTGTTTGACATGCACATGTGCTTGTGGTGTCTATGTACTAGGCATTAGCATGTTCCTTTTCTTTTTTAGCTATAGAGTTTAGTCGAGTAAGCAAACTACAATGATTATGAAGATTGTATAACTTCTATTTGGATGGGGAGGGTGGTGACTAGTAATTCTATTATTATGGTGAAAATTATTACTAGACGATAGTTAAGTAGAGCTTTGAATTTATGGATAGTTATTATTTAGCTGATGATTGAAGAGATTTGTTAGTAAACCTTCTTGAATATAATTGAAATTTTAATTTGTAGAGTGTTTGAAGAATTAGAAATGTGTTTTAGAGATTTTAGTTAAAAAGCAATAATGTGTCATTAGTAAATAGTAGCACATGGCAAATTACAACATCTTTAGTCTCGAGCATTACAAATCATCTATAGATAAGATCTCTTATCGATGTTACGTTGTGGGTATGACAAGAGATTTAAAATCAATAGCCGTGTTTTAGTATGATTTTCAGGTTTTAATCTAATGCAATGTAAATGATGTTGAGAAATCAAAGTATTGGTTTTTTTTACAAATTTGGTTTTCGTAGCAAAGATGGTTAAGATTAATGTATTACCACAAGACATGAGTTTTGAATGTCATACCTAATTCAGTTTTAATCCAAAAGGGAAGAGTTTGAAACATGTAAAATCAGTTTTTATTCTTAAAAGTGGGAGTTCATGACTATGATGATAATGTCACACACACACACTCACACATATATGATCAAGGTCGTTGTCACATGACATTTGTGTACATATGTATGAATTGTGTACTCAGTATTAGCTCTCTCCTCGTGGGTACAAGTTTTTCAGGTTTCCGGTAACATGGAAGATGTTCATCTGTACAATGACTTTGGCTGCGACATGTACTTTGATGGTGGAGGAGACACGAGTGAATATGAGCACTTTGATGATTAGTTTTACGGAAGTTTCTGAAATAGTTATGTCGAAGTTTTGTATTGATAGACTTATTATCTAGTGGTTTATGGATTTTGAGCAATTAGATTTTCTTTTCACTACGGTATTTAACCAGAATTTTATTGGATAATTTGAATTGGACCGTAAGACCTATCATCCATTGATTAGCTAACTCTTGTGGTCTCATTGATAAAAATGAAAATATACTAGAAAGAAAATTAATAAACAATAATTTCCCTGTTCCTATAAATGCATTGTAAAATTCCTCATTTCGCAACATTAGGAATTTTTGAAATAGTTATTTGCCTAATAAATATAAGAATAGATTTATATGAAAGGAATAGCTATTATATTTTACCCTCATAAAATCAATCTTAATGGAATATTCCATTAAGGCTGTTTGTTAATAAATGCATTCAATTAAATCAAATTTATATAATAATAAAATAGGCAGAATTAATTATGGCTTTTTAATTAGATAATATGAACAAATAAAAATGTTGACACTTGTTCCAAATCTCAAGGAAAATGTGAGTGGGATGTTTCCATCACATAGTAACTGAAGCAACAAGAGCCATGAAACCAATTTTGAGGAGACCATAAACCCTGTTGTTGCTTCTTGTACCCGCATTGCTAGTCGTGGTGGTGGTGATGGCGGTGATTCGATCATCAGGAGTACTGGTAGTGGTTCCGGGTTCCTTTGAAGGAGCCTTACTAGACTTTTCTGGTGCCGGTGCTGCAGCAGCCTCATTAGGAGCAAAGATGTTCATAGAGAGGAGGACCTTGTCCACCTCGTACACAGCTAGTGCACTGTCGGAATATATCATCTTGCCCACATTGGCAGTGTTAACGTCGGTCGAGACACTTACTTCGTCGCAACATCTCTTAGAGTTCCACGCTTGAGACGTGCAAAGGCACTATCAGGTGGAGCAAAGAATGTGATTGCACTATTGGTATCACCAAGTTGGGAATTAATCTCATCAGCCACACGGGTGCTTCTCAAAAGCCGTACCAAAACCGTGAAGTCACCAGCCTTCTCCAAAACTTTGAGGATGTCAGCATGGCGTCTTGGAGGTGGAGGTGGTGGTGTGGGTGGCAAAGCTGGTACTGGTGGTAGAGAAGGGAGCAAAGGCGGTAGAACTACCGGTACTTGCGGGGAATTTGCTGCGGGGGCTGCTGCTGCTGGTTGAGCAAAGTTTGTGCTACTAATGCTTAGAAG
Organism: Lumnitzera littorea; assembly: GCA_024138015.1. Classification (NCBI taxonomy): domain Eukaryota; kingdom Viridiplantae; phylum Streptophyta; class Magnoliopsida; order Myrtales; family Combretaceae; genus Lumnitzera; species Lumnitzera littorea. The sequence continues at coordinate 88,700,199 of JAMXBB010000006.1, forward strand.
GACTATAGCTAGCAGAATAATGGATGATAGATATTGCTTCATTGCCATCCCCTCTCTCTCTTTATTTTTAAAATTTTTTTTGGTATGGTGATTTGGAAAAGTGGTTTTTTTTTTTTTCTTTAATTTATTTTTTATTTTGTTTTGATTTATGTATTGCTCTGATGTGTGAAGAAGAGCACGTTGGGGTTGGCTATACATAGGATTTGAGGGATGTTGATTGGGTTCCTTCATTGGATAAGGGGGGAAATGAAATGAAGGTGTCAAGTCTAATTTTAGCCGGACATTGGGGATTTATCATTGCACACAGATTGGTGATAAGAAAGGGATTTGTTGTGTTAATTGACATGATTTTTCAGCATAATAGCAAGTTAATATACACAAAGAAAGAGACAAGAGTTTTTCATGCATTATTTGTTGAAAGATAAATGCTAACAAATTTCCTGAGGCATTGATAAATGTGAAAAGAAGAAATCTGTAGATATTTTCACGCATGGGTTTTTAATTGTAAAATATGCTATAAGTATTAGAAAAATAAAAACAATGTTTAACGGGATACACACATACATATTGGTAGTCTTAAGTACCCTTTTACCATTTCTACATTAAAACTCATAATGATCAAACAATTAATTGCATAAGAAATGTTAGTTCAAAGTAAAATTAACATTTTAGTGCAAATGAGGGGTTTGTTGGCACATCCCATTACCGAGATTGAAGAAATGACACAGTATCTCAATTATTATGGTTAAGTAATTGTAATAACGACCGAAAATGATTTTATTTATTTGTTTAATTTCTTGCTCGATTTGTAATTTGAAAATCTCTCTTTCTTTCTTTCTTTCTTTTTTTTTTTTTTGAGAAAATAAGAAAGTTATTCAAGTATGATGTGATGGATTTTCATGATATTTGAGCTGACAATACATGTTAACATTTCATACCTTGTATCCAAAATTAAATAAGTATTTATTTAAAGAACCACAATTAGTAACATATTTTGATTACTAATTGCTCTTGAAAATCTAAACTCATAACCATACCCATGAGATTGTAATGCCTTAGAATTTACAATGTTATAGCATGTCATGTGTCCTTATCATCTACTAACACATTATGTCTAAATATTTGTTAAAATCTCCAAGTAATTCTAATAAAATTTAATTTTTTGAATAAATCCAAGATAATGTCTAAATAAATTTTATAAAACTTGAAAAAGAATTTACTAATTTTATAATAACTTTAACTATCCTAACTATTTTCTTTTTCACAATTAAAACTCTAGTCATTATTCCCCAACTTCATATTCTTAATGATCGAATCCAAGCTATTCTAACTTCATAACTTCCACTCTAGTACTTGTACTTGAAAATTAAAACTAGATGAGTAAAAACTTAATACGGAATACAGAAACCATATGCGCATGAAACATACTATCACATTTCACATGCGTACATTTTAATAATCAATGTAGGAAACACCATTTATTATCTTTGATTATTAATCGACCACTATCATAGTCTTAGCGTCCTAAGATTTGGGGTAATTAATCATCCTTAAACAAGCAATATATACATATATATTTACACACACATAAGTATTAATGTGGGTTTTACCCATTATCTAAGTAATCCTTCCTAGAATCTAACTAGATTGTCTCAATATGGAATCCCCATTAGGTAAGTCGCATACGATTATCAGGTATCTCACCAATCTTCTTGGACACTATTACGTAAAGGTTGAAGTGAAACAAGCACAAGTAATACACAATTAATAAGTCCCAGTTTAAGCTAATTTTGTTTTAAATGATCATTCTAAACAAGCATAACAAGCAAACTTATATCCCATACTTGAACTTTAAGAACAACTAATGGTATTACCCATGCCAAAAGTCTATATGAGATCAACACCTATTGTATAAAGTAAAAGTAACAACATTTAGAAACTATTTTCTAAGTTTGCTTATCCTAGCTAAGTTCCCTTATCTTCTCATTTGATTCTTAAGTTCAAATTTGTTATTATCTAATTTTTTAGAATTAATATAAACTCTTAAGGAGGTTTATAATAGGTTGGGTTAAAATTTAAGAGGTTAGGAAATAAGAAAAAGATGGAAAAAGGAAATATACATGTTCATTCCCATGAATCACGACCACAAACCTCGGCAGTGATCTTCTTTGCAATATGGCAAGCACATGAACTATATCAAGGTTGCAAACCTTGTTCGTGATTCTCTTAGCCACGTTTCCTCCTTCTTCTTTAAGCTTAGAACTCACCACAATGCATGAAAGGGGATTACGGTCAAGATCACGCTCATAATCCTTGGCCATAATTCCCTTAAAATGAATTCTTTCACTCCAAAACACCACTTCTAATACTTTTAACACTTGTAACGATATCTCCCACTCTAATGAACCTCAGTCACCTTTCCACTTCACCTTATAGTTAATCAAGGTCCTTCCCCTCAATAACTTAGCCTAAAAGCAACCAACACTTCATTTGATGTACCATCTCTAAATTGTTTTTATATTCTCCATCCTCCAAAGATTGAGCAATACATAACCTGCAATTGCTTATAATAACTAAATCAAAAGGAAAAACAAGGTTTTGAGGATACTCACATGTTTGTTTGATTGACTAAACTCAAGGCTAGAATTTTCATTTCTAAAGTGTTGCAAATAGAAATTAACTTAAGGTTTAACTTTACGCCCACCCCCCCAAAACTAAGAAGAATTATGAATTTCCCAAATAAAGGATAGAGGACTCACCAAAACTTCTTATTTCTTCATCTTTCCTTCACTCTCTTGCAGTTTCTAACATCCTTAAATTAGAATTTGAATTTTGATTGAGAGGTTTCGTAGCAATTTGGGAGGTTGCTGTAGTTAGGGTCAATAAAGAGAGGAAAAGAGATTAGGGATGGGGTGTTTGCTTTTAAATTTTAAAATTCTGGGTTTTATAACTCTCCCCCCTTAATAGAGCTTTCATCCTTAAAAGTTTACTCATGGATCTTGAAACAACTCCAGTAACTCTTCATTTCTCTTTCTTCTCTCATAACATTGACTTCTTCATACTTCTTTCATGAAGATTGATTGTAGCTCTAGTCATTTCTTACTTCTTTTCCTTTTTTGAGTTAAGCATCTGCATCTATCTTCCTTTATCTAGTTAGTAAAACATATTTTATTTGTTGCTAACTTAAATTCTAATCTAATCCACTAAATTATACAAATCCTTTCAATTTTACTCGAAGTTGTTTCTAATATGGCTCATAATACTCCTCTATGGTTCCTTAGTTTGTCAACTTACTGTTACTTCTATTATAGAATTACTCCTCTCTGTAGTTCTAATTTTTATTTTTACAAAAAGGGTCCTAATTCAAAAATAAAATAATAATAAAAATAATATTTTTTTAAAAAGATAAAAATAATAAAAATTGACAAATGATAAAAATAAAAAAATGAGAAAAAGAAAAATTAAAAAGAATTTTTTAGGATATAAATTATTTTAGAGTCAATCATTTTAGTTTAGCTTAGCTCAAAAAATAATCATTTTAGAGAGTCACGTGATTTAAGTACAATTTAATTGTACTAAATGTCAAGATACAGGCCAACGGCCTAACAGATAAGTATTAAAGTATCAGATCGGATTTAATTTGAGGTCATGGGTTCGAGGAGATGAATAAACAGGATTCATATCTAATTAAAATCATTTGAATTTAGGTTGATTTTATTAAATCAGATTTGAATTAGTTTGGATCTAGTTTAATTATTATCAAATCAGGTACAATAGATACGATTTGAGATGACATGATTTAGGTTTATAAACACACACACGTCAAAAATAAAAGGGAAATATATTTTCGGTTTCAATTGATCCTAATTTCAGCATCCCTACTGTCTATGGTACACGCCTGGAACATAGCAAACAGTCACCAATCCTTGCAGCAGCATACACTCCATAATAGTTCACTGCTGTACATTGTCCTCACATACGCAGCACTTTGCCGATAGTAGTAAGCCAAACCGAGTTCCAACGTCCAACCACACACTTCACACAAGCCCCACAGCCATAAATCCATCACTGCTGCAACATAACAGATACAAGCTCCATGTTCCGACCAATTTTTGATTGATCCAACACAGCTCCGAATGACAGTATGTGCTCGCCTTGACGAACCCAGCTAGGACCACAACTCTGATGCCAGCAAACCATTGACGCCAGTGGTCACTGAATGTTGCTTTGTCTACAGAACACAAACCCAACATCCTGAGCCCCTGCACCTTGTACACTCTTTGGATGCACTAGTTCTCACACACACTGAAGGCCTTCAACTCGCTTCGTTAATCCACAATCACTGTCCACTTCGTCAATACACGATCAATCAACTTGTCCTCGCTTCTTCGTCAACTCCATGTGAACAATACGACAGTCATGGCGCATCGACTAACAATAGTTACAGTAATCAACATGCCACTATCTCCATTAAAAAACACTCAATAGCGACCAGCACTACGCCGAGCAACCCATTAAGCTCCACCGCACATTATAGCATATATTACGCGCATACCATAGCTAGGCATCATCAAGTTCAATTTCTGTCTAAGTTTTTCCTTTATTATTATTATTTCTAATTTATTATTATCATACTATATTATAACTTTTGGGATTTTCGTAGTTTAACATGCTGTATATATGTATATATGTGTATTTCTTAGTTTGAGATATTTCTTTTAGCATTAGTTTTAATATGGATTAGGTATATTATGATAATATAGGAATATATAGATCTTAGAAGATTGTTTTTTTTTTATTTTTATTTTTATTATATGCCTTATTACATTATCTATTAGTGATATAATATATGAATATATTAGTTTAGGAGATTTATTAGTGTTGATTTCTGTATATATTAGAGTATATTACATGATATTACTAATTTATTTAGGTAGATACTTGTTAGTTGTAATAATGTGTATATATACGTATGTATCTATTAGTCTAGAATTTTTTTAGGAATTCTCATATAAAAAAATTATTTTTTTAGAAATAAAAAATGACAAAAAAGAAATTTTTACAAAAAGGTTATAGTATCTTAGAGAGTTTTTTTTTTTTTTAAATCACTTACGAGTTAGGACCCTTTAGATTTTTCTTAAATCGAATCAACTAAAACGTAAACTCGACCAGTTTTCAAAAATTAAAATCAATCAACACACTAAAGTTTTCAAAAAGAATTACGATCGTCTAATCCCGGCTAGTGGGTATTTAGGCACCTTCGGGGTGACGATAAAATATGTAAAAACTTAAGTTCTTTTCCTTTTAATTAATTAATTATTTATTTATTTTAAATATCATAATTAGAATAATAATCCTAATTTCGGTAAATAGATTGTGGTACCCGTTAAGGTTTAATAGGTTAGCCCTCGAATTCGAAATCCTTTGGTTTTTCATTAAAATTGAAATCAAAGACTAAAAACTAAATCTTAATCAATCCACCCAATTAATTATGGTTTTCTTCCTTTTTCCCGATTCTGGTCGGATGACGACTCCAAAAATTTTTCTAAATAAAAAATCGGAATTTTCCAATTTCTTTAGTTGAGAATTAATATTAAACAGGTTAGGGTTTAGTATTAATCGGAAATAGGAAATTAATTTTAAATAGAAAATAAAAAATTAGACTTGATAGTTTGGCGACTTCATTAGGGATGCTAGAGGGCTAGCTACTAGAATTTACCGAAGATAGGATTATTTTTCAAGAAAAAAGAAAACAACAAAGGATGGAAAAATATAAAGAAAAAAAAAAGGGAACTTAGGTATGTTATTTTATTTATTTTATATATTTGTTTATTTTATTTCTTTTTTACTAACATTTTTTTATTGCAGTTTATTTAGGGGATAGTTTTGGGGGTTTACTTTGTTTTTTTTTCTCTACATCATAAACGCATAGTAGATACGATCAAAACCAGGCCGTCTTAGGACCTTAGGAGGGGGGTCATTGTATAAGTTTCGGATGTTGTGGGGTAACTACCTTTTGGGGTCGATCAGGCTACCTCACTCAAGTTCAAATACGATCACAAAATCGTTGCTTTGAAAAACGTAGTTATTGCAAAACTTAAGAACCTTTAGAACCCACCCTTTTGCATTACACGAAAACTTTTCTTTCAAAAATCACAAGAACATATGATGTGGTAAATTTAAATGAACAAGGGTAGTTGTGAAGTTGCAGTTGTAATATTTTCTTGTAAATGATTTGTAATAATTTTATGTAAAGTTTTAGAATACGTTGTAATTGTAATTTTGATTTTGATCAGTCATCGCTAGATTAAGTCAAGAGCCTTTTAAAGACATTCATGTTCACCTAATGCATTGGCCACAAAAACTGCTTCAAACGTAGTTTCGACTCTTCAGCCCAGATAAGCAGGAGTTTATTAAGAATAGGATTGGGTCCATCCTCTCTCTACAGAAGGTCCCCGTGAACATCACTCTAGTGCGGGCCTTAGTCCACCTATAGGAGCTCGAATCCACCAGTTTCTATATGGGCCTACACTAACTAAGCCCAACTTTAGAAGAATACTCCTAATTGTTGTGGGCTTCTATAATCACTAATGATGTCTATGTCCCAGACTTGGAAGTTGCAGCACCAAAGATCTTCAGCAAGTTGTTCGGAATCAGAAAAACTGAAATAAATCGAGTTCTAAATCAAGAAAAGACCATTCGATTAGAGGATGTCATGGACTGGTTTTCTACTAAATTAAAGCATAGAGAAAAACATGAGGTTTTTTGTGTAAATTTAGAAGCATGGCACCAGTACTGGGTCAACGCTTTTATATTAGTGGTCTTCAGTACTATCTTGTTCTTTGATGATAGACGTCGAGTCTACTTCAGAATTACAGAACTTGTAACCCAATTCCTTAAAGGGAAATCATATGTCCCGGCCCTTCTGACCGAGTAGATCCGGTCACTAAACCATCTCAAGAAAAAGAAACGAGGAGATCTAAAAACTAATATGGTTCTACTAGTAGTCTGGTTCGTTAGTCACATGAGAAGTTACCAACTTGATTTCAATCGGGCCGAGTTTACTCAACAATACGATCTCATCAAATCTTTTGAAGAAAGAGTTGAGCTACTAGAAAATATAGTTAGTCGCTACTGGGTCCAATACTTTCATAGTATGAAAGCGGAAGAGTTGTTGTTGACACCTAGGTGGTTTGTAAGTAAGGAAATGATAAGAGGGTGTAAAGACTTCAAGGCGGTCCCTCTAATCGGCTTCAACCTCTGTATCGAATACGTCCCAACCAATAGACTCATTGAGGACATGATCCCCAAACCATCATTAGAAGTTGTCTCATTGGACTTCCATAACCCCAGCATGATGGTGGCTGACAAAGTAGCCAAGCTCCTGAGCATCCGAGCTCTTTGGTGCACAAGAAAGACCACCCCTACCACTAAGGGGATAGCAGCCAAGAGCCAGACAACCAAAGGATTTCCTTATCACTAACTAAAAGGGCTAATAGATATGGAAAACAACAAAGAGAAGGGAGAAGTTCAAACTGAACTCGAGAGAACGAGTAAAAGAGAGTAGGAGTTGCAAAACCATTGCAAGGAATATCATTAGAAGATAAAGGCATTGGAAGCATAACTGAAGAGAACTAAGGGCAAAGAAGAGTAGGCTCCTAAGATCTGAAAGAGGAGAAAGATGCAGGATAAGCCTACTAGCTACTAGGAGATTAGATTTTAGATTTTAGGTTCTTTTTTTAATATTTTCTTTAGAATTCTTTTTTGCGAATAGAATGAGAGATGTAAAGCTTCACAATTGCAAATAATAATAATAATAATAATAATAGTAATAATAAAAGATTAGTTAGGTTTTGCCACATTAAAGGATTCTTCCTAATTCTTAATTTTTCATTGCATTCGTATGACATGCATCTTGCATCTATACGATTAACAACTTTATCTTAGAAAAATATAATATGTACTAACCCTTTGTTGAGTTGATCCTCCAAACTAAGGTAAAATTTCAAGATAGCTCTTAAACATCAAGTCTTTCAGAGAAATTTGATTAGAACACATTCCTAGACCAAGATGGCCACTACTCAAGGAAATGACGGAGACCTTGAGATCAATGATCCCTCTGAGCTGAGGTTCCGTTCCATAAAAAGGGCTACGAAAAAGATGGCAGAATAAATGAGCTTCCTAGCAGACAGCATTGCTTTGTTGAGAGCCACAACACTGACTAATGAAGAAAGCTCCAAGACCCGTTATGGGAAGAATACATATGCTCCTAAAGCAAAGCACGAATATCAAAAGGACCCATTCGAATCAGAAGGAGTTTACCCAAAAGACAACCCAACCTTCGAACTTGACACGTATGTGGCCCTGAGACCTGTTGACCAAGGGCCTAGTACAGATAGCTTGAAAGAACTGGAAAAGAGATTAACACAACAGATAACTAAGAAGATGAAGACACTTGTAGGGTATGATGGATTTGAACAGGCAAGGATCACTAAGTTTTTCGTGTATAACATAGGATCAAACCTTGAGAAGTTTAAGGTACCAGAATTTGAAAAGTATAATGGGACGGGTTGCCCTAAGCTCCACACCAGGTTATTCGTCAGGAAGATGGGTAAATATGTTTAGTATGATCCACTCATGGTACAAACATTCTAAGATAGTCTGATTGGACCAGCCCTGACTTAGTATGCTCAACTTGATTTGAACCAAATAAATACATAGGAGAAACTTGCTAGAGCATTTTATGAACAATATCAATTTAACGTAGAAGTAGCCCCAAGTATGATGGAATTAGTTGCCTTATGGAAGAAGAATAACGAATCGTTCAAAGAATACGCTCAAAGATGGAGGTCCTTAGCTGTAAGAATCTTTACTCCTACTACCGAGAAGGAGCTCACATCAGCTTTCATTAACACCTTAGAAAGGCCTTACTTCTCCAATCTCATCGGGCAGGCTTCGTCCAATTTTGCTAAAGTAGTAGTAGTAGGGTGCAAGATTGAAAGTGTCGTCTCTTCCGATAAGCTACAAGAGCCAGTAGATAGAAGACCACCAGTGTCATCATTTGGTCTTAGACCAGCCGGAAGTAAGCCTAAAGAATCTACGGTTGGAATGGTAAATTCAAATGCCAGACTAAATGCTCAAGTTGCTTTTAGGATAAATCCTCCTTCCACTCATCAACAGTTCAGAGACCAGCTTCAAATTAATAGGACTTATAGACAATTTACTAAGATACCGGTCCCTTTAAGTCAAGTCTTTAAGAAGTTGCGAAGGGATAATTTGATACGGTATGAACTTTCTAGCAATCGATACTGACCAAGAATCTTTGACCCCACTATAAAATGTGAATGCCATTGTGGATAAGTAGGGCATTCAACTAATTCATGCTGGAGACTGAGGAACAAGATTCAAGACTTGATAGATGAAGGGACAGTGCAGTTAGATTTTGTAGAAGCCCCGATTCCTAATGTTAATAAAAATTCCTTACCTAACCACGGGCTGATGATTGGTATGATTTTTGATGACTGTGCCATCAATGTCATTGATTTAGATATGAAGCCTAAGGTTTTTGAGTTTTATACTAGTAATCAGACTCTAGAAGTGAAGAGTTACACATTTCACGTACCGTTGCCACTAGAAAATTATAAGGCTACTCCATTTAGTTATCACTTGGTAAATCAAGAAAAACCAGGTCCTCTGGTAGGGGGCATTACTCGATTGGGAAAGATTTACCACCCAAGAGAGGAGCATGGAAGGAAGGTCATACTAGGAGAATCGAATGATCAGACGGTGGCCGAACGCATTGAAGGGCTATCAACCTTTACCAAAATGATCAAGTCGAGTGAATATAAGATCATGGATCAACTTAGTAAGACTCCTGCATAAATATCATTGATGAGTTTGTTAATCACATCTGAACTACATAAGGAGGCTTTGTTTCATACTTTAAATGAGGTAAAGGTCCCTTGTGGATTTCCAATTGAGAAGATGGGATTGGTTACTAATTTTTTCCTCACAATGGATCAAATTTCTTTTTCAGCTGAAGAATTGGACGAAGAAGGGAACAAACATACAAAGCCACTCTTTATCATGGTAAGGAGTAATGACATAATTATCACTAGGGTGTTCAATGACAACGGATCATCGCTAAACGTCTACCCACTCACTACCTTAGATTTGTTGGGCATCGACATGTCTGCAATTAGGCCTTCTTCTACAATAGTTAGGGCCTTTGATGGTTCTAGAAGAGAGATTATAGTGGAAATTGATTTATCTGTAAGTATTGGCCCTCAGCACTTTACCATTCGATTCCAAGTCATGGATATTCCAAGATCTTTTAATCTACTCTAGGGAAGACCTTGGATTCATGCAGCAAGGGCTATACCCTCGAGCTTACACCAAAAGTTGAAGTTTATCTCAAATGGCCAGGTAATTACAATTTTAGGAGATCAAGATTGTGAAATCTACAAGGAAACAACTATACCCTACATAGGAAGTGAGGGACAAGAAGAGCTAGGTTTATAAATGTTTGAAGAAGTGAACATGATCACCGGTCCTGACAAAGAAGATGATAGAAGAATGGAATTCAAGGAAGGCTAGATTGGCACTTACGGCCTTGGCGACAATCCTACCCCGGCAAAAGAATTCCAAAAGAAACAAGCAAGGGGCAAGAGAGGTAACAGATTATACCATGCCTTGATGACCTTTCCTCTGCTAGCTGAGACATTCATATGAGAAGAGACTCAAGCTTGGGAATCTGGCAAAGAAAGATCAATGAAGTCGCCACACAAGTTCCAGCATCATTTGAATAACTGGTTCTCCATCCCGGCGAATAGCAACAAGTCTTCCCTAGGGTAAAGGGGTGACCCGTAGTTAGTATTTCTGAATTTTTATTTTCAATAGTCATCGTTTCAAATGTATCGTCGAAACTTTTGTTCAAAATTAGTTAAGCCTTTGTCTCATTTGAGATCCACTTCCATTTATTCAATGAAATCTTAGTTTGTTTCTTTCTTATGTTGCGTTTTAGTTCTCTTTTGCTTGCATACACTTTTCTTCATGCATTCTCATTTAGATCCAATGAACCATGCAAAAACTAGGAATACCACGCGCAGGTAGAAAATGAGAATATCGATATCGCTTTCGACCTTACTGGGTTAGTCATCCAGAGCGATATTGATGACCAAAGTAATATAAAAGAGGAATGGTAAAAACATGAACTAGGTAGAATCACTATTGATGAATTGATTAAGATAATTAATGTGGGGAGCGAAGAAAATCCTAAGAATCTAAAAATTGAGGCAAGTATAAAAGAGAAACAAAAAACAGAAATGATTACATTATTAGCTGAATATCAAGACGTGTTCACTTAGTCGTATGAAGATATGCCTGGGTTGGACCCGTCGATTGTAGTCCACTGTTTACCCACACAAGAAGACGCCAAACCAAAAAAGCAAAAATTGAGGAGATTTCGACCTGACGTTTTGCTAAAAATTAAAGAAGAAATGAAGAAACTATTGGAGGTTAGATTCATTGAAGTGTCGGATTACCCGGAATGGGTAACTAATATTGTTCTAGTAATTAAGAAGAATGGGGAAGTTAAAGTGTGTGTAGACTTTTGAGATCTCAATCAGGCAACACCTAAAGATAATTTTCCATTGCCTCACATTGATGTCTTAGTAGATAACACAGCCGGAATTCATCTATTCTCTTTCATGGATGGTTTTTGGGGATATAATCAGATCCGGATGTCCGAAGAAGATAAGACAAAGACGACTTTCATTACAGCTTGAGGAACATTTTGCTATAAGGTGATGCCGTTTGGGCTTAAGAATGTAGGCGCAACATATCAGAGGGCCATGGTTGCAATTTTTCATGATATGATGCATAAAGAAATAGAAGTGTATGTTGATGATATGATTGCAAAATCTAAGGAAGAGGAAGATCACTTAGAAAACTTGAGGAAGCTATTTGATAGACTGAGGAAATACCACTTGAAGTTGAATTCGGAGAAATGTACCTTTGGTGTGATGTCAGGAAAATTGTTGGGATTCATAGTCAGCTAAAGAGGTATTGAAGTCGATCTTGATAAAGCCAAAGCCATAATTGAAATGCCTCCTCTACAAACACTCAAGGAAGTACGAAGATTGCCGGGGCGTTTGAATTACATAACTCAATTCAAAGCACAGTTAATAGAAAAATGCTGCCCTCTTTTTAAGCTATTAAAGAAGAATGCAAAGATTAATTAGAATGAAGAATGTGAAGAGGCTTTCACGAAAATTAAAGAATACCTCATGAAACCTCCATTGTTAGTAGCTCCTAAACCTGGAAAGCCATTATTTTTGTACCTGACCATAATGCCCGAATCCATAGGATCCGTGCTTGGCCAGAAGGATGAAGAAGGGAAAAAGCGAGTCGTTTACTATCTAAGCATGAAGTTTACAGAAGGAGAGCAGAAATACTCAGAAGCTGAAAGAACCTGTTGTACGTTGGTCTGGGTCATGCATTGGCTCAGATAATATATACTTTATTATCAGATTGAGTTGATAACACAACACTATCATTCGAAATACTTAGCTGAAAAACCGGCTCTCATTGGTAGAGTTTCAAAGTGGCAGATGTTGCTAACAGAATTTGACATTAAGTATGTAAGCCAAAGTTCAGTCAAGGGGCAAGCTTTGGCGAATCAATTAGCAGAGAATCCTTCTGAGTATACCCCTCAAGAAGCATGGGTTAAGTTTCTTGATGAAAGTATCCTAGTAGCGGGAAAAGATTCTGATTGTGAAGTAGTCAAAAAATCTTCAAGGTGGAAAATGTTCTTCGACGAAGCAACTAATGTGTTCGGATGTGGAGTCAGGGCAATTCTAGTATCACCTGAAGGTACATAATTTCCAATGGCTGTGAGATTAGCTTTCCCATGTACTAATAATATTACAGAATACGAGGCGTATATTTTGGGACTCAAAATCGCATTGTTTAAGGAGATACAAGAATTACAAGTATATGGAGATTCTTCATTGATCATAGGCCAAGCTCGAGGTGAGTATAAGATAAAAGACCCCAAATTAGTACCTTATTGCCAATACCTGGTTGAGTTGTAATTAAGTTTGAAAAAATTACATTTGTGTACATACCAAGGGTTCAAAACTAATTCGCTGATGCTCTTGCTACTTTAGCATCAATGATCCAAATATCGAGAGGAGAGGAGATTCAGCCACTTAAAATTGAAATTGAAGAAAAGCCCGCTTTTTTTTTTGTACTGGAAAGTTCATGTGACAAAAAGCCTTGGTATTATGATATCAAAACATTTCTACAACATGGAACGTACCCCAAAGAAGCAGAGAAGAAGGACAACAAATTAATTAGAAGATTAGTAGCTCAGTACTTGATAAGCGATTCTACACTGTATCGACGATCGTTTGACGGTACGCTTTTACATTATGTAGATGGGAAAGAGGCAAAGATGCTAATGAAAGAAGTGTACGAGTGAGTATGTCGCCCCCACATGAATGGCTACATGCTTGCTAAGAAAATCATGAAGATGGGATATTACTAGTAAATTGTAGAAGCGGATTGTATTGAACATGTTAGATGCTACCATTTGTGCTAAATCTATGCAAACAAGACAAATGCTCCACCTCAAGAATTTCATACACTATCAGTACCATGGCCTTTTTCGATGTGGGGAATAGATATCATTGGCCCGATCACTCCAAAGGCATCCAATGGGCACCAATTTATATTGGTATCTATTGATTATTTCACTAGGTGGGTTAAAGCCTCATCCTACTTTATTGTGACAAAGGGAGTAGTGGTTAAGTTCATCAAAAGAGACATACTTGCTTGGTATGGTATGCCAGAGACAATTTTTACTGACAATGGTCTGAACTTGAATAACAAATTGATGTCAGAGTTATGTCAAGACTTCAGGATCATTCATAGAAATTCTACTCCTTATTGAGCCCAAATGAATGGAGCCGTGGAAGCGGCCAATAAGAACATCAAAAGAATTATTGAGAAGATGGCCATTACGTATCGAGATTGGCATGAGATGTTACCATTTGTGCTCATGGCTTATCGAACTTCTATCAGAAAATCAACAAGGGTGACCTCCTACTCGTTGGTATACGGAAGTGAGGCTATACTACTAGTAGAGGTTGAGATCCCATCTCTCAGAATATTGTTGGAAACTCAGTTAGATGAGGTTGATTGGATAAAGAAGCGTGTTGAGCAATTGAATCTAATTGATGAAAGGAGGCTGGCAGCTTTATGCCATAACATCTGCTATTAACAATGAATGGCCAGGGCTTTTAACAAAAAAGTATGATCCCGAAGTTTTGAGCAAGGAGATATGGTGTTGAGGAAGACTTTGCCTAACACAACTGATTCGAGAGGGAAGTTTGCTCTAAACTATAAAGGGCCTTACATTGTGAAGAAAGTATTTCCTAGGGGAGCTGTTATCTTGTCTCAAACGGATGGTTTGGACTCAAAGGACCCAGTAAACGCTGACGCATTGAAGATGTACTATCCTTAAACATCAATGAAATTTTTGTTCAGATTATGAAATGCAAACAATCTTACTATTACTATGGTCTCATTCTCATTTTCTACATGCAAAGTTAGTATTCCTAGTAGTCGTTAGCATTGGATAATAAACTTAATCCCTTTCTCGTTCCACTGAAAGACCCCATTTCTCGCTCTATCCTCTATCCAAGTAAACCTTATATACAAGAAGCATAAGAAAAAATAAACACTTAACTTGAAGCGATGTCTATTGATAAAAATTCTTTTAATACTTTATTGTGGTTAACCCCCTAAGAAAGGAAGACTTGTTTCCTATTTTTTAGGATAGGGCCTTGTTCAAAAAGAGTAACGTATGGCACATAAATAGAAACTCGCTTAAGAATGGATGCTTACATGAAAAGCCGATGTTTGGACCAGAAATTCAACACAGGACATCTTTGTTCGAGAAATGAATATGTTTTACATTCGTTTCAAGCTTAAGTTACTTTTACAAGAAAAAAAAAAGAAGAAGAAGAAGGAAAAAAAAAGAAAAAAAAAAGGAAGGAAGAGAAAAAAAAAGGGGGTAGGAGGGTGTCGGAGGTTAGAAAGAGACAGAAGAAGAAAGAATAAGAAGAGCAAGAACAAGAAAAGGCAATGGTAAGGGTCAGAATCGTTGTTAGACTACTCAATAAGACATTAGACTACTTGGGAGCTATCATTGAAACCAGGTAAGTGGTTTTAAGCCTGATAAAACATTGCATTGGCAATTGGTTTCCCCCTAAGGATGATAGCTTGTTTTCCAAAAACAATTTCTTAGCAAGTCAACCAACTCATAGAGCATAGTCCCAATCCAGAGTTCCTTAGACTCTTAATTGTCTGACTCAAAGAACGTTACCCGACTCAAAATTTCTTTAAGGGATTTAGCAAGCTCATGGAGCACTATCCCAATTCTAAGTTTTCTTTATCTTTAGGTCTTAGCCAACTCAAAGGGCGCTTTGACCACCTTGGTTAGTCAACTCATTAGGGCACGACCAAGTTTTCTTTATTTTTAGGTCTTAGCCAGCTTAAAGGGCGCTTTGACCACCTTGATTAGTCAGCTCATTAGGGCTTAGTCAACTCATCAGGGCACAACCAAGTTTTCCTTGTCTTTAGGTCTTAGCCAGCTCAAAGGGCACTTTGACCGCCTTGGTTAGTCAGCTCATCCAGGTACGACCAAGTTTTTCTTGTCTTTAGGTCTTAGCCAGCTCAAAAGGGCACTTTGATTGCCTTAGTTAGTCAGGTCATTAGGGCATGACCAAGTTTTCCTTGTCTTTAGGTCTTAGCCAGCTCAAAGGGTGTTTTGACCACCTTAGTTAGTCAGCTCATCAGGGCATGACTAAGTTTTCTTTATCTTTAGGTCTTAGCTAGCTCAAAGGGTGCTTTGACCACCTTGGTTAGTCAGTTTATCAGGGCACAACCAAGTTTTCCTTGTCTTTAGGTTTTAGCCAACTCAAAAGGGCGCTTTAGCTATCTTAGTTAGTTAGCTCATTAGGGCACGACCAAGTTCTCATTATTCTTTTTAGGGATTTTTGCTAACAAGGGTGTTAACCCTTATTGTTCTTTGTTTCAAACTAATTGCCGTCAAGTGTCTTAACGTTCCTTAAGATAGAGTCATCCCGAGGCAAAAACGGTGTCTCTTTTATCTTTATGGCAAAATTTCACTCAAACTTTACCACAAAGAGGGGCAATTGTAGATATCTAATTTTTGCCCCTTTGTAGTCCTAATTTTTATTTTGACAAAAAGGGTCCAAATTCAAAAATAAAATAATAATAAAAATAATTTTTTTTAAAAAGATAAAAATAATAAAAAGAAAAATTAAAAAGATTTTTTTAAAAATCTTTTTAGGAAGTAAATTATTTTAGATTCAATCATTTTAGTTTAGCTTAGCTCAAAAAATAATCATTTTAGAGAGTCACGTAGTTTAGATACAATTTAATTGTACTGAATGTCAAGGTACAGGTCAACGGCCTAACAGATAAGTATTGAAGTATTGGATTGGATTTAATTTAAGATCATGGGTTCGAGTCTCACCAGGCATCTATGTCTTTTATTTTTCTATCTTTTACAACAAGTGAGATGAATAAATGAGATTCATATCTAATTAAAATCATTTGAATCTATGTTGATTTTGTTAAATCAAATTTGAATTAGTTTGGATCTAGTTTAATTATTATCAAATCAGATACAATAGATACGATTTGAGATGATATGATTTAGGTTTATAAACATACACACGTCAAAATAAAAGGGAAATATATTTTCGGTTTCAATCGGTCCCAATTTCAACATCCCTATTATTCATGGTACACGCTTGGAACATAGCAGACAGTCGCCAATCCCTACAGCAGCATACACTCCATAATAATTCACTGCTGCACACTGCCTTTACACACGCAGCACTCCACCGACAGTAGCAAGCTAAATCGAGTTCCAACATCTAACTACACACTTCACACAAGCCCCACAGCCATAAATCCATCACTATTGCAACATAGCAGACATAAGCTCCATGTTCCGGCCAATTTTCGATTGATCTAACGTTAAACCCAGCTGCGACCACAACTCTGACACCAGCAAACCATTGACGCTAGCGGTCACTGAATGCTGCTTCGTCCACGGAACACAAACCCAACATCCTGAGCCCTTATACCTTGCATACTCTTTGGATGCACT
This sequence comes from Lumnitzera littorea, assembly GCA_024138015.1. NCBI lineage: Eukaryota > Viridiplantae > Streptophyta > Magnoliopsida > Myrtales > Combretaceae > Lumnitzera > Lumnitzera littorea. The sequence continues at coordinate 88,717,408 of JAMXBB010000006.1, forward strand.
AGTTTACACACACGTTGAAGGCCTTCAACTTGCCTCGTTGATCCACAATCGCTGTCCACTTCGTCAATACACGATCAATCAACTCATCCTTACTTCTTTGTCAACTCCATGCGAACAATATGACAGCCATGACACATCGACTAACAATAGTTACAATAATCAACATGCCATTGTCTCCATTCGAAAACAGTCAACAACAACGAGCACTACATCGAGCAACCCGCTGAGCTCCACCGCATGTTATAGCACATATTACGTGTATGCCATAGCTGGGCATCATCAGGTTCAATTTCTGTCTAAGTTTTTTCTTTATTATTATTATTTCTGATTTATTATTATCATACTATATTATAACTTTTGGGATTTTCATAGTTTAACATGTTGTATATATGTATATATGTGTATTTCTTAGTTTAAGATATTTCTTTTAGCATTAGCTTTAATATGGATTAGGTATATTATGATAATATAGGAATATATAGATCTTAGAAGATTTTTTTTTTTAATTTTTATTTTTATTATATGCCTTATTACATTATCTATTAGTGATATAATATATGAATATATTAGTTTAGGAGATTTATTAGTGTTGATTTCTATATATATTAGAGTATATTACATGATATCGCTAATTTATTTAGGTAGATACTTGTTAATAGTAATAATGTGCATATATATGTATGTATCTATTAGTCTAGAATTTTTTTTAGGAATTCTCATATAGAAAAATTATTTTTCTTAAAAATAAAAATTGATAAGAAAGAAATTTTTACAAAAAGGTTATAATATCTTAGAGAGTTTATTTTTTTTTTAAATCACTCACGAGTTAGGACCCTTTAGATTTTTCTTAAATCGAATCAACTAAAACGTAAACTGGATTGGTTTTCGAAAATTAAAATCAATCAATACACTAAAGTTTTCAAAAAGAATTACGATCGTCTAATCCCGACTAGTGGGTACGTAGGCACTTTCGGGACGACGATAAAATATGTAGAAGCTTAGGTTTTTTTCCTTTTAATTATTTATTTTTAATATCATAATTAGAAGAATAATCTTAATTTTAGTAAATAGATAGTGATACCCGTTAGAGTTTAATAGGTTAGCCCCCGAATTTAGAATCCTCTAGTTTTTCATTAAAATTAAAATCAAAGACTGGTAGTTAAATTGTAATCAATCCACCCAATTGATTATGGTTTTCTTTCTTTTTCTTGACTCTAGTCAAGTGGTAACTTCAAAAATTTTTCTAAATAAAAAACCGAAAATTTCTAATTTCTTTAGTCAAGGATTAATATTAAACAAGTTAGGGTTTAGTATTAATTAGAAATAGGAAATTACTTTTAAATAGAAACCGAAAAATTAGACTCGACATCTATCATGTTGACCTCTTAGCTCTCTTAACTAATGTATGACTTTTATCTCTAGTCTTTAAGGGATTTCAGTGCTCCTTTTATATTGCTCGTTTGTTTATCTCACTTTCTATTTGTTCATAACTCAATCATATCACTATCAAATCCTACCTTAACAAACCGGCATCTATACATTCCTCTTACTCTTCCAATGTTGATCTCCTTGCCATTATATTTGTGTAATGTAACTCAATCATAGCACCCCCTTTTCACAACATCATCTCTTATATTAGCCATTAGCTTCTATTAATTCAAAAACATCAAGTAAAATTAAGGAGGGGTGTCTTCTAGTCCTTACAAAGCCTTAAACAACATTATAGTTCTTAAGTAAAAAACATATGCTTCCATGGTTTGCTCTTACTTTTACTCACCAACTATAATCTATTGTTTAACTTTAAAACTTCTCTTGTCTCCTCACTTTTCTATTATTATTGTACTTCACTCTTCAAACCACTCATTTCTTTCACTTGTCTCTAACTCATTAATAGAACGTAAGAGAAAGTTTTATTTTTTCTGTTATTATCATTATTTTTACACATATACACTTTTGATCAATTAAGCCATATTAGTCTAATTATCGCTTTTGTAGATTATATTGTAGCCCGTTCATTTACTATCATTACTTTTATGTCTTAAGAATGATCACGCATTTTGAATCAATAAATGATTTGGTAGGTTTATTAGATTTTATCATAATTTGTTATTCCTTGCTACTTCTTTACGTTATCACTTCACTATTATTATTATTGTTGTTGTTAATCATCATTACCATCATGGTAGCTCAAGTTATAATTATTTATTATTTCCTCTTCTTAGGGCTCATTATATACTATAATCTACTTGTTATTTACCATTGAAATTTCTAGTTATATTCACACTAGGTATTAATTTTTAATCACCATCATATATTTTTTCTTACTGTAGTTCTTAAATTTTCTTAATGTTGAGGAGTTCCCCTATTATACATCTCAATACTCATATACATAGACATGGGTTAATGAGTAACACATATGACCTACTTGACCAAGATGAGACTAATAACTAAACCTAACCCATAGGGTTGAACTTAATACAACACACCAATATAGTTGACAAAATTGATAGACTAAACATGACTTAGACTCACCATGAAAGAAAGACGACTCATTAACCCCATCTAATGTATATATGTGCCAAAACATATAGGAACACCAAATCATATTTTAATCTTTTACTTGATTTGTTACTATTATCATTAGTCTCGAGTTTATATACTTATTGATTTTTACATTATTTCTAACTATAGGTAATTTAGTGGAGCAATTTTCTATTGTGCCTCAATGTAAAATTTAGTATATATCATTCTCAAGTTTCAGTTGTGTCATGCATTTTGGTCAAGTTAGAAGGTATCTTAGTTGACCTAAGGCATTTTGATCTATTATTTGAGTCTATGGGATCTTTTGGATTCACTAATTAAATATGCCTTTTTTTTTTTTTTTTTATATACTAGCTACAAATTTTTAGTTCTTTACAAGGGTTGATGTTTTTTGTCACTTTCCTTTTATTCATAGATTTACACTAACGGATAAGACTTCAAATAATATCGTTGAGTCTTAGTTATGGACGTACCTATAATATATTTGGATACCATATCATTAAGTTATTCCTTTATTCTTGTTATAAGTTTTTTATACTTGATTTCTTATTAAGTATTTACGTTTTTTTACTGAGTATATTAAGAGGACTAGCTATACTAGTTCCCACTTCATCATCATCGCATCCATCTAACTCCTTCCCATCACATATCTAGGTAAGCTATAGAAGGATACAAAAAGATTGAGGGGAGAACAATAAAGAGGACAACTACTTATAGTAAATATGAATGTATTTAGAAATTAAATATAAAATAGGTATATGACACGAGAAATCAATAAAACACAAGATGAAAAGAGGAAAACATAAATACTAATTAGTAGCAAATAGTAATATAGTGATAAAGAAAGGTAATTAGGTAATCAAGGACAACTCACTCCAACAACCTCTAATAAGCACTACTCTTATAGATCTAAACTTATCCCTTCAACTGCTTATACTCTTCATATCTCATCATCCTAAAGATTCAATACTTAGTAGTCTAAGGATCTTTTAACCTAAGCTTTTATATCACTTTAATTATAATGCCTTAAATCTATGAATGCTACAATCTGTCAAGTGTCCCTATTATCTATGGACACATCTGATGTAATCATTTACTAAAATCTCTAATATTATCTATCAAAATCTTTAAGTAATTCTAATAAAATTTAATTCTTCCAATAAATCCAAAAGAACTTCTAAATAAGTTTTATAACACTTTGAATAAGAATTTACCCATTGTAAAATAATTTTAACTATCCTAACTCAATTTTTCCTTTTCCACAATTGAAACTCTAGTCGCCACCCCCCATTTAGGTAATCTTGATGATCAAATCAAGCTATTTTGACTCTATAACTTCTACTTGAGTACTTATAGCTAAAAATTAAAACGAGGTGAGGTAAAGCTCTATGCAGAATATGGAAACCACATGTATGAAACACACTATCACAATTCATATGCATACATTTTAATAACCAATGTTGTAAGCATCGGTTATTATCTTTGATTATTAACCGATAACCATTATAGTCATAGTATCCTAAGATAGGGTAACTCATGACCCTTAAATAAGCAATATATATACATACATACATATATATATATATATATAAGTATTGATGTGAGTTTTACTCATCATTTAAGTAGCTCTTCCAAGAATATAATTGGGTTGTCTTAATATGGAAGCCCTATTAATCAAGTTGCGTACGATCACCAGGTGCCTCGCAACCCTCTTAAACCTTACCAAGCAGAGGTCAAAGTGAAAAAAGCACAAGCAAAATGCAATTAATAATTTCGAGTTTAAGTTAATTCAGTTTTAAATGACCACTCTAAACAAGTACAATAAGCAACTTGAACTCTAAGAACAATTGGTAGTATTACCTTCACCAAAAGTCTATTTGGGATCAACACTTGATGTACAAAGTAAAAGTAACAACATTTAAAAAATATTTTCTAAGCTTGCTTATCTTAGCTAGGTTCTCTTATCTTTTCACTTGATTCTTAAGTTCAAATTCATCATTATCTAAGTTTTTAGAATGAACTTAGACTCCTAAGACGGTTTACAATAGGTTAGGTTAAAATTTAAGAGGTTAGGAAACAAGAAAAAGAGGGACAAAGGAAAGATACATGTTTATACTCAAGAATCACAGTCGTGAGCCTTGGCCTTAATTCTCCTTCTTACAACATGGCTAGTACATAGCATTGATTACAGTTGTGAACCTATCATGGCCACTTTTCCTTCGTCTTCTTTTCACCCAAAGCTCACTACAATGTACCAAAGAGGATCATAGTCAAGGTTACACTCGTGATGCTTGGCCATGATTCCCTCAAAATGAATTCTCTCACTCCAAAACATTACTTCTAACCCTTCCAACAACATCTCTAACTCTGATGATCCTCCATTACCTCTTCACACCACCTTACAGTCAATCAAGATCCTCACCCTCAACAACTCAACCCGAAATCAACCAATACTTCATTTGATACACCATTTCCAACTTGTTTTTATATTCTCTACTCTTTTTCACATTAAACATCTCCATCTTTGAAAGACTCACCAATATACATCCAACAAAAGGGAAAACAAGGTTTTGACAACACGTACATGTTTATTTGATTGACTAAACTCAAGGTTTGAATTTTCATTTCTAAAATGCTACAAAATGGAAATTTACTTAGGGTTTAACTCACCCCTAAAAAGAATTACGAATTTTCAAAATAAAAGACTGAGCACTCACCAAAACTTCTTGTTTCTTCGTGTTTCCTTCACTCTCTTGTGGTTTCTAGCATCCTTAAGTTAGAATTTGAATTTTGATTGAGAGGTTTTGTTGCGATTTGGGATGCTACAAAGAGAGGAAAAGATATTAGGGATAGGATGTTTGCTTTTAATCTCTTGTGTTGAGAGAGAGAGAGAGAGAGGCGTAAGGTAATTGGGGGGAGGGGGGTTTGTGGTTCTAACTTTTGATGGACTAATATGCCTCTACAGACATTAGTTAATGGCTTAAAATTTTTGAGTTTTACATTAATACTCAAAATCTTACCAATTTAATAAATGTGTGTCATGTTTGTATTGGGCCCATTTATTGAAAATGAAAACTCCTGTAGTTATATTATATATTAAAATAATTGGAACAAAAGTCTTCATAAAGTTAAAGTCTAAAAGGTTAACTACTTACCAGGGCTGTTGTAACTTAAAAGTATTAATACCGATCTCCTAATGAGATATACAAGGTTAGAATTCCCCTTATCAAAGCAGTGCTATGTAATGTAGTTGGGCAAAAAAAAGGAATAATTACTTAAACTTCTTAACATTATAAAATATAATGCAATAGACAAAACTATTATGGCAAATAAGTCTAATTATACATAACAATATGATTCCTTCATTTGCAACATCACATTAATTTGTTAAGTAAAGTCATAGCCTAATCTAAAATTAGTGCCAATGTTCAAATTAGCTAAGTTATTTGTTAGCTCTTTTGAGAGAGATTGTTGAAGAGTCTACAATGGAAAAAGTTGTAAGTAACCAAAATGAGAATAGTTCATCATCTTCTTCTAGTATTCCTATATCATGAATGGTCAAAGGGTATACTAAAAGGTCATCAAGATCCTAATGTAAGTGTATTTCTTAACATATGTTTGAATAGCCTAAAGACTAAAATTTTTTGAATGTGTAAGGAATAAAATTTTGTAATATAAGCATGTTATGAGAAATATGCTTAATATTATGGAAAAGATAAAATTGCCTTCTGATACATATATTAGAGTTATAACACATCACGAAATAAAATTTTTGTGCTATATTGTACCAAAGGGGACATCGTAAATAAAACTCATGGTATATTAAATTCTATCATTGTGTAAGCTTTGACCATGAGATTCTACCAGCAAAATGAACTCCCAATAATAAACAAAATCGTTGAAACACTTAAATTTTCGCTTTGAGACGTTATTGCTGGAAGTATAAAATTAAAACATGGATATAAAGTACGTGATCTGGATTATCATCTAGAGAAGAGCAGTTAGAGACGGAGATAAACTAGAGAAGGTGTCGACTGAGCAAGGATAGGGTTAACAGGCTTAGGCAGTTGATTGGGCCCTAAAGGTGATTGATCGGTGGTCAACTAAAGGAGCTTAGTTTAGGTAATTTCCATGTTGGATCGAATCTTCTTTACCTGAGTGGGTATAATGTGGGTTGGGATTTAGTGAAGACTAGCTAGAGATGGAGATTAATCGGACGAGCGGTTAATTGGACAAGGACTAAGGGGGCACCAATTTATGCATTTTCCATTTAGTTCCGTATTTTTCTTACTTTCTATAATTAGTCTGCATGTTTTTATTTTCCTACTTATTATTTTTCTTTTGTCATTTAATCTTTAGTTATTAGATTATAAGTAATTTCCTTTTTATCTATTTTTCTTTACAGCAATTAGATTTAGTTATCCTTGCCTATGTAAAGCCTTCTATGTAGTAGAACTAGAATAAGACTTTGACACTTTCTCAAATATTGAATTACTGAGTTCTCTCCTAATCATTTACTCTTAATCTTTATATATATTGTAGGCAATACCTTGCTATTGCGACCTTGCATCATATCATATCCTCTTAACAAACGTTATTGAAATTCCACGAGTTATATCAACTTCCTTAATGACCTGATTACTTTATATAATTGGGAGTCATATCAATATGAGGATTTAAACAAATCTAGTTTACTTTGTCCGTGCCCTTTTTATCTTGTTTGTTCATTCGAGCACAAAAACACAAAAATAAATATACTACAATTTATCAAATTCTAATATGAGATCTGTCTTTTAATATTGGATTGACTTGATCCATTGGATTCGATTAGTAAGAGACCAAATTACCAATTACGTAAGATCTCTATTAGATTTAGGTTAAAAATCATTTAAGAACTTGGAAAAAAGTTGACAACCTGTGTCTTAAATTTTTCAATGGATTCGTAAATGGGTATGTATACAAGATCTTTACTCAAACAAGTTCATAAATAGGTTTAAATAGATTTTACTTATTTATTAATTGTATTGAGTTTCTTAGATAATAATCTATTTATAACGGTGTTGTATCAAATCCTGAACGAATTGATTTGTTGTATACCAAACTATCAGCCTTATGTGATAAAATTTTTTAAGCTCATAAAAAATACAATAGGTTCCATGTTAAGAAAATATGCCGAGCTAATGCGAAGTCATGCTTTTTATTTTAGTACTATCAAGAAAACTCGTGAAACAGCCGATTTTTGGACTCTTCTTATTTACTAATAACGTTTTGGTCGCACGATATTTTTTCAAAGAGTATAAGATTTAATATTTTAGAACATGATTTACGACTTACTTTTTAGTGTACCTGGGAAATGATTTTGCTAGTTACAATACATTATAACATTATGATAAATCTTACAGCACAGAAATTGAAGTAGAGAATTTTTTTATCAAAATAATGCGTTAAGTCCATGCATATACACTAATTCTTCGTCTCAAACTAATGCGTACTTACTTAATAAGCAAAATAACATTGGGCGATAATTTTTTCATCCAATCATGTCAACTTCAGTTTTTTTAGGTACATCCTAGGAAAGAAGCTCCAGTTGGCTGGGTTTTGTCAATCACATGCACCTGAGTTAACTTTAGTTAATTATTGCAATATGATATGAAGGAGTTGGTTCAACTTATTCTTGAGATCATACCGCAATTTTAGGATGGGTGGATTAATTGCGGATGTTGTTGTCATAGATGGATAGCTTACCGCAAACCATACTCCAACAAATCCACTTTCTTTTTTTTTTTTTTGTTTTCTCCTTTTTGGAACTGCTAAGAAATTAAAGGATTTGAGGGTTAAAAATAAAGAACAACTAAATAAGAAAAGAGGCAAGTTGGGCGTTTTTGCGAGAGAGCTTAAAGCATCCCCTACTAAGTTTGCTAAAAGAAAATATCTTATGCAAAATTTTAGAAATTTTCTTTTTCCCATTTATGAGTTTTTCTTCTATTTGTGTATAGACTATGAAAAACACACCCGGAATGGCATGTAGAGTAAACCTAAGTTGATTGAGGTCTGGAGAATTTTCATCTTCAGTTGCAGTCCAAAGTGTTTACAATTTTATTAAGTTCTCTGAGAAGTGTGATGGTGCTTTCTTTCACGTTCTACTTATGTTGGTACCCTATACGGATTTGACATCATTCCTCCATTAATTAATTTGGCTTTTTCCCATATTTTTTCCCTATTCCTCCCACACCGCATCACGTCCTTTCTATTACATTTTTGTAGTATCAAAATTATGATGTAAATTTTTAACAACTAGAACCTGTCAATGCTTTCATTATATCCTATTCATTCAAATTGCTTGAAGAAACACACTCCACATGTTCAGAAAAATAATATTATAGAACTTATCTTACATGACATCGGGGACAAAAGTGACGTTATAAAACATGTCTTATATGACATCCAGGATAAAAGAGATAGAACAAAGCAAAAGCCACAAAATATTCCATTAAAATGGTACAGTCATACTTGTGTGGACTTACAATAAATTAAAAAATTTAGTCCACTTGTTTAAAAAATATATAACACCAACAAGTCTATTATAGTAAGTTTGCAAGTATTATCTGATGAAAACAATATCAGTAAACGTATGGAGCCGGATTTGGGACATGGTGGCTGGAATCATCAAATGAAGCAAGTAGCCGAAGGAGAGCTGTATAGGATCTACCATAAGGAGTAGCTTAACATATGGTACTCTATGCATAGAATGTTGTCACTAACCGTTCGGGCTGTTGGAATAAGACCAATTGAAACGATTGAAGAAACCCAAGCATAAGCCGACAACAAATTGATTGCATACTCCGTATGAACATTAGCTAAACTCGATCAACACAGTTTTCCAAGGATTGAAGAACCGTGTTTTATTGCTCATACTTTATAATACATTTCATTGTTTACCAATGTGTCCTTCGGACTTATACAGGGGTTATTCAGGATTCAGAATTTCTTCATTTTGAATATTAGAACTCTCATATTATTCTCTTATAATGAAGAACGCACTAGAGTCTTTTATGATTATAGAGTATTCTTTTTAGTGATAGGTTATTAAAATCTACTTAGATTGTGGAGACTCTGTAATTGTAACTAATAATTAGTTCATCTATATTCCAACTTCTTTGTACCACATTTGGTTATTGGACTAAAATACCATTGAAACTAATTGCAATTCATAAGAAATAGAACACAGAATTAATAATAATAACTATTTTTTGCTACACCTATAATAACATAAGTGATAGTTTATTAAAAAAATTAATATTATCAATAGAAACTTGCCTCATATTTATGGAATGACTATTTAAACGTGGTCATATGCTTAGAGATGACATGAAGGTGAGTGTAGATATTTCATTTTTTTCCCTATTTAATTTTAGAGTGTCCAAATAATAAAGGAAAAGTCCTAATCTTGAAAGGGTCAAAATATAGAAAATTTAAAAATTAGAGAAAAAAAGGAAATTGGGAAATTTTAGAATAGAATAGAAAATCTAAAAGTAATAAAAAAATAAAAAATTAGATAATACAAAAAAATTGAAAAGAAAATTAAAAATAAGAAAAATGATGAAAATGTAAAAAAGAATAATATAAAAATATATATATAAAAAAAAAAGAAAAGTTGAATTTAAAAAAAATAAAGATCATTACATCTCATTTAAGGGGCCTTTTGATTTTTTAGAGTCAAAGGGCTCAATTGGAAGTTAAACAAATACATATGATTTGATAGAATTAATCTATTTAAGTATTTTTATTAAAAGTCAATTTTTTCAAATAAGGGCTTTGCTTGTACATTTTTAAAATTTTAAACATAGAAAATTAAGCTATTTGTGACTTCAAATGGTATCTTAATCGGATTTAAATTGATCATTTTATGAGCAATCAAAGTTTTAAGTAAAGCACCGGATGAAATCAGATTCATAATTCTACAAACTAGACTACTTTTGAAAACTAGTTTCTATATATGTCATTTAGATTTAATAATTTATTATGGGGAAAACATAATTGTTTAGGACCTATAATACTTAGACCAATTTTAATGACTAAAGTTGATGCTACCCAAGACAATTAACAAAATCACAGCTTGATTCATAAGGGTACAAGGGAGTAAGGCACAGGTGATGAGGTCAAAAACCTCCATCACACATGTGTATAATTTAACCTCCCATACATAAAGACACATGTTAACCACTCACTGGGCTTCGTGTGCCATGTAGTTGACACATGTCGATACTTAATTGGCCATGTCATATATGTGGTGAACACGTTTAGCACATGGATCATCCACATGTCCTCTATGTGTTGCACATGTAGTGCACATGTGGCGCTTATATGATGTACCCTTCACATGTTAGATTTCTATTGGTCTATATGGCACTTATTTTGCCATGTGCAATGATGTGGCACTTGAGATTTCACCGAATTAGTGACAAAATCTCAAAAACTACATGGCATATTTTGAATCTAGACTAAATTCTTGTCTAGAAATACGCTTTTCAAGGATGAAATCAAGCTCTAGTGGAAAAGAAATTTTTAAAATGCATTTTTACAATTTACAAATCCAAGCTTTTTAGAAGGAAATTAAGCTTCTAAGTGTTAAAGAGAGTAAATGCATCAACTTGACGACTTAGATTACTAATCAAATTGCGATTTTTCGAAAGAATTAAGGAGTATTCTAATAATCTTTTTTCCTTACTCCCCAAGGTCAATGTGACCATTAATGGATTTTCTTCTTTGTTTCAAGCTTTATTCCTACAAATTGGACTTCGTGCTTTCAATTCTAACATCAAGCAACATTCAAAAATCACTCCATAAGCTTTCCTACTTACTTTCTCTCTCTACACAACCACCCTTTCACCCCCTAAGATTCCTCTCTCCTCATTCAACTTTAGGCCATGAAACTAATCCTAACAGGTTCCTAAGCATCTAAGGGTACATAAAAGTCCAATATTGCCCTTCAAATTCACATTTAAGTGTCTCAATATTAAAACTCCAAATTTTCTACCCATCATAAACCACTATAATCGATTGCTCCTAAGAACAAACAACCATAATAGATGTATTTCTCATGGCCAAAAAGTTAGGGCCAATACCTTAGTTCCCACCAACGACTAATCTAAGTAATTGCTCTACCCTAAAAACTCCATCGTCGTTCTCCACTACCTACATGTATAATGTACATGATTAAGTTAAGTAACCCGCTCCAACCAATTAGACCCGTTCCATACCCATGTATAACCTGTGACCATATCCAACTCCATTAGTTTAGGTATCTTTTTCCTTATTTTATTATTCAATTTTGTATTATTATAAATAATTAATAAGATAAGGGCATTGTATAGCACTTGGAGACTATGAGGTGGCCATTGCTTAAGGATGAGGAAGGACCAAAATAATTTGAAAATAAAGAACTTTTTTTAATATTTATAGTTTTAAATAAATTAGAGATTTAAAAAATGAAAAATATTATAAAATGTTTTTTTAAGGTTTTATTACTTTGAAAAATCAATAAATTATTTTAGGATTTTCCCAATAAATAGAGAAAAAAGTTTTTTCCTCTCATTTAAATGAAAAATTTCAAGAATAAGATTAAAAAAAAAACACGAAAAAAGTCCTTAAAAAAGAAAGATTTTCTCATTTATCATTAGGATTTTTGCAATAAAATATAAGGTTTTCTCACCTTGAAAAAAATAACTTTTTTGATAAAAAGATCAATGAAAATTTTTCAAAAATTAGGAAAATAGAGTTTTTTGAAAAATAAATAGAAAATTCAGGGCTTTTTCCTTAAGGTTTTTCTTTAAATGAAAATAACTTGTTAATCCTTAAACTCAAATCCTCTATTTTCATTCCAAACTTTTTGAAAAGGTTTTCAAACACATATACTAGTAGCTAAATTAGGACCAATGTGTCCAATTAATTCTAATTTACTTACTTTTTCCTTATTGTACTAAGTAGGGACTCTAATTTTTGAAAAACACAAAAGAAACTGATTTTTCATAATTTTAGTTAAGGGCTTAAGTTGAATAAGTATAAGGTTTAATTTAAACCAAGCTAAGAAAAATGAAAATTAAATTTTAAGCCCAATGGTGATGCTATGGGATAAGATATGCAAGGCATAAAGAAGTTTGAGCAAAGGGCTAGCAACCAACAAAAGACACCTAATGAGCTCAATGAGTATGAGTTTAGGCAATGGTGCCAAAAGAAGAAATAATTTGAATTTCAATGTTTCAAGTGCATGGGTTTTCGGAGCATTGATAATGCCTAAATTGGCATGTTGTGGTGTTGAAGGAGACTTTGCCTAAGATTGAGGCAATGTAATAAAGAGGATGCTAGTGTATATGAGGATACCTAGAAAGTAATTGCAACTTATGTTGAAAACCTTAAAGACATAAAAGCCAAATAAGGACATTTAAAAGCTTTAGTAGAGGGAGGAGCTACGAGATGGTTAATGGGAAAGATTATTTCACATAGGGGCTTGATAATTAAGAAGACTTGTTGCTTTATTATAGATAGTGGGAGTTATACTAATGTCATTTTCAACCAAGTTTTGTTGATAAATTGAAACTCTGGATTGCTATGGACTCGAAGCTTCACAAAATATTTTGGTTTGGTGAGTAGGGAGTGACTCATGTATACAAGCAAGTCAAGGTCGTATTCACTACTAAGAAGTATAAGGATAAGGTATTATAAGTGTAGCTTAAGTGATTTTTTTCTTTGCTATGGTAATTTGATAGGTGCACCATATATGACAAATATAGGAACATTTATATCTCCTAAAAATATTGCCATAAGTATAGTTTGTTATCGATGAGTGTTGAAGAGGACAAAGATGATTAGCTAGTTTTAGTTAAGAAGAGACAAGGGCAACATGATTTTATTCAATACTCACTCCTTTCTTATTTTTGGAAGAAGTTGCCATTAAATCAAGGTCAAACCTTTAACCACCCTAAGATTACAATGTTATCCAGTATGTAAACAATAGAAGAGAGAGCTAAGGAAGGAGTTGAATCATAGACTTAATGGCTAAAATATCAAATTAAATAAGAAATTAATGGCTTGTTTACTTCATAAAATTTAATAGATGTGGAATAGAAATATTATGGCTTGAGAATGGTTATTACCAGAAGTAAACAAGAAAGTTTATATTCCAATGCTTACTTATATAATTGTTTATTGTAGGGAATACTGTAACCTCATTGGTTATAGTTTTAAGTTGAGAATATGTCAAAAAATATTACTATGCCTCTTTTAGTCTTTTTGAAAAATAACCAAAAGTCATTTAATTGTTCATATTAATTAAGGTGATGATTGTCCAAAGGCCTTTTTTATCAATTAGTTGATAATTATTAAGTTTATTGTGAGTAATTTCTTTTTATTATCGATAGTGATATCGATTCGACATACTTGAACTTTTTATTCCTTATAGAAAGGGAATAAAAAAAACAAATCATCTTATAAGGGGGAACAACTATTCAATATAAAGAGATAGAAGAGTAAATTTCTAACCAATTTATACATAAATAAGATAAGTGGAAGTATTTTAGGAATTATTATTTTATTCACTCTTTACTACCACACTAAGTAAATGGATTGTAAAGAAAAATTATATAGGAGCTATCATTTGGATAGTAAGAGTAGCCATCCAAACGGTAATGCGTCGAACTCTATGCATAGGGCACTATCACCAGACATGCAAACAGTAAGACTAAGACTAGATGAGTGGTTAAAGAACCTAGGCACCATCTAGATGCCATAGAACTCACATATAGATGATGCACTTGATTAACCTAGCCACTTGACGATCACATATACCATTAGAATGGTAATAGTTAATAAAATTACCATTTGATCAACACAAGTTTCTAATGATTGAAGAGTCCTACTTTATTACTTATTCTTTATAAAATTTTTATTAATTTACAAATATGCCCTTAGGAATTATTAGGAGGTTACTTAAGGTTTAGACTTCTATATTACTTTCATATGTTAAAGAATTCATTAGAGTATTTTATTATTATTGAGTACTCTTTAATCTTAGTTTCTTATTAATCTCATTAGGTTGTTGTGAATCCATTATTAGAAAGTTTTTTCCTTTTTTTTTTAGGCTTTGAAATACTTTAATTGTTTGAATTTTGTGTTCATATGAGTCATCTAACATTAAGTAAGATTCATAGTTAACTTATATATATATTTTGAACAATATACCTATGTAATGCCTAGTAAAATCAAAGAGAAAATGGATTAAAAGTAAGGGCATTTAGGTAATTACAAGCGTTATAAATCCTTACCTTTATCTTATTTTTAGCTACTCATTTACTTTGCATTCCCCTCTTAAGCCAAAAGCCCTACTAAAACTCTTGTAGTTCACTTTTTTTCCTTTATTTTCATCATCTCCCTTCCTCCTAACTGGAATAAGCTCCTAGACCTTTAAATACTCAAGAAAAATTGATTTTCAAGCTCCTCCAAGGGTAAGGTAACCTTTTAGTCTCTCTTTATAAGCTTTTCTTAGTGAAAACCCTCCATTTTCATGGAGTTTATTGGACATTCTTTAGTAATCTAAACTTAAATATGTATATTACAACTTTTTCTCTATGATTTGGTTTGTGTTTGAGATTAAAAACTCAAATTCACTCATTAAAAGTAACTTTACTTCTCACCTTTCCTATTTACTTCCAAGTTTGAGAAGTTAGTGTATTTGTTATTGAAATGGAGTTGTAAAGAAATGGTTAAGCATTATTTGTTATAGGTTTTGGTTTTATTTTAATGTTTAAGCAATTACTAGAGTTTAATTGTGGCATTTTTTAAGTTGGTGGAGGTTCAAGATGTTTGGAGGCGGTTTTCAAAGTGTTATTGTAAACAAGAATGAGCTACAATTGCAATAGGTGTGAACCAACCTATCGGTTCTCCCTTAAGTTGGTGTAATGGTTCTCTTAAGTGGTAGTTGAAGCTTTTTAGAGCAATCAGCCTATTAGTTCATGTAAAAGCCAACCTAATGGTTCATATAGGAATTGGCTTGCCAACTTTAAGCTCTAAAAGTGCTTGTTTTCTTAAGGAATTAGCCAGACAACTCCTTTTAAGGACCAGGCAATTGGTTCTCCCTAATTATCATCTAAATCTCTTCATTTTTCCCTAATTCAATTTCCTAAACTTGTGTTTCAAATTTTAAAGGTTTCCTAAGGTTTTAAATAGTTTTTGACAAACTTAAAAATTGAAGTTTTATTTGAATCAACTAAAAGTTTAACTTAGTTACATCTTAAACACTTGAAGATTTTAAATGATGACAAAAATAAAATGTTTTGAGTACTAAGTGCTATAGAATTTAAAGTTCCTTAGACATTTTGGACTCTAACATTAAAGTAATCTAATTTATCAAAGTTTACTTATTTTCTTGATTTAGGTTGAGATACATAGATGGAGCTATTAAAGTAGTGATCTTGAGAACAAGAAGTAAAGTTGATTAAAAAGGATAAGGGGGATGAGTAAGAGGGTTAGGAATCTTATACTATATTCTTGGTTGGCTATGAAAAGTGTCTAAGAAGAGTCTATTAATATCATTACCAAGTTCTTGTACTTGAATTATCATTTGGTCACAATTTGGATCCTCAAATAATTATGGTTTAGACATTGAGTTGGACAAGGGCTTTGAGATTTGTTTCTGATTTGGCTTTTTAGGTATGTAGTACATGCTTGCTGATTATGTATGATAGGGTAGTTTGAAACAAACTTGACTAACATATATCTAACTTAGAAACCTTGTTTTGCTAATTGTCCTTTCTCAACCTGTCCTTCAGTAGAGGAGGTAACTATTGATCACTTATGAGGAGTCTCTTATGGACTCACATGTGGGACGATGTAGCTAGATCTACTATTTCGTGGTTCCTGGTTCCCAAGTGTTTATCATATGACCTTTACTATAGTGTGTGGTAATAAGTTAAAAGACTTTTATTATATTCTATTTACCTATCTATATAAGATATCATGATATGATGATGTTCTGAGAACCCCTTTGTTGTATGTAGGCTTAAATTCAAGATAATTAACTTGTTGTTTATTGTTTCTTATAGTAAATGCATGTGAATAATTTATGTGGCATTTGTGTACGCTTGTGTATTATGTACTAGGCTTCAGCTTATGCTTTATTTTTTCAAATGTAGGTTGATTTGATAAGTTATTGTCTACAATAAGTACAAGAATTGATATAATCGGGTTCGAAAGGAGAGACATTTTGTTCATTATGTTGAGGAGGTTGCTGATTTGTGGTTAGAATGACTCTCCTATGAGTTATTTGAATTGTTGTAATTGGAAAAGTATTCTTAATATGGGTAATTTTAGAGATTATAGTTAGTTTTATAAGATTGACATGTTATTAGAAAACAAGGGATATATGGCAAGCTATAGTGCCCTTAAGTCTCAGTGTGTTACAGCTTAACTGGTACTAGTACTTAGGTCTAATGATCACTGAGAAGCTTAGCTTAGTAGATGCTTAAAGAGCTAAGTTGGGGAACTTAGAAGCACTAGGTTGAAAGATCATGTAATAACATAAGGGACGGATCATAATAGGACTTAAGTTGAATGATATATAAAGATTTAGGATGATTGATCATGGATATGCTTAGGTTGGTTGATCTTATAGAAATTTATGCAATTGATCAATGAGATGGTGAGCAAATTAAGAGAAAGGGTAAGATATGGGGTTAGAACAAGAGTGAGTTAGTGGTCACCTTTGTTCTTATCTTCATAAATCTAACTTTCACCTTCTATCAATGATTCCAATCTATTTTACCTATTGATTTTATCTATTCCCTATTTACTTACCATTTAGTTGCTTGTATCTCTTTGTTATTTTTTTCCTTTCAATCCTTTCTTATTTTGCTGTAGTTGCTTAAGTTTTTACTTGCAAAGTTGGTGAAAAGGTAGGATAGAGGATTACAATAGGGTTGGTTGAGCTTAGCCCCTACAAAATGCTTGAATTAAATTAACAAAATTGAGTTTAGGCATAAAACAAAATGCTTAGAGAAAAACCTTAATGAAAAAGACTAATCTTTACTAAAGAAAGGGAAAAACTTGAGAAATAAATCCTAACTGTATCTTCATGCTTACCTAACTTGTAAACAATTACACATGATTATTTGAGTAAAAAACCCGATACTTATACATGAGTAAGACATGATACTACTTACTAAACCTTGCTTGGTTAGCAACAACACATAATTAGATAGGAAGTTGAAACAAAAGGCTAATTTACAAAAATGAGATTAAAAGTCATGAGGAAACTCATCATATGTATGCCTACAATAGGGATGAGTGAGTAAGTCCCTCTTTTTATGTCAAGTTATGCCATGTTGGTTTGGTTTAAGTTAGTAAAGATCGTATCTAGTTTGTTAGTTTAAGTCAAGTCAAGTTATTGGTAAAGTTAGTCATGTTTGATGGATTGATATCTATCAGCCCCATTATATGTATACTTATGTTAAGTTGCAAAAAATATAAATGATAAAGCCAACATTGAGAAAAATGAGGTCACATAGAACTAACAAATTAGCTGAACTTCATTAATTAAGTTAAGAAACACACCAATTGTTAACAACAACAATAATCAACTCTAAGCTACTTAATTTGATTTAGGGATGAGTGAAGGAAGAAGTAGTAAACAATCCAGGAGTAGAGTACACAATTAGAAGATAAGTATGGAACTTGAGAACCTTTAAAACTTGGTGTGATTGAAGAAGATTGAAGAGTAAAGGATGAATTAAGCTCTGATAAGGACTAACTTAGGAACTTGTTATATGTTTTGATGAGACATTATAATAGATTCTTTGAGGCAGATGTTGGGAATTCTTTGGCGACAAGTGGTTTTAGTTGAGTTAAGACTCATAGATATTTCATGTCCTATTTTCCTTTCAATGTGAGGTGTTGACCTAGAGCTAAGACTTAGAGTTTTGATCTGATATAAGAATTATTTCCTTTTAGGTGATAAAATTCTTTTGATGGTTAATATGGACATTTTAGAATTTGCTAATAACCTAAGGTTATAGGCTTGCCTAAGTGATCATGAGGATTAGTGATCGATGCCTTTTGTTACTGGGAAATGTTTTTTATCCTTCAATAGATAAAGATTGCATTGGAGACATTATATGTTAATTGATTTATTGCCACATGTTATGACTTTATCGCATGGTGAAAAGTTAGAATTGATGTGTCAAAGAAAAGTATACTTATGTTTTGGGTTACTAAAAATCTTTGATGAGAGTAAAAGGTTGGCATAGAAGTAAATATGAGATAGAATGAAAAATATAGTATGGGAAAGTGAGTATTGATTCATGCTAAGCTTAGCATATGCAAGTACACCTAGTTAAGTTATTATATAGATTCGGATTTGAGTCCGAGTGTAAATTTACGAGGAACTATATATAGGAATAATATCTAATTAATTAGCAATTGTATCCTTAAAGTATTCTAATTATCTAACTTTTACAATAATAGATATAATTGAGTAATCAATGATAGTACAGTAAAAATTGCAATAACAAAATAATTAAAATGACAATAAATATAGACATAAGTAGAAAATAAATAGAAGCAAGAATAATTAAAATAAACAGGAAAAACATGTTCCTTAGTAAATCTTTATTGTTATTTACAACCTAGTTCAAAGTGACTTATTCAATCTCAATTACGATATTAAATCGTAAGGATTCCTATTTTGAACTAACCAGACTCACATATCTTAGTCAATTCTTAATCTTAAGACTGCTTATCCGAATCACTTCTGAATAAAGAATAGCAGAATCACATGAAACCCTTGAATTCTTCTATTAGATTACTCTAATCTAGAAGAACTGAACTATTGAACATCTTAGTCAGCCTATTTTGTTTAATTGTATTAGTAAGTCATATTACATACTCTCATGAACTCTATAATAGATTCTAGCAATAATTTAATCATCGGTATATCAAATTAAAGATAAAATAAAAATAATACAATTACATCACAATATGCAAATATTATAACTGAACTTCAATATCAATAATAAAAGTCACAACAAAACATAGGGTTCAATAACGATTTATTGAGAAATTCTAAAATAATGACATAATAACAAAAGAAAAGAATAGAGGAACCCTTGTGATTTTAACCCTACTAACTCTACTTAAAGGGGCTCCTAAGCCTAAGCATTTATTTATAAGGATTAGACTTAGATTTACAAAGAAAACCTAACAAAATTAGAAGATTTATAGATCATAGCATGTCATGCCCAAAGTAAACGACTGTAGTTATGGGTGTGATGTTGTATTTGGTCTAAATTCTTCAAAATTTGATGGAAATTGATGACAAATGGTACATGGTCATAGATCATGACCATGGTCTTCAATTACATTCGCTCCTGGACTTCATTTCTTTTTTGAAATCCTTTCGATCTAAATAATTGATTCATGCTTTTGCTTCAATATGCTCCAAAACTTGATAAAAGTTTTCAAAAGTTCATCAAATGTTTCTAAATTCCCTAAAAATGAAAATTAGACAAATTAAGTTCTAAATCACTATAAAATTAGCTAAATTTCTATACAAAATTACTATAAAATATATATGCTAATTTCACATTATTAAGTACCTTATTTCCTTTGAAACAAGGGTGGAGATCTATGAATCAAAAGAAACCATGAAGTGAATAAAAAAAAATGAAACAAATATGGAGCTTAAGAAAGGAATAAGAAGAAAGTGATCATAGTCATTTTAAGAATTAGGGGATTGTAAATAACTAATTTTTTTTCAATCTTTTCGACCTTGGTTCCATATGAGCAAGTAAGAAAGATTAAGAAATTGAACCATTTGATTTGATTTGATTCAATCTCAGTACCTACGAGATGATCCAATATTTTGATTCTAGCAAATGATGATGCTATAGGGCCAATTTGATTTATTCTTAATAAATTAGTACTCGCAATTTGTGAGGGTAGTTCTTGTTAATTGGGAAAAAAGTTCCATAATAATTAGTCATGGATAGTTTATTTGTGAAAATGTACATATAACTAAATATAGACTACACCTAAAGTCGAGTCAAATTTTGATTGTTCAAGTTGAATACCGTTATCACACTTAAATTCTTTACAAGTACATACAATTATAGCTTTGATCACTTTAGATCTTTCTAGAAAAATTGGCTTTTTATGATTACATTAGTAATAATTTGGCAAAAGGGGACTTATTTAGAGCATGGTAAATGGACAATAGGGATGGAATAGATGTTGAGCCCAACAAAGTTAAAGAGAAAATGGATTAAAGTAAGGGCATTTAGGTCATTTCACACCCTTTAAAACCCTATGCTTATCTTATTTTCAATTTCCCATTTACTTAGTACTCCTCTCTTAAGCCAAAAGCCCTACTAAGACCCTTTTAGTTCACTTGTTTTCCCTTTATTTTCGTCATCCCCCTTCCTTCTAGCTAAAACAAGCTTTTGGAGTTTCAAATATTCAAGAAAAACTCATTTTCAAACTCCTCTAAGGGTAAGGTAACCTTTTAGTATATCTTTTTAAGCTTTTCTTCATGAAAAACCCCCCATTTTCATGGAGTTTCTTAGACATTCTTTATAATCTAAACATTAATGTGTATATTACGGTTTCTCCTCTTTGACTTGGTGTGTGTTTAAGATTCAAAACTCAAATTCACTCATTATATGTAAGTTTACTTCTCTCTTTTCCTATTTATTTCTAAGTTAGAGTGTATTTGTTGTCAAAATGGAGTTGTGAAGTTTTGGTTGAGCATTATTTGTTGTGGGTTTTGGTGTTATTTGAGTGTTGAAGCTAATAAATCATGGTATTTTTTTATGTTTGATGGAGGTTTAGGATGATTGGTTCTCTTGATGGTGACTAAAGCTTTTTAGAGTACTCGACTTATTAGTTCATCTAGGAAAACTGAGTTGCCAGGTCTAAGCTTTAGAAGAGCTTTTTTTCTTAGGGAATTGGCCAGATGGTTCCTCTTAAAGACAAGTCAGCCAATTCTCCCTCGTTACCATCAAAATCTCTTCATTTTTCCTGAACTTGATTTTCTAAACTAGGGTTTTACATTCCAAAATTTCCTAAGCTTTTAAACACCTTTTTACTAGCTTAAAAACCAAAGATTTATTTGACTCAAATCAAAGTTTAACATAGTTTCATCGCAAACATTTGAGTATTTTACATGATGAGAACATATAAAATTTTGAGTACTAAGTGTTAAGGAATTTAAAGTTGACATTTTAGGCTCTAAGCTGTAAGGTAATATAATTTATCAAAGTTTAATAATTTCCTACATGACTCCTTAGAAGTTATTGATGAAAGTTGTAATCTTTTATAAGTGATGATAAGTTATTTTTCACTTATGACTTGATGGCGCAAAAATTAATCATGTTGAGAAGTTGATTGGTGTTGGTTGTAGAGTTTAAGTTCTTGATTTAGGTTGAGACAAGTAGATTGGGCTATTGAAGTAGTGATCTTTAGAAAGGGAAGTCAAGTTGATTGAGGAAGGATAAGGGGGATAAGTAAGAGGGTAGCGAATCTTATAATATACTCTTGGTTGGTCATGAAAAGCATCTAAGACTAGTTTATTAATCATGTTACTAGGTTCTTGTACCCAAATTATCATTTGGTCAATATTTGGACTTTAAGTTGGACTATGGCCTTAAGATTTGTTTTTGATTCGACTTTCTAGGTACATAGTGTAAGCTTATTATTTGTGCATGATAGGGTAGCATGTAATAAACTCGAATAACTTATATTCAACTTAAAAGCCTTATTTTGCTAATTATGCATTCCTAGCCTACCCTTCAATTAAGGGGACAACTACTAATCACTTATAGGGATTCCTTAAAGGATTTGCATGTGGGACGACCCAGCTAGATCTAGTGTTTCATGGTTCTCGATTCTTAAGTATTGGTCATATGACTTTTACTATAGTATACAGTAGTAAATGAAAAGACTTATATAATATTCTATTTACCTATATTTTATAAGTGATCATAATGTGGTAGAATTATGAGCACCCCCTTCGTTATATCTCCTTTATCCCACATAATTTATAAACCCAAAAATATAAAAATTTTCAACTTGTTTATCCTCTTTAGCAACACCTACTAGTGAGCATGGTTTAAGCTTCTCAATTTACTAACGTCTGTAAATAACACAATTTTAATGCTCGTTGTCTAAAAATATTAAGAGGATAGAACGACGTGAAAATGTAACTATATTTTGAGAGGTAGGAGATTATTTTAAAATCGTCTGAAAACTAAAGTTAACCCCATAGTTTATAAAAATAGCTTTAAACATTTGAGACATTTTTAAGATAATTTCTCAATCCCCCAAACAAGTTGTACTATCATTTATTCTATTTTTTCAATCTTACTTATTGATGCACGGTCCAAATGCTATATAATATTTGGAGCCAAACATTGTTTTAATCTTCTTGATCAGTATTTTAACTGCTGCAGTATTCCGGCGGAATGTAGCCATGGTAGAGCGTGACAATTATCATTTATCATTTATGGAGATTACATGATGAACCTCCGTTTTCTAAATGCACTTGAATTATCCTTTTCTCTTACCTCCTTAATTAATTGTAACTAGTTTTGTTCACTTTCTTCTCATATCAAAATTCGTAATCAAAAGTATTTCAAATGTCACAATAAAAATTTATTTAATTTACATTTTCATATCATCACTACTTTTAGTTTATTTCTTTCAAAAAATAATCATCGCAATCTGATGTGCAATTGGCTTATAATGGAAGTTAATTCAGTAATCGAGGAGAAGATTGATTAGGTATGATATATATTATGATCGGATCAATAGTGTGAAAAATATATATATATATTGATTACATTTAAACATGAAATTTGTTTTCATTACGCAAACACGCGTTGAAGAACATCTGAAAATCAACACAGACCCACCCTCAAACACCAACAACAACAGAAAAAAGAGGCATTACAAAGACATTTTCTTAATCAAATTTATCTGCAGTACAGTGCATTCAAGTCATTGTCAAAGAGAAACCGAAGACACAAGGGTCAAGAAACCAACTGCTAAAATGCCAGGAACCGCCATGTTATACTTCATTTTATCAGCATTGCTGGTGGATGATGTGGTTGATAGCTCATCAGGGCTAGTGGTGGTAGGCTCCTTGTCCATCTTGGGCTTTTCTGGTGACGGTGCAACTGCCTTCTTGGGGACAAAGATGCCCATGGGTTGTAGCACTTTGTCCACCTCGTACGCAGCTAGTTCTTTGTCTGAATATATTGTCCGGACAACCTTGGCGGTGTTAACGCCAGTGAAAATGCTCACCTCATCGCCGTTTGTTGTCACGTTCAATGGAAACTCACCGATGCCTGACCCGCCTGCATTGGTCCTTAACGGATTGCTGACTGTCTGAAATTGAGTCATGGAGAGATACGTAGGGACTACATGGAATTGAACCAGCTCAACCTGCCAGGAAACACGTTATTAGAGAAAACATTTAGTTTACGAATACTGAAGATTAGCTTAATGAAAATAGAGTCCTATTGTACCATCTTAAGTCTAAGGATTCTATACCTGTTTTTCGTTAGAGAGAGTATTGAGAGTTCCGTCTTTGAGACGTGCAAAAGCACTATCCGGTGGAGCAAAAAATGTAACTGCACCACTCCTGTCACCGAGCTGGGCATTAATGACATCAGCAACATGGGTGCTTTTTAAAAGCCTTAATAAAACTGTGAAGTCGCCGGCTTTCTCCAAAACTCTAAGAATGTCAGCATGGCGTCTTGGAGGGGGTGGAGGCGGAGGTGATGGTGGCAAAGCTGGGCTTGGTGGCAAGGAAGGCGGCAGGACTGCTGGTACTGCAGGGGAATTCGCAGCTGGAGCTGCTGTTGGTTGAGCAAAGGTTGTGGTGCCAACGCTTAGAAGGACTAGTGAAATGAATAGCATATGTTGCTCCATTGTCATTATTCTTTTGTATTGTAAGTTTTGGAGCACTAGATTGCTAGAAAATAGAAGAACTAAATATCTTCTTATAATGGATATGGTTTGATTTGTGAAGAAATGACATTTAGGATGGGTAATTTATAGTATTTCGAAATGCTTGAAGAGGCATTTAGAGATGTTGATTTATTTTATTTTTTGAGTTGGTGAAAAAGAAATGAAGGTGCTAGGTTGCAATTTAATCACATCACATATTGGTGATGAGAACGAGATCTGTTGGTTTATTGATATGATCTTTTTAACCATTGCAACGAAATAAGTTCATGTTATTTAACTTCCTCCTTACGACGAAGCTGGATTCTAAGCTCCAAAACCGGGGGGAAAGAGAACAAATTTTCGTGCATTTTTGCAGGAAAGAACGTTAAAATAAAATTATCACAATATCGTGTTTGTGAGTTTCATAGAGTTTACCTTCTCCGTTGTAATAAGAATTGAGGTCCTTGATATTTCAACTATAATTTAGCTGATTAATAAATAAACAAATTTCAACAAGAAGAGGAAACAAAAGTTAACCAAAATTTC
Source organism: Lumnitzera littorea (assembly GCA_024138015.1). Classification (NCBI taxonomy): domain Eukaryota; kingdom Viridiplantae; phylum Streptophyta; class Magnoliopsida; order Myrtales; family Combretaceae; genus Lumnitzera; species Lumnitzera littorea. The sequence goes on from JAMXBB010000006.1 coordinate 88,742,488, forward strand.
TTTCCATCAATGTTAATAACAACACACCCACAGCTCTTTCGATTGAATACAAAATGGTGGAATGAAATAAATATGCCTTCCTCACGAAGCTATTACTCCATTTGATTACAAAATAGATATTTCGCAAATTTCAAGTGCTACCATATAAGAAATTGCAATTCATCATTCTCTGAATGAAATAAAAAGCCATATCTTATACCTATTCACTCTTAATCGATATTTATTCTTTATTCATAAGATCATAAATCAAAGGCCATTCTAAAAATTACATATAAATAGATATCAATTAAGGACAAGTTGATATAAGATAGATAGCATATGAGTTTTCCTCGTAGATATTAATTTTTAAATTTTTAGAATCAAAACTTACCTTATAACTCGCTAAAATTATTATAGAATTCGTACCTTGTAAAACTTATGGGATCTAAGGTACCCTATAACTTACAAATTTTTTCATTTTTCCACAAATTTCAACCTCACACGTTTTTTTCAATAGCAAATTTTGGTTGCATTGTTTTTGTTTTTTCTTGTGCCAAAAGATTTCTTTGCACACTTGAGTAACATTTTTAAATGTATATCTGCAAATATCTTTGTTTGTTTTTCACGTCATTGCTACTACATTGTCACAATTTAAAGGCATTTTCTTTTCCATTTGTCAACAGATAAACAAGATTACATTTATAAACAGTTATGGAAAGAGTACACAAGCTACGACTATTCATATAGACTAATATTGCTCTCTCAGTAGAGCCCTCTCTCCCTTGGAGGACTTTTTACGCCCGAGTGGTGTTGCTCGGGATTCCTCTTTTCCTTTTCTCTTTACGTTATCTTTTAGATTTTCCATATCTTAGTCATTCATATCATTATCATATCATATCTTTTTTTTCTGTATTTAGATATCATAGTTCGGTCTTATGTTTTCTATGGACTTTGGTTCTGTTTTCTTTTGGCATTGTCTGTCTCTTCCCTTCCTTTTGGCGCCTCATTATGTCTCTATGATGGATCCAATTGACGCCAATGAGAGTGAAACATAGGAGCTCATTATACTTGATCTAGGAATAAGACAGCAAACCCACGGATTTGTACTTTGTGGGCAAAGTGATTGTCGACAAACAGATAAACAAGAATGCGGTCATCTCAATATTGATTAAGGTGTGGGAAAGCTATGAATGTACTTCAATTTCATATCTTGGAGAAAATCTCTTTCTTATGGCTTCAAAAGATGAAAGGAAATTATAAAAAAATTATGGACCATGATCCTAAGTCAGTGTGGGGACATCTGATCATCTCGAGGGCCTGGGAAAGTGAGAAAAAGATTGAAGATTTGTGTTTTTCATCTTTTCACCTGTGGATACAGATCCATGGATTACCTTTGCAGTTGATGACAAAGGAGAATGCCCGAAAGATTGGTGGTTGTGTGGGAAATATTGTTGAAGTAGAGGATTGTTCAGTTATTAAGAGGTATTTCTTAGGAGTTAGAATAAATTTTCACATTTTGAAGGGTACTTGGTTTAAAAACCCAGATGGTGAAAGAATCTGGATCGATTTTCATTATGAACGACTCCCAGACTTTTGTTTTGCCTGTGGAATCATAGGGCAAATAGAATCTCAATGTCCAGCGACGGGTTTAGAGGGCTTCAAGCAATGTCAATTGTCAGCATGTTTGGAAAAGAACATACAGGATGAAGTAGCTATGGAAAGTGTATATCAAAATAGCTAAATCAATGAGAATTTCAAGTCTCTCAGTAATGCAAAGAAGAAGTTTCCTGATTTATCAACTAATATCTCTTGCTAGGAAAGACAACCAGCTGTGACAGAGAAAATATGGAAAGTAGATTAGTAGAAGGAACGAGCTTACACATGCCTCTTTTGCCTGCATGGGATGTCTTGAAAGATTTTTTACTTAGAAAGCTTAACACTTCTTTCTATCCTTATATTTTTCCAGCTAGCATGTCATCTGAAACACTTTCACGTAATCCTACTTTTCCTGCTCTTTCTTATGAGTCAAGCCCTGAGTGTGGTCAGCCTAAACTAACATATCTTTCCTCTAGTTTAGACATGACTTTCCTACCTTCTTTTCTTGCAAACCAACTAGCAAATAGCCTAGAAACTGTACCTACCAATATACTCGAGTCTTCACTTTCCCTTCCTGTTGACAAAATCTACACAGTAGGGCCCCAATATTTTGTGGAAGAACCCTTAAGCCCCCTTGAAACATCATCTTTAATATCTTCCAAATTTACCTCACCAAACCCCTTCCCTGTTCGACATGTCCCATCTCATATTACAAAGGCTCTGAGTAGTCTCTCTATCAACAGAGGAAGAGAAGAGGATCTTGATGAGAGTAGTAACCCTGGTAAGAGATCAAGAGAGTGTGCTCCTGACCCTGTGGTGAATATTAGACAAAGGAGAATAGTTACTTGTAGAAGAAGGGGTAGTGCTCATATCATCAGAAAGCGTGAAGTGAAGAGTAAATTGAACTATGATAGGGCCATGGTGGAATTTGATATTGAAGAGGTCAAGCAATTCATTTTTACGAGCTTCAGTGGCTGTCCCTTATCAGCCACCAGATCACCATGCTGCCTTTTGTGAAACTGCAAGGGTTTGGGTCAACCCTGGACAGTTAGAGAGCTTCATAGACATATTTGAAGTAAATAGACTCGTCCTTGTTTTCCTCACTGAAACAAGGAGAAAATCAGAGATGGTGGAGCATCTAAGAAGAAGATGGAGATATGATGGTAGTTATTATATCGAGCCAAGAGGTTTAAGTGGAGGATTATCATTGTGGTGGATGAGCACTTGTAATGTACAAATTTCTGTAGTAGTCGGATAATTTAATAGTCTCTCGAGTACAGATTGATACGGGAGAAAATGTGTTACGCAAATCTTCATTTTCATTCCAGAGAGAGATTTTGGGATAAACTTCGTAATATTGCAAAGTATGTTCATGAACCGTGTATGGTTATCAGTGATCTGAATAAGAATGCGAACAATGATGCAAAGAGCAGGGGTCGAATGAGACCTGCACGGCAGATTAATTCTTTCAATAATATGCTCTTCGATTGCTTATAGATTGACATTGGTTTTCATCGCCCAAAGTTTACTTGGTCCAATGGAAGACAAGGTAATGCTCTTCCCAAGGAAAGGCTAAATTAGACTTATATAATAGTCAGTTTCGAATCCTAAAATCTTAAAATGGTCTAAATTACTTTCGGTCCGAGTCAAATCACTATTTAAACCAACAGTTTAACCTAATGGTTCAAGATTGGACTAATCTCGAAAATTAAAAATATATATATATAGATATAATAATATATGATATATTATATATATAATGCAAACATACTTTATGTATATACTATATATAATATAAAATATATTATATGTATAATGCAAACAAATATATAATATATAATAATTAATATACTATAATATACATATATGCGATATATTATACCATATATAATATATAATATAACATCATATATTTATGCTCACATACTAAAATCTAAATGATTTATTTTGGAATCAAAGAAAATTGAATTGAAAATAAAATTTTCAATTTACAAGTAGCGCTATAAAACTTTAGATTTAATCATTGAAAAAAACAAAAATGAGTAATTTACAAATTATTTATAATAATTAAAGAAAATTTGAAAAAAGCAACAAAAACAAAACTTATGATTCAAGCGCTGCTAATGAACTATTAGTTTAGGCAAACTGGCCTGGCCTGTCCCTTAAGAGCCCTGGTTGAGGTAAACTAGATAGAGCATTACTAAATCATAAATATGGCATGATGTTTACTTACACTGAACTTTCCCATTTGATGCATGATGGTTCGAATCAGTGCCCTATTGTGCTGGAACTAATTCGAGGAGATAGAAAAGGACCGAGAATATTCAGGTACGAGATGAAATGGAAATTCAAGGAAGGCTATTTCGATATGGTTGAGAGGAGATAGGGAAATTGTAAGCACCCTCTTCGCCTTCTTGGAATCATGAGAAAATTGCATAAATGTATAAGGGACCTTATTTCATGGAGTAAAAATCAAGCTAGAGATGACAAAAAGAGAATTGGGCAGTTAACTGCTTAATTGGCTGCTCAACAAAATAAAGAAGCGGAAGATTCTGATGTGATGGAGGGAAAGAAGCTAAGGAAGGAATTAAATGAGTTGCTCGGTCAGGAGGAGATGTATTGGAGTCAAAGATCGAGAATAAACTGGGTGCAACTGGAAGACAGAAACACGTCTTCTTTCCATCAGACGACTCTTAATAGGAGAGCTCGTAATAAAATCTTCAAAATAGAGGGCTTGAGTGGGAATTGGCTACTGGAGGAAGATGAAATCGCTCTGAATTATTGAGCTTATATCAAATTTATTCACATCCAGTCACTCTTTAGAGACGGAGGCTATACTAAAATATGTTGAACCTATGATTATTCAACAGCATAATGAGATGTTGACATGTGTAGTAATGAATGAGGAAGTAAAGAAGGCAGCATTCCAATTGGAAGCAAATAAAGCTCCTAGCCCAAATGGTTTTAGTGGACTTTTCTTCCAATCTCATTGGAATTCAATTGGTCAGTACGTCAGTGATGCGGTCAAGGATTTCTTCAGTTTAGGGATTTTCTCTCCACATTTCAATCAGTTTGATATCATTTTAATTACGCAGAAAATGTTTCTCAATTTAGACCCATTAGCTTGTGTAATTTCTCTTGTAAAATAATCTCAAAAATTTTTGTCAATAGACTTCAATCATTATTAGATAGTAATATTTCCCCAAAGTGCATTTATTCTTGGACGATTAGTTCAGGACAATATCATTATTGTTCATAAGATGTTTTATCTTTTAAAGAATAAAAGCAATTTGAAAAAACCTGGGTATGCTATATCTCTGTACTTATTTATGGATTAGATGGATCAAGAATTGTATAATGTCGTTTTCTTATAATTTGTTACTAAATGGAAAAAGGGTTGGCTCTTTTAAACATTCAAGAAGGATTCAACAGGGAGATCATATATCTCTGTATTTATAAGGAGAATTTGGCTAGTTAAATTAAGAAAAAGGGGTCCAGAGCTAACTCATTTGTTTTTCGCTAATGGTCCTTATCTTTTATGGAGGTTTCTGATGCTAATATGTGTAAACTGATAAAAGATTTTAGATGATTATTGTAATGCTTCGGGCTAATTAATTGACTTTGATAAATCATCTATCTTTTTAAGTCAAATTTGCAGGTGGCATGACAAATTGATTTGCACTGATATTATGCATAATCGCATAGAAAGAAGACTAGGTAGGTATTTGAGGCTCCCTACTGAATGGGGGAGGTCTAAAAAAGAGGCCTTGGCTTGTGCGAAGGAGAGGATTGTATCTAAGATTCTAGGATGGTCGAGTAAACTCCTCTCTCAATGGGGAAAAGAAATTTTGATTAAATCAATTCCCTTTGCAATCTCGACTTATGCCATGAGTGTTTTTAGCTTTACCTTGACTTGGTGTCGAGAAGTGACTTGGTGGGAGGACTTGGCAAGACCAAAATGGGTTGGAGGTTCAGGATTCCGCGATTTAGTGGATTTCAATAAATTCCTTCTTGGGAAGCTTACATGGTGCATTATGAATAGACCTAATGATCTCTAGGTACGGATTTTGAAGAGCGTGTATTTTCCAAACAAGGACTTCTTAGAAGCGAGGGTAGGGAATGAAACTTCATGGTGTTGGAAAAGTATCATGGTTGGAAGAAGTGTTGTTGAAAAAGGCTTTTTGTGTCAAGTAGGGAAGCGAGATAAAACAAAAGTGGTCGAGGATCCTTGGATTCCATCATTGCCAGGTTGTCGTTTGAAAGAGAGGAGGACTGGCGATATACCTGAGATGCGTGTACATGAATTAAGAAGCCGATCAGGACAAGGATGGACAGTGAACTACATTTCCCAGGTGTTAGATGCTAAAGAAAAAGGAGTAATTCTGGGTATGATGGAAGTGGATCCAGAGGGCGAGGATAGAATTGTTTGAGAATAGAGGTTATTCTGCCAAGTCAGGCTATTTTTTTGTTAAAGGAGCTTAAGGGGACTAGTGTTTAGCTAAAAGCTTTGACTTCTTTTCAATGGGCTGATAGTGTTTGGAGGCTAATTTGGAATGCAAATTTAATGCCTAAGATTAAATACTTCTTGTGGAAATTACGCACAAATGCGATTGCATCAAATTTAAACCTTTATAAGAGAAGAATTAAATCGGATCCTATCTGCCTTTTTCATAAAGCTGAAGAATCTGTTGAACATAATGTTTTGTTATGTCCATGGACTCAAAAGAATTTGGTTTCACCTCCTTGGCTATAATATCGATCCTTCTGATGCTCACAAGTTTGAGGAGTGGCTCCTTTCTATTTGACGACTTTGTTTTGCTAACAGAGAAAAAGGAGAAGAAATCTTCTCCAAAACTTGTTGTTCTCTTTTGTATATATGGAAGGAGCGATGCCCTAGCATTTTTTAGAATTCGCTGCCTGAACCTATGGGGACTATTAGAAGAATTGAAGTTGCAGTCGAGGAATTATCAATTATGTCCAGCTTCAATGGACTGTCTCAAATGCAAAATACAATTCCTAGAATGGTTGGTAGCCACCGGAGAGTAACCGCATCAAAATTAATTGTGACGGCGCTTTCGATGTTCAGCGGAATCAGGCGAGGATCGATGTTGTAGCTAGAAATCATGTCTGTGAGTTGCTTGCTGATGTTGCATCTCCTAATGAAGCTATAATGGCTAAAGCCCTTGCTGTTTTAGCTAGTTTGGAATTGCCACAATCTAATCATTGGGATTTTACAGAATCGAATCCGATTGTGCAGCTGTTATTCAAAGCATTTTGAACCGGTCTTCAAGTTATTGGAGTATTTTTGCAATCGTTTCAACGATTATTTTGTTGTCGGGGTCTTCCTCCAAAGTTAGCTTTTAGTCTATTAGTCAGTTATCAAACACTTGCGGTGATGGGGTTGCTTCCCAAGCCAAGATAGCTGGAGTTTTTGTTTTAGGGAGATCTTCATTCCCACCCATGCTAGATCATATTCACCAAAATCTTGTCAAGATAATTCAGTTGACAATGAATTATTAATTTTGTTGGCCAAAAAAAAAAAAAATGTTTGTTCATAAAAACAGAACCGGATTGAATCAAGAACCGACCGAATCGTACTAAATCATAAGATGGTGGTTATTAAAACTTGAGAGATACAAGCAGACGTAGCTTTAGTTTAAGGTTCTATATTACAAGCTTGGGTCTTTCTTTTTCGTTTTTTAGTAAAATACTTTTTGGCTGAAAATAAACATAGTATTATCATTTCTTTTTCATTTTTTAATATTATTTAATAATGTTTACATGATAAAGATAGGTTGATATGAAACATGTATCTTTTATATATTAAAATATTGAACTCTAGGATGTAGAGCATATAATGTAATCTCACACTCGTAACACATTCTGTGGAACATATTTCATAAAATTATTTATTAAAACATACTTTACAATCCTGAATATTTATCTAAAACCTAACCAATCTTGCTTATCTTGATTCATAAAACTATTATTAATGTCTTTATGAGTACAACAAAAATTTTCAATCTCTTAATCAAGTATGACATGACGAAGTTTGGAATTCAGATGAAACAAAAAGTGGGAATAGAAAAAAGAAAAAGGCGGTTAATAATATTACTTCCATAGATGTCGAAACATAACCATAAGCATTTACCAACTTTTTATAAATTTTATGACGAATCATATGCACCAAAATTTTCATAATTAATGGATAAGAGGATTTTTGACAATATATCCGTCATCCTTTTAGAGCCGACATCCCGGCGTCCCCGTCGTTTTAGGTGCATCCTAGAAAAGGAACTGCCATCAATTGGCATTTATCAAACCGCATTATGCATGCACCTGTCCTAATAGTACTTATTTCATATGATGATGTCGGCCTAACTAATATGCGAGATGAGAACGTAGGGCATATGATTGGAGTATCGAGCGTGCATGCTATGGATCGATACCTGATCTCTATCTATCATTGTCCAACAAATCCAACCAACAACTTTGTTGTTTTATCATTTCACAAATTTAGCCCGGTTAAGCAAGGAATTGAGAAGGGAACAAAAATAGATGGAAATGCCCTTTTAAAGAACTTTCTGTTATTTGATAAAATGAGAGAAAAGGTGAAAGAATAGGTTTAAGAGGAATAATTTTTTTTTCTTTTCTTTTCAAAGACCCACAGACAGTAATTACTTTGTATATCCAAAACAAAGAAAAACAATACAAAAGCATATCTTTGAATTGTAGCGACTTTTATGTAACTTTACTTAAATATAAAGTTATATTATTAACATTTTGTCTACTTTCCTTCCTTCCAATTACTTATTCAAATTAGGAAATTCATAATTTTTTAATTTCCTTTCCTTTCTAATTTTTTACCTTCACTTTCCATCTCTCTTAATTTCTTCCCCTTCTCAAATATAATACTAAAATCCAAAGTTCACATATACATTGAAACACTACACAAAAAAAAAAAAAAAAGATTTGAAAAGGACATATAACATTGGCACCTTTCTTCAATGACTACTGAAGGAGAAATAAGACAACCAAACATGAGCCAAAACTGGCGTAAGTTGGTTGGTTGTATGATAATGGAAATTTAAAACCATACAAGGGAAAAAGAAAAAGTTCCACCCATGCAGAGCTAGGTTGAGAAAGTGTATGGCTTGATTGGTATTTGTCCTTCCTTAGTTCTTGTTGCCAGTTGATTAAGATTTGCATGTGTTGAGCCTACAAAACAAGGTACAATGAAGGGATATCGGGAGGTTGTCCGGTGTGACCATTCCGATGTTTAAGTCAGCAATAGGCTTTTTGTGGAATAAAGTATTAAGTGCGTAGGCTTAGAATACAGAGTTTGTAGAGAGGGTTACCGTTGGGTAAATGTTTGGTATTTATAGCGAAGTAAAGCTAGCCATTACAGATTAGTTAACTGGAGAGATTTTTTTCCACAAGTGTAGGAGAATAGAGCCGTTATGTCCAATGTGTCCCTAATATTTAGGATGTGACTGTTTTATCCTTATTTTGTAGTTTATGGCCGTTATAGTTCTTCATGGGCCTAGGCTATTATGAGTCAAGCCCGAGACCAACAGAGGTGTGCTTAGGGAGGCAAGGCTTAGCGGATCTAGTCAAGCATAAGAGGTTTTTGCCTAAAGTACCTTGTCAACACTTGCACTCCTACCCCCTGCCCGCAGTCTCATTACCAAGGAAGAGGCAAGGAGAAGGAATGCATGGGCCACTCAAACGTGAGCAATCCGACTCCAAGAAGTTCAACCCAATGCTATGATGCTGACATGATGATGTTGTAGATTCAAAATGATGGATGATCTAAGATGAGGAGGCCTGAAGTGGTGAGTCATCTTAGGCAGTAGTCTACTGATTTGAAAGTGTCCAAGGGTAGGCAAGCAAGGGTACTAATGTGCTCCAATGCTATAGACCAGTCTGCTTGAATAAGGCTTGATAGGGACCGGGCGGACATAGGTGTGTCGTGTCTTCATAACGTTAACCAGGTGCAGATCAGATAGGCCCTGAAGAGGTTTCTTGTTAAAGGGAATCTCAAAATGTAACTTTTGCTCGCTTGTATTCTGTGCATTAAATGCGACGTGATAGGCATCGTGATAGGCATCGTGTTGCAGCAGACTAGCATATAGCTATATGCTTTCTACACTTTTAAAGGTGGCCGTTTGATCAAAATGCTTTCCACATGTATACTAGGTAGCATTCTAAGGGATTCATGTTTATAGGTATTTCCATAATCACCTATATGGCTTCCTAGGTGGTTTTCCTATAAATAGGAGGATTATAAAGAGAAAACGCTTTTCTACATTTTTTCATTCAGTTGTCATAATTTCTGCATTCATGTTTGAACCCTCAAACTTTTTTCAGAAGCTTCAATTTTTCTTTCCAAGAATCATAATCATGTCTACCAATAGGGGTGAGGCTAATTCTTCTTCTCTTAAACTTACCTCTAGTTTATATTTTATAAGGAGTGATCTTCCTCGGGCGTAGGAGGATGAAGTGTCGTCACTAGCATAACTAGACCAGCCTAAGAGGATGGTCGTAGAGGTGTTAGACAGGGCTAGAATTATCAATACCATCCCCTAGAGACGTGAACACGGATATTCCCTTGCACCCCCCACCCCCCCTTTGTTAAGGATTTATTTGACTTGACACTTCTAGTATGGGGAAAGGGCTTAATGGTTGTATAAGTTGTTACGCTCCAAAGTGGCAGAGTCGTAACAACCCTGCCGTGTAAACCATCCTATGATAGAAGTTGGCCTTACAACCGCTATCTTAGACCTGATCCATACAAGGCGTCTACGACTAACCCGCTTTGAAGTAAACAGTTTATAATTTAAATAAATCATTTACCTATAAAAGTGAGGAATTATATATATGTTATAATTCAGTTATTGTGGTTAAAGTTTACAATATTTCTCTATAGTATATTTCCTAGTTATTACATCATTCGGAAATGAAAAATAATTCTAAAATAAAAACTTGGACCTTAAAAATGTGAGTTTATTCTTCACATGTTTTTCCTCACTTCCCAAGATTCAGCAGTTACTAGCTTTGGAGTAGTTATATGCCGCTTCTTAGCCAACACCTGCACGACATCTATAGGGATATGAGCAACTACAACTCAGTAAGTTAGGACGGAGGACTTAAAATTATACCATACACACAACAAGGTTTTCAATCACTTATTAGGTGCAATGCATGTGTAAGCAAATGCCATCGCATGACGTTGTCTAGCCCGTCGTGAGATTAGAGAAATCGCGCCCGCTCTAATCCGGGTTGAGGAGTTGCCGTTAATGCAACAGCTCACGACCAAACCCAAGCTTGTGTAATAGAGACCTTGCTCCTCCCGCGACTACCTTCGAACTACTGTCTTCACCCTCGCCGCGACCTCCTCTCCTGTCACTTAGTTCGACTGAGGATGAAGAAGGGACCATTTTGCTATCCCTCACTATCCCTTCCGAAAGGGTCGGTATTTGGTTGGGGAGTCCTAAGTTCTCCTAACAGGTTGCCATGCATGTCCGATTATGATTACTGGTCGGATATTTAATTAAGTCCAGTTTAGGGTAATCAATCCTTTCATACAATTCATACAATACGTGCCAGAGTAATAAACAGAGTCATAGCATCACCCATAATCAAGCACATGTACACATTCAACTATCTAACAAGCATAACCAAGCATAATCTTAAGCCTCTAAAATATAGCATCGTATTAATCCTAACTTACCTCGATTCCTCACTCACTCACTTGAGGTCTAATTTGCTCAGGCCATCGCTGATCATCCCTATAACATAAACGTGAAATTTGTTTAGGGTTTAATATGCCTAATTATCTAGATTTTAGGTCTTTTATAATTATTTTAGGTCTTTTATAATTATTCTAGGTTTGGGGTTAGGTTCAGGTTCGATTTCCGCATCGATTTTTAAATTAAGTTCTAGTTCAATTTTCTAAGTAATGTTTTATATTCCAACCTTAGAAATTCGTTTCAACTCATAATGTGAAATTAATCATATTACTTCCCGATCTCCTAAATATCATTATTACTTCTAGTTAGTATTTTATTTCACCTGGTACACTTATATCCTTATTAATGTATCGAATTTACTTCTGATGTGAGAAATTTTTTTACATTTTTCATATAATTACATAAATTCGAGTTTCTTATCAGATTTATTATATATCCCTATTATTTATATAATATCAATTTTTATCCTAATATTTTCTATTTATTGTATTTTCAAAAATTACATATTATGCATTATTGCCTATTATGTACATAATGCACTTCCAATATTTCTATCACTTTAATTACCATCCCTAAACATCAATAATCATTCCAAAATGTCTAAATTCATCTTAAATCAGATTTTACTCCTAATTTCCCTAATTTACAAAATTAACTTAAAGTTAACTATTTTTCCCTATTAATCATTTACTATATAATTAACCTAATAATTACATCTAATACCCTAAATGCTACAATTATCATACTCCATCAGATTTCAACATCCTAAACCATGTACTTATTCACTAAATTAGTAATTAACCATTTAATTGTTTAATTAATCCTAAATTACCCATTTTATACCTCATTTTAAGGCTTAAAAATTATCTAAAAATTTCAAAAATTAATTTTTGGTAACGGGCTTCATAGCACTGTTCTATATCATCTAAGTAATCTACACAAAAATTTTGGGCTCGAAACTACACTCCTAAGGTCATTTATTTCTAAATCGAAATGTGTTCGGTTTTGCACAATTTCTTAACGACCATATATTATGGGATATTTTTTCATCAAAATAATATTTTTTCTATAAACTACATACAAAAATATCCTAGAATAACAAAATTCATAATTTTCTAATTATATTTACTATTTTTACAAAATTACACAAGAATCGGGCTGGAAATCGGACTCACCGATCTGGGTGGCTCCGGCCACCGCCGGCCACTGTGGCCTTGTCGGCTGGCCTGAGCGCTGTCATCACCATGTGGTGGTGGTGGCCATCCACTCCCAGCTGCTCGTCTGGTGTAGGTTCCCTTTGAAAGCCCTAATTGCACAGTTTTTTCTAATTTTTTTTTAAACTAAATTTTTCTCTCAATTTTCACTTCTCCCTAATTTTCTCTAATTTGCATCTATCCAAATGAGCTTCTAAATTTTTCTTGCTATTTATAAACGTTTTTTGTAATTATTATGCATTAATTTGACAAGACTTTGCCCATTATTCTTGATTTTTGGCTTTTATATTATCTAATTTTTATTGGTTGATTTTTCTTTTGCACATCTTGACATGCCACGACCTGATTTGAATCATCTTATCCTCTTCTGATTTTTTTCTGATTTTTCCATAATTAATTTATAATTTTCTTTAATTATTTACTTAGTTTTTGGCGAATTTAGGTAATTTCGCGTATTTTTATCTACACGTAAATACATGTGGGGTACATGTAAACATTCCTAATTATTATTTTGATCATTCTAAAATTTTTAGTATACATATAATCTATCTCTAATAATTTATTAGTTATTAGATTACACTTTTTGCCTTTTTAGTAATTAGCAATTATTATGCTTAAAATTTGAAAATTTTATAGTCTCCTATTTTATTACTTATTTTCTTAAATTCAAGTTTACAGGGTCATTTTTACTAATATTTCTCTCAATAGTTTATAATTTGGGGTTTGATCGGATTCCTTAACCGATCGTCCAAAACCTTATGTTCTAAGTTCAATCCTTCGGTCAATTGGCTTAGCTTTGGGGCTTATACAAGTAAAAGTAAGGATTTTGCCCCTAGTTGGATCACCAGCAACTTTCTCGTGGAGGCGATACCTCGATGGCATATTAGGTTGCTACACAGAGATGAACGGGTAGCGTTGCTATCAGAGGGGCACTTCGTGGTTTTTGAGAAGTGCTTAGAGTTTTGGTAGCACCTTGCCCCAAGGCATTTTGAGAGGGAGTTTTTCGACTACCACAGCTGCAGTCAATTGCAAATCCCTTCGAATGGGTAGAGGGTGTTGAAGGTGTTCTAGGTACTTAGCGAATACTTAGTAATAAGGGCTACTCTCGAGCTCTTCTGCTACTTCTACATGTGGAAGAATGTTAGGGGGTGGCCTTAACTCCAGCCACACCCCTAGAAAGAAATTGTTTAGTAGCTTTGTTGGCTTGGTTAAAGGCTAGTAGGACGAATATGTGGTGATGGAGCTACTCAAGGAGGCTACCTTCTAGACTCGGTAAACTAGAATGGTCCGTACTAGAGGTGAGAAGAGGCTTGGTTTGAACAATGCCGAGGTCGTCTAGGAGATCTTGGCCTTCATGGAGTTAAGAGGTGGCTAAGAGATCAATGCTGCAGAGATCGTAGAAAGGTATTTCTAGTACTTAATCTCCAAGCTTTTCCCTAGCATGAAGAAAGTTGTAGCGAAGAAGTAGGTTGAAGGTATTGGTTCATTCCTACGCACTTGTTTGTTATGTTAGTGTCGGGGTGTTTCGTTTGACACTTGTAGGATGGGTAGACTTCCTTAGTCGTGTTGGTTATAGCGGTGTTTTACAAAGGATAGTAGTAGTTTCCTTTGATTTGTCCTTGTTTTCTTTTTCTAACCTTTAGATCGGTCTTCCTATAGGTAAGAGCTTGGCTCCGAGGGTATCTCGTCCATCTATGGATCATCTAATGAGCCAATGCCAAGCTTGATCAAAGGTAAGTCAACTGATAAGGTAGGCGGCAAGGCCGAAGCTAGGGCCTGGGGAGACTGGCAAGCCGCAGTTGAAATCTGTGCCTTAAGAGATTCCACTCGTCATTTGGGATGAGCTGACGACCATGGCACATATGAGTGTGGCTCTACCCGTTCCTGCTATCTACTTATTCGAGCCTATCTTCATAGGCGACAAAGGTGTCGATGTAGAGGGGCTCAACGTATAAGTGCTTTCCCCTTTGAGGGCAGCTAGGGAAGGAATTGAGGAGATAACTATCCCACCTATAACTGCAGGCATCAAGCGCAAGGCTCACGAGCTACTTAGGGAGCTAAGTTTAAGGACAAAGAGGTAAAAACCCCTAGCAAGGGACCCTTTGGCTAAGGGGAAATGGAATGAGTGGCCCCTAGCTCATCCCTTCTAGAGCATGGATGACATTGGGGACAAGTTTTTAGACGTCCTCAACAACTTCTGAAAGATGGGGTTAGGGCCAGACTCATTCATCGAAGCACCATATACTTCCTTGGACATGGCGTTGAAGAGGGGGGTCCTCGAGATGGAGAAGAAGAGAGCTCGGGGAAAGATCCTACGATCAAAATGGGAGGTCCATGTTGGCAACCTGATGTTGTGATACCGCACTCTCAATTACTAAGCTTCAATGGGGTCTTACACCCCTAGTGATTAGGCTGTACTAGAAAGGATCTTCTAAGAGGGTATGGGCAACCCCATCCAACCTGCAGACCACTTGAGTACCCTCATGCGGTAGGTAGATTTTCCATGCTGTTGTGGTGTTGTATTTTGGCATCTGGTACTAGTGCATTCTATTTTCATCTTGTAATACTACGGCCAAGTGCTCTTCGAGTTGAACAAGTCCCATGCCACCCAAAAAGAGGTAACTGGATTGTGGGAGTTGCATCGGCAAAAGAAATGCCTACTAAAGGCGGAGACTTCTAGTATCCGCCTTTAGTAGGAGGTACATGAGAAAATTTGCTCAAGCTAACAACTGCTCTCGCCACTTTATTGTATAGGTAATAGTGCTTCAAGCGAAGCTCAAGCATGCAGAGCAGGAGAAGGGTAAAGTAGGGAGGGATGCTTGGAAGGTTACAAAACTGAAGGCTCGGTTGGAGAATGAGCAGAAGACGAAAGCTCATCTTTCACAACAATTGGAGGAGAAGGGCATTACTAAGACCCGAATTGAAAAAGAAAATGCCAATTTGAAGGCTTTTGTGGCCATGTTGAAAGCCGAACTATTGATGAAGGCATCAAAATATGAGGGCATTAGGGCTACATCGCTCAAGCTAGCCGGTTTGAAGGCCACTCTAGAGCAACAAGTTGAGGAGTTGCAAGGTAGGGTTTTGGAGATGGAAGTGATCATCTCCAAGATGAAGAGCGAGGAGGTCTTTAGTGATGTTACTGGGAGGAAGGCGATTACCGACTACAAGGCCACCAAGGAGCGGTTAAAGGAGCTGGAGAACTTGTTTACTGATTCTGCTTACTTTACCAAGAGAGAAATCCTCTCCCATTATCCAAGTTTGGACCTGAGTTTCATTGATTTTTTAGACTTACCTACGTTCATTGAGAAGAGGGAAGCCCTAGCTAAAGGGGAAGGCACTTCTACATCTGGCCTCGCTTTGGTAACTTAATAAGAGGATGCCTCAGAAGCCATCCCTAGGGAAGATCTACCCATGCTTTTTTCCTACAAGTAATCTATGAAGATCTTGCTATCGTTCATCTTGGGCTTCAGTATGTTAGTGGATGCCAGCTTGGATTGTTAGTCGACCACTGAATTTTCCATTCGAGGGATTTTCTTGATGTCTCAAGAGGGAAAGTTTGTTAGGAGCCCTTTTGCCTTCTCTAGGTACCTAGCCATAATGTTGTCCCTAGCCTCATATTTACCCTGGACTTGTTGTACAACAAGCATAAAGTTCGAGAATATCTACAGTTGCTTTGCCTCAATCTCCTTAGCTAGCTTCAGGCTAGAGATAAGTGCCTTGTATTTGGATTCATTATTGTTGGAATTGAACTTGAACTTGAAGGCATAATAAATGGTGACCTTATGCAGGCCGCTCAACACAAGGTCTACACCCACCTCTAGTAGTAGATAATCCATCAATGTAGAGAGTTTATATCGGTTTTTCATCGCCCAGCAGTGTTTCTTCTCCAATATATTCTACTATGAAGTTGGCCAAGACCTGGCCTTGTAGGCCGTTCGTGGCTAGTACTAGATTTCATATGTACTCAATTCTATTACATACTTCATCATCCGTTCGGACGCATCAAGTTTCTACAGCATGGTGCGCAGTAGCTGGTCTGTAAGTACAATCACCTAGTGTGCTTGGAAATAGGGCCTTAGCCGTTTAACAGTAATGACGATGGCCAGCGCAAATTTTTCTGCCCGAGTTTATCTGACCTCAAGCCCATGAAGTATGTGGCTGACATAATATATTAGCCAATGTTCTCTTATGTCTGCTTTGACCAGCACAAAGGAGGGAGCCCAATTGCTAACAGCCAGATACAAAAATAGATCCTCCCTTTGGACAGGCTTGAAGAGGACCAGTGGATGAGTAAGAAAGTCTTGAAGCTGCTAAAAGGCATCGGTGCACTCTAAAGTCCATTTAAAACCCTTAAGATTTTTGAGGATTTTGAAGAACTTTGTGCATCTGTCAATGCTCTTCAAAATGAATCTGCTTAGGGAAGCCACCATACCAATGACCTTTTCTACGTCTTAGACTGAAGTTAAGGGCTTCATTCCCCTAATGGTCGTAATCTTCTCAGGGTTAGCCTCAAGACCCCTCTGAGTGACTAGGAATCTAAGGAACATGCTAGAGCCGATGCCGAAGATGCACTTCTAGAGGGGTTTTAGCTTCATGTCATGCGTGCGCATTCAGTTGAAGGCTTCTTAGAGATCCTTAATATGATCAACTGGCTTCTGGCTCTTGACAATCATGTCATCAACGTACACCTCCATATTGTACCTACTCTAGGGCTTGAATAATTTCATCACCATTCGTTGGTATGTGGCCTCGGCGTTTTTCAATCCAAACGACAT
This sequence comes from Lumnitzera littorea, assembly GCA_024138015.1. Taxonomy (NCBI): domain Eukaryota; kingdom Viridiplantae; phylum Streptophyta; class Magnoliopsida; order Myrtales; family Combretaceae; genus Lumnitzera; species Lumnitzera littorea. The sequence goes on from JAMXBB010000006.1 coordinate 88,759,804, forward strand.
TACAGTATAACAGTATGTATTGTAGTCGGTGACGAAAGAGGTATAGACTTCGTCCTTTAGGTCCATTTTGATTTGGTTGTATCTTTAGAAGCTATCCATAAAGCTTAAAAGGGCATATCCTAAAGTAGAATCAACAAGCTAGTCAATTCTAGGGAGGAGGAAACAATCTTTGGGGTAAGCTTTATTGAGGTCGGTATAATCGACATACATACACTACTTCCCATTTTTCTTTTTCACTGGTACTACGTTTGCCAGCTACGTCAAGTACTTTTCTTCCCTTACAAAACTAGCTTTAAGCAGCTTTTGTACTTCCTCCTCAATTACGGCCTGTCGTTCTAGGGTGAAATGCCTCTTTTTTTATTTAACAAGACACCCTGTAGTGTCAATGTTGAGGCCATGTGTTACCAGGTCAAGGGAAATTCCGAACATGTCAGACACCAACTAGGTAAACCTATTCGAATTTGCCCATAGGAGGGCAATGATTTGATCCTTCACTTTGGTTGGGGTCTCAATCTTGACTTTCATTATTTAGTCAAGAGAGTCATTGATTTGGACATCTTCAATTTTTTCTCCGAGCTCGTCCCTCTCAATCGATCTCTCCTGCAGGCCCATCTTTAGGGTGAAGACACCATCACCTTTTACCACCCTAACATGTAGCTCTCACAAGAGTTTGTAATCGCACTTGCATACTCCTACCCCGGTGGGCATCAGGAATTTAGCCTTTGGATACAAGGAGGATGTGATCATATCAAATGCGTTTAGGCTTAGTCTTCTTAAGAGCACATTATAAAGGGAAGGACAATCAATCATCACGAACTCTACGGGTCGTTGTACCATATGGTCATCATCGCCAAGTTCCATGTCCAGCATGACAATGCCCTTGGCTCAGACTGTACTGCTGTTGAAGCTGATTGATTGTAGTGGTATGACTTCATCTTTATTCGTAGCTTCTTCCTCATCCTGTCATATGTGTAGAGGAAAAGTATATCGATGGAGCTGCTAGTGTCTACCACGATCTTTAGGACCTCAAATTTTGAGATCCTTGTCCTAATTGCTGGGGCGCCTTAGTGAGGGAATGTCAACCCTTAAAGGTTAGTGTTGGAGATAGAGATGGAAGTGTCTAACTTCTATCTCTTCTCCCTAACTACCAGTACCTCTGATTGGGCGTTAATCGAGTTGCAAGTACTCGGTTGGCTCCTAGGGTATAGGGTCTCCATAATTACATTTATGACGCCATTGGGGGCACAATCATGACGGCGGTCGTTATTCTGCTCCAGTTGGGTGTCTTCGATCCATCGCCTCTAAGATGCCCTATTAATGTCATCGTCAAAATGGTCATTGTTCTGCCGATGTGCTACGTATTCATTGAAGAAGCTATGTTAAATGGCATATTCAATGACATTCTTCAACTAGAAGCACTCTTTAGTTGTGTGGCCATGATCGTCATGGAATTAACAGTATTTGTTGGAGTTCCAGCGATTAGGGTTTCCTCGCATTTTCTGTAGCCTTTATAGTAAGTTTCAATGCTTCACTTCGGAATAGACCTGAGTTATGGGTCTATTTAGAGGTATTATTGGCTGTAAATGGGAGGGAGGAGAGGGTCACGCTCTGCTTGGCGTTTCTTCTTCCTAGAGCTTTCCCCCTCTGACCTACTTGGCATCCTTTTGCCAAGGCGATCTTTAATGGACAATTTCTCCTTGTCTTGCTTTCCGCCCGACCTTTCTTAGTCGGTATCGTGCTTGGCACAATTGTTATTTACCCGATTGATGTACTTCTAGGCTTTGCTCCAAAAGTCAGTCAGGGTCTTCGACTTGCTCTTTATAAGCAATCGAAAGAATTCTCTCGAAGGTCTGATGCTAAGCTATGTAGTATGGACAGTGACTCCCTCATCTAGTTGAGAGATCTTGACTACGGCATTATTGAATGGGGCCACGTAGTTGCACAGGGACTCACCTTCACCCTGCCTTACTAGGTACAATGATGATGTGTCCTTGGATGGGGGCTTACCAACCCTAAAATGGAGGCTAAACTTCTTAGCCAGCTCATCGAAGGAGCTGATTGAATTGTCGAGGAGGTGGTTAAACCATGTTCGTGCTGCCTTCCTTAGCGTACCCAGGAAGGCCTTGCATAGAATGGCATCTCCATGATCATAAAGGTTCATGAGAGTACAGAAGTGGACGAGATGGTCATCGAGGTCGCCCATGCCATCATACTGGTCTAGGGATGAAAGTTTACCATTAGGGGGCAGTACTTTGTCTTGGACACCTCTGGTGAAGGGGATTTTGTTGCTGGCGACCAACTCTATGTCGCCAACAGCCTTACTCCCCTACTGCTTGGAGAGTCGCCTTATCATCGTATGAAGCTGATTTAGGTCGATGTCGTCCACCGAATGAGCTCGTCACATTGTTGAATGAGCCTGAACTGCTTGTAAATCGGCTTCTTACTCATTGCCAGCCAGAGTTCGGTCGCGAGTAATCATAGACCTTGTTGGCTGCTGTCGTAACAATGGATCAGGTTGTTGATTCCTTCCATTCTATAGCAACTGTTGGATGTTGTCCCACCTAGTGCGAGCATCCGAAGCTTTGGGGTGGTGAGTTTATTCACAGCGGCGCTCTGCTTTGTCTAGGTGAGCTCAGAGCTCCCCGTTCTGCTTAACATACTGCTCAACTAAGTTCTCTACATACTTTAGGTGTTCTTCCAACACAGCTCCTAAGAGGGGCTGGTTGCCCCCAAGTTAGTTGTTTAACAACTATTGATTTCCTTGCTTGTCGCGCTAAGACATGATATAGAAAAGCTTGATGTGAGTTATGTGTTTAGTGTATTTAGGATTTTGGGTGTAGGAATTCTCTTTCCCATAGATTGCGCCAAATGTTGTTTCTTAGTTCTTGTTGGTAATTGATTAAGGTCTGCACGTGCTGAGCATGCAAAACAAGGCATAGTAAAGGGACGCCGAAGGGTTGTCTGACGTGACCACTCCGATGCTTAAATTAGCAATAGGCTTTTTGTGGAATAGAGTACTAAGTGTGTAGGCTTATAATGTAGAGTTTGTAGAGAGAGTTATTGTTGGGTAGATGTTTGGTATTTATAGCGAAGTGAAGCCGGCCATTGGAGATCATTTGGTGAGAAAGATCTTCTCTCATAAGTGTAGGAGAGTGGAGTCATGTTCGATGTGTCTCTAATATTTAGAACATGGCTGTTTTATCCTTATTTTGTAGTCTATGGCTGTTATAGTTTTTTATGGGTTTGAGCTACTAAGGGCTAGGTTTGAAGCCTATAGAGGCGAGCCTAGGGAGGTAAGGCTTGGCAGATCTAGTTAGGCTTGAGAGATCCCTACTCAAAGTACCCTATCAATAGAATTGAACAAAGACTATAAAAGAATAGTAAACAAATTTCACAATGACTGATCCAATCATCTTAGATGAAAATCTATGTCACATGCTCTAATCTAGCAATGTTCTCTAGGAACACTTCTAGCTGACCAATTACTAGCTGAATGACCATAATCTCATGGAAATCATCTAGCCTTTAGAATTTAGAAATTCGTATGCTAGGACCTAAATGTTGAGATAAATCAAATAATATAAAAAACGAGAACCATATACATCGTAAACTTTGCACTTTGGTTTATATTGATTTGATACAAAAATAGTTAGTTATAAGTGTTACTTCAAGATTGTAACCTAAATTAAGAGCAAGATGAATAATACTGCTACTTGAACGGTGAGATCTTGCAATTGTATTTTGTGTCATGTCAGTTTAAAAGTACTTTCAAATATTGATGTGTTACTTATATAATTATTATAGTAAATCAACATGGAGTGTACAAGCTATGAGAAGAATGATAATGACAATAAGAGTAGGGGGATCCCTAATAAATTTGAGTGAAATCTATGATGCCTAAAGGAGAAGTGATGGCAATAGCAAGAACAAATTTGGAAGAAGAACAATTAAAATTAGATTCAAAAGTATAGTAGACCTATAATGAGATTAAGATCAATAGGATTAAGTAATTTGGTTCAAAGGTTGTTTAAAAATTTTTTGTTACTTGAAGAAGTAATGTTCAAGGATACTTTTAGGATTCACCTAAGTGATCTTCAAAAGCAACTTTCTCATCTCAACTTTGGATAAGGCTGCTTCTAACTCATTAGCTTCTAATTTAGCAATAACTTTTATTCACAGTCTACCTAGAATTCTATTTTAAAAACAGGTTAGATAGAGCTTCCAATAAATGACAAAGCATTCAAAAGAAGATTCAACCTAAAGATATGCAAAGATACCAAAAGATTTGGTTGAAGTAATACATCTCAATATTCTAGGAAAATAGATAATTGATAGTTATTTCGTTCTTCACTTTGATTATTATGTTTCCTTTTCTTTATCTCTTTTTGGGTATTGATTTTTATCAATGATTATACTATGGTTAGTCTATAAATATTCTTATGTAACTAGAAACAGGTTGATCATTGATACAATTTTCTCTTCATTAAGTTTATCTCTTTCGATCCTTATTCTTATTAGTCTCCTCGAATGTTGCGAATAAAACTGTTCATTCTAAATTTGAGTTGTATCAAATAGATTAAGTATAATTGAATCTTTCTAGTAAGTCATATCTAAGAGGGAGTCCTCTATATCCTTATTTCCTTATAATATCCATTAAGAACCATAAAATACATATTTGTTTGCTATTGTCTAATTGTTATTTTCCCTGGACTCGTGATTAGAACATTGTGGATCGTGTTAACCTAGTGCTCTTCGACACATCAAAAAGGATCAAGTGCATGGGGCCTACTATAACGAGGAAAGAGGAATAATTGAATGTGTCGAATTCCCTTGGCGCATGGTTAAATGTAGTATGTCAGTAGTGTGGCAATAAAGACGATGCCTTTTAAGTGCATAGGACCATCTTAATTGTACGAATGCATGATATATGCGAATCAAAATATGCGAGTTTTTTTTTTTTTAACTTGCATGATCGAAGAAGCTTTATTCACGTGTTTTATGGTGAGGCTAGGTACTTTGATTTATGGATTCAATTAAATAAACACACATTTGCGAGTGACTTGAATTCTTTGTAAATTCGACCAAAGGCACGGTACGAGAATAAGTACCAATGATGGTTATATTTAGGCATCCAAGGTTGAGTTTAGTAGACCAAAGTCATTTGGAGGGGAAGATCAATCGATTAAAGGGTGAACGACCAAATCAAGCTGGGTCAATGGATCAATGTATAGGGTCAATCAAATGGACCCTCACCATAGTCAGCCTTTGCAACCAATTAGTTGATGGATGCCTCAAGGATGGGCTCCTATCATTTCCTACTTTGTCTTATTTGCCCAACTCACATACACTTGTATTCGAGTGAGCGAATCTTAGGTACAATTAATAATGTTTTATGAGATTTAAGCATCCTTAGCACAAATATCTTTTAATTTTAGTGAATTCCATCCGTTTTGTTATTTCTAATTATCAATCTACACCCAATAGATAGGTGCAATAAATGTTTACTGGCTTTTAAAAAAAATTATACAATTATAAATTATATAAAAAAATTACCAAAATACCATTAATATGTTTTATTTTCAAGATAGGACATTACTATATATATTAATATTGTATTTTTAAGATGTGATATTAACATTTGTATATTATGACTAATACGATATAGGTGTAAATATACTAATATCACATCTTTAAAATACGGTATATGTGTAAATGCTCAAAATGTGATATATATATTATACTAGTGTCATATTTTAAAGATGTGACATCAGTATAAAAAATTATATCATATTTTGATAATATTTTTTTTTATCAAAATTATATTTATGTACCATTTATTAATTTTAATAGTAAGCACACAAATTTCTCCCCTATAGGTATACTAAGATTGGTATTTTACAAGATGAAAATATAACAAAGCCCAAGGAAGAGCACAAAATGAGAAGAATTAGTAGGAATTTGTTCATTCCATTTCAATCACTAGAGTTAAATCATAGAGTAAAGAGATAAGCTTAAGGCATTATTACAAGAAGAATGGAAATGTTTAGAGAGTCATTTATTATAAGTCATTTATTTAGAAGTTCAAGCATTATAGAAGTGGCTCTAGATTAGTTTGAACCAAAGAAAATTGCATTAGAGGCACTTCGTCAAAATACCTTTATTGTAGCATTCAACAAAAGTGCAATTGGTAGGTCTCTATATTCTACAAAGCTACTGAGTTCAGGCACACCCTAAAGATGTTTGAATGAAGTCGCCTCCCTTTATATCCAAAGTTAGCTATTAAGCTACTTCACTTAAACACACCTTCAAGGCACTCCTATGAAGTATGCTAGCATTGTATTATTGCCCTCCTTAAGAGTGAAAAGTGCTATTTAGAAAACTCCTAAACAAATAAAAAAAATTGGAAAGGCTAGAAAAATGCCAAAAAGTTGTTAGAAAAATGGGAAATATGAAAAAGATAGAAAATTAAACAAAAATCAAAAGAAAAAGAAAAAAGACCAAAAAATTAGAAAAAGTAGGGAAAAAATGGAAAGTTACAAAAGTGGCATTTTAGTAGTCTTGCTATCTTATTAAAGAATGAAAATCACCTTATAGAGTAAAAAACGGTTTATGGAAACAAATTATATATATTGTATTTGATGAAATTCAAATTTCTAAGAAAATTGATTGATTTTTATTAAAAATTAATATTTCTGAATTTTTTCGTTCTTGTTTGTTTTTAAAGTCATGAAAAGAGATTGTTTAACTAAATTATAACTTCACAATCAAGGTCTCAAACCTAAGTTTGTTATTTTATGCAAAATAAAGTCTTGTGAAAGTAGGTTCTTGAGTAAACCTAAACTTGTGATTTTTTCGGGTTGAACTATATTTGAAAATCATTTTTCACATATTCATATTGTATGTAGGGTTACTACCAATGATCAATTACATACTGTGTGCATGATGGTCGATTTTGGAGATTACTTGATTTAATGACAATTATACAAATGTAATCGAGAAATACGTAGAAGGAGGAATAGGCAGACTCAATTACTCATGCCCATGTGTGACAAAAGATGAAGTTTTTTGTTTTTTTGAAATTTTTTATCCTTTCTTTATTGAGTAGCTTATTTGATTTTTCATGGAGTAACTTCAGTAGAGCTTTTACATTTATCTCAAGCTGACTAATGTTTAGAATGATCTCAATGAAAGGAGAAGCCTCCTATTTATAGATCTTAGAGGTTAATCTTATTTGTTGCATTACTTAGAGAAGGATACTTAAGATCTAACATTGTTGGTAGCTGTTGGATTGCCTTAGATAATCCAAAGGCTAAGATTCACTCCTTCTTTCTCATATAAACCCTGAGCTTGGGCCTTGGGTTTGGATGGGCCTAACAACTTATAATATAAGAAAGGAAGCCTATCTATAATAATATAAGCCTAAAACCCTTATTTAAATCCAAATAGCTCCTTTCAAGATTAAATGAAGTCTAAATGGGCTTAAAGAGATCTCTTTCAAATCTTCTTTTCATGCATAAAGTAGTCAACTAAGGCTAAGAGTAGAATAACTGTTCTAATGATCCCTATTTCGAGCTTTTCAAGCCATATCTCCCTAAAACATCCTTGGCTTAGTTTAGTTTCTCAGACCTTATCACCAGCCCATTAAACCAGTCCATGACAATAAATTGAATTAATAGCTCAATTACCAAAATGACCCTCTAACATACTAAGCTCAATAATTTCACAAAAATTAAAATCGTTTTCTTTGGAAACCATTTGGTTCAAGACACTTTCGAGGAAAAGTGATTTTTGGATTATAATCAAGCTAGGTTTTGAAAGGCCATTATAATCTAGATGCAAAAGAGGTTATGAAATTGATATGTCATGCTAAGAACAAATAAGGACGGTTATATCCAAAGGATAGGTCCAAGTTCACAAAAAGCTTGAAAATGAGAGGGAAACGTATGAAACAAGCTAAACCTACAATTGAATCTAAGGATATGATGCACTAAGGATCTCCATAGACTCATGGACTAGCTCGATATGATACATGAGGCAATTTAATGAGGTCACTTGTCACCTAAACTTACTTAAGAGTTAAGATAAGAGTAAAAGGAAGAAAGCTTTTAGGAGAGGAAAAACTCAGTATAATCGACAACAAGATAATGAAGGTGATAATTGTTGCAACTATATATTACAAGGGTATTTTATACTTATAAATCTAGGATAACTTTCCAAAAGTAGAAAAGACTAAAAGAGCAATGTCCAAAAGAGGTAAAATACAAATAATGAAAAAGGGTACAAAAGAGAAATTAGAAAAAGTAGGTGATTTGGTAATAGATTCCATCACATAGCTACTTAGACATATGGCTAGTAGTTAGAGGCAGCTTCTAGCAAAATGGACAAAAGAGTATGATTAAACCAGTTAATGCTAAGCTAAGCTGTAGATTCTTCTAAGGTGTTTTCAGCTTGGACGTGCTTTGGGTAACTTAGAAAAGGGTTAGTTGAGCTAGCAAGTGAAAAAGGTAAGTTGTCAACTGAGCGCTCCTTAAGTCGACATTCAGGAACAATTGACAGGCATGGGAGAGCTCGACTTGAAAATGACAATAGGATAGTAGATAAAAATAGCTTGGATTCCTCAAGTGTAGGTCAAAAAAGGAGAATGTGCCTTACTAAGCCTTCAAGTCCTCGTGCTTAGGCTTAAGTTAGGGGTTCTATAGCTTTCTTCTTATCATGAAATGGTTTAATATATTTGAAGAAGGTTAAGGGTTTGATTCCCCAAAACATGAATGTACTAAGTATTTTTGTAAGGTGCTTGTAAAGATGGTTACAAGCCTAAACTACTTCTTCCTCATTCTAAAGGTTCTAGAATGCATGAAAATGGAAGTGGAAAATGTACTTGGTCTTGCCTCCTTGTACCTTTTTCATGACATTACTCATTTCATTATGTGCTTTATCTTAAATTGAATTGCAAATCATGAAAACATCATATAAGGAACTAATTAGGAGTTTTGCTCCCACAAACAATTAACAAAATCATGAAAAAAAAATCACATTAAGAGGGATATGAGTGTAAAAATGGGTATGAAAATATTTTTAGCCAAATTTACTCATATTTTTCCAAATTACTAAGCAAGTAAAGCCTTTTCTAGATCCCTTATATATAAACAAGGAGAAAAGTTTCAGTAGTGCTAAGACACCACGTAAATTGATGAGTAGCATGCATGTAATAGTAATTTTAATATATGGAAGTATCATTAGTACTTTTTGAAGTACATGCCTTCATTATCATATATTTAAATATTATTAGTATTTATATACCACTTGTCGATTTATATGGTATATTAATACTATTAAATCTCTTTCTAAACAGAAATTAACATTTAATGTTCAAAATTTATTGGACATTTAATGTCAACATTATATGAATTGAGAGGAATTAATACTTTTCTCTTTAAAACCCATTGTTCAAAAGCCTATGTTACTCTTTATGGAATTGACCCTATATTCAACCAATTGGGGAAACCAAAGTCGAATATAAGTTTTTCGACCCTTGTAGGATAGAAATCTTGAATCAATTTCATATTTTTATTGATCATACTAACCAATTTGATTTGTTTATGTGTTGATAGGCATTTTTTTATAACTATTTCGTAGGCTTGTATTAACTAGTCTAATACTTAAACCTAATCTAATAATCCAATCTGGGTATGGCTTTTATTAACCAGTTGTATATATCAGGCAAAACCCTTAAGTAAGAAGACCCTCTCTATTTCATTCTCTCAATCCCATAATCACTTTACAATTCACGTGATAAGAAAGCCGACTTAAGTATCGAAATGGCCACACTGAAGCATCCTCTAGTGCCCTCCATAACCATTTTGTTGTTTTGCAAGTGTTCATACACTGGAATGAAAATCACTAGTTAACAATTAGCACCGTTTCTAAGAATCGATTAAAAAAAGCATAATCTTGACGATGAATTTCCGAAGTTACAGAATTGGATGGTATTTTACTCCTCCGTTTGATTCATTGGTTTAGTCCCTTCTTTGCATCCAAATATATTTGCTTGCAATTTATTGGCGGAGGACGGTTTCCAACACTTTTTGCTTTAAGAAATGGCCTAGTTGGATGAATATTATATGTACTACACAATACCACATGCCGTAAACTCTTGCATTTATTTCTAGAGAATATTCTTTTACAAAAGCATAGACATCATGTTGTACCCACCATTTTTAGAAAATATGTGAGACTGAAAAAAAAAAAAAAAAAGAAATATGTCAGTTTTCTTCTTTGAAAGTATCACGATTTCATCCACTATCTTGCTTGTAACCGCCACATGTTAGTTTGGATGGTTATGTAATTGCAACATCATTTGGAAATGAATTAGTAACTATTACCATGTGGTCCTTATTCTTAAAAGATGAGGGTAATTAGAGAAAATTTTGACTTCAAGAAACAATATCTACCAAGATATATATGTTGAACTCATCGAATTTGAGTAGTCGGTTGCTCAGGTGTTCTTTGACTTGAAGAATATGAAACAAGGGCTAAAAGTGATTTGAAATATCACTACATAAATGCTACAATTCAAATTGATGTCTTTGTAAACAAAAAGGAGATCATTATTCATGTTCCATTCAGATTGAGAAGGGTAATCTATGAAATTTGTGTTAGACAAGGCAAAGAGTTTGGGGAGAAGTTCAGTGGAAAAGATGTCACTTTGATTAATGCATTATTTTTGGCTAAGTCGAAACCGTTCTATTTCATCATTTTTTGAACAAATGCAAAGTAACAATTTAACACCAAAGGCGACGGCATCGACGCTGGGGTTTGGAAAATCGCCATGGTCAAGAACTCCACTGGCCAAGTTGAATCCCAACAATGCTGAGTACCCTAAACATTTACGAGTAGCTCCTCGCTGAGCTACAATTTTATATTCTCAGTAAGCATTATTGAACTATTCATCAAGCTCATATGCTGAGCTGCACTTCAAAACCGAATGCTTCTCTGAACTTAACAGCCGATGGATATTGTACGGACTTGACAGCCATCTCTGATCATCGAGAGTTATTGTTCAAATATGTAGACTTTCTAGCTCATGAGTATAGTTGAAACGTATTCCATCAGCATTGCTGACAACAAGAAGGATAATAATGAGGAAAAATTGCCACCCAACGGTTCTTCCCATGCACTAAAGCAGACGAAAAGATCCTCCAATTTGATTACGCTGAGCTACTCCTAGCAAACATGTCGAGCTATTTTCTATCCCTAAGCGTTCCATCTCAAACGCTAGCCAAACATCCTATACAAACATCCAACCCGAGTACTCATTGTATAAGTCAAATGCAGCAGGGTCAAGTTGAGAAATTCCGAAGATTGGACAAGAGTAAGTTCGCTAAGCCTATTGATAGTAATCAAGCTGAGAAGTCCCTGTCGCCTTGCTCCTTACTACAGCAATCAAGCCGAGAAGTTTTGGCCGAGCTATTCACTTCACCAAACAGAACCTCTAAGCCCTATGCTGAATAGAAGTTTTAGCCGAGTTGTTTACTTTGCCAAACAGAAACTTCAAGCCCTTTGCTAAATTGCTAAGAAGTTACCAAGACTAAGCTATTTACATTCCAAACTTCTCATCAATGACCTCAATGCTGAGCTTTGGTCACTTGGCCAAACAACTACTAATCCCTATGTCCGAGCTCCAACCCCGACCAACGCCACTAGCATAAACCAACGAAGCTCTAATGCCTACCAAAGCTATGGACTCACAAAGGCTAAGTGTGACCTGTATAGTGTACAGGTGGCTACAATCGCGTCAAAGTTGGTGCGTGAGAGTGCAGGAAGTCCACTTGCCGAGTAATTGAACAGGGTATCACATAAGAAATGCAAGCTGCAAGCTCTAATTTCCTTCTAGCCAAGCTGCCCGGCCTCTACAATAGTTATAAGCAAGAACTACCCGAGCAGCATCAATAAGTTTCGAAGCAACCTTTCCATGTGACAATAGTGTGCTCAACTTTCATTCCAATCGATTTCTTTCACACTCGCTGAGCTCCAAGACTCGAGCTCTCCTCATCTTGTCACCTACTTGCACATATGAGTGCAGAGCAAAGTTATGCACATCTTCTAAGCTATTCGTTGATTAGAGCCGAGTTGTTCATCTGTAGTACAAAGAGCCGAACCATGCCGGGACGTCTGTGCCAAGCTGTCCAAACTTTAAAGTTGCTGAGCTAGGTGCTAGGATATGAATTGACATGCTTGTGCTGTTAAGGGTACAACAAAACTAAGTAATAAGTCCGAGCAATTCACATGCTGAGCCACTCCTAGCACACGAATCGACTCTAAACTTCTAAGCTATTATAACTACTTGAGCCAAGGTAACTCATAATGATTGCAATGGTATCTCACTTTGTATAAGATACTTCAAAGCATGTGGAGATGAATAAAGAGCAGCAATTGACATGTGTACCCAAGTCCGAGCTTCTTTTGGATCAAACGGTAACTAGAATGTCGACTCCCTACAAGACACTGAATTTAGCTCCACTCATTGGGTCTAAGATCAGTCTAAAAGTGGGCTCGACCTCCCAATAAAATATGTGCCGAGATATCCTCTTCTATATTTGTCAAGCTTTCTTTTTCGTAGTGTGCAACAAGACGAGTTCTTTCGAGCAGCCCCCTAAAAGTTGTTGACTGCAAGCCAAGCAAATCTAAGGCAGAAATGCCAAGCTACACTTCTGAGCTATCTGAGACTGCAACGCTAAGCAAAGTTTCCTAGCAATCGTATATACGGTAGCCCCTACCAAGCTCCTAATAGCCAAGCTTCAAGTTTAAAGCTAGCGACTATGTCTTGAATCACATCATGAGCTATAAATTCAGTTTAATAACACAACCGACCAAGGCCAAAGTCGAGCTTGCAATCTTTGATAGCAAGGGCTGAACATCGACTACTTGGATTATCTCAATCTGAACAGCTCGCTAATAACAATGATAGAGCAACCGAACTGCTCTCTAACACAATGAGCTCCAGATATTTCGTTTGAGTAGCAAATAGTCCATACCAAGCTAAAATGTGGAACGAAGCTTCTTTCAACAAGCACTCCGACAATCTAGCAAGTGAGTCGAATTGATCTTAGTTAACTCACACCCAACAACAATAGAACAATTGTTGGACAGCCCTACGCAGTAGCTAATCTAGCCAAAACGCAACCAAGGAAACTGAGCTCTTCTAGTAGTGTATCCAACTTTAGAAGCTAACATCCGAGCTACACAAGTGGAAATTTGGTCAGAAATCCTAGCTAATCTCTGCTAATCAAGTTGCTCATAATTCGAGCTATGCTTTACAATAGTAGCTCAGGCACTTTGCCCTTCAAGCTGCATAACAGCAAGCGACTCGAGCTCTACTCTGATTTGCTCAAATACAGATGGTAAAGGTACCAAAACTAAGTTTCCCTATAGATGTAAATGCTCAAACAGCCTTTGAGCTAGTGTTTGTGGAGTTCCACAAAAAGAAAACCGAACCCAATTTGAGCCCTAACCTACCAACAGTAATAACTAAGTTCATTTGCAGAGCTGTGTGTATTTGAGGCCGAGGACATGTAAGCAGCCCGAATTGGGAAGAAATGCCTCAACTGATGCGAGTTGATGACTCGAACTTGAACCAAGCATGATAGTTGAAGACGATCTCGCTTACGGACCTATCCACCATTCTTTAGCAACAAACTTGGCTAAGTTTCTCACTTTACCGAACAGTCGAACTCCAAACTCTATGTCAAGTAACTCCAAGGGTGTCAAGCTTGTCACTACATAGTGACTTGTGCAGAAGAACTCCAAAATGTGAACTTGGAAATATTGTGTGGGATGGAATGAAGTTTATGCTTAGGACGTGTCTCCTATTGCTTGAAACACCAGGTAAATAACATGGCCCAACTTGATAATGATATTTTAAGATGAGATATATTTATCTATAATTTATTGGTTACTTATCCTTCAAGCCATATATCTTATGTTGTGCATTGCATTGCTATATTATTGATATTCATATTTAATTCCTGGTTCCTACACCAAGTTATATTTGTTTACATTCGTGACAATTTATTTAACTCTTAGTGAGTTCATTTCAATTTCTCATTGGGATGAGTATGATAACTTAAAATCAAAATCAAAATCAAAATCAAAATCAAAATCAAGGCTAAAGAAACACTCCTCATTTTGAGCCTATGCAAGTATAATTTGCTAATGGATAACTCTTAATAACTCTAAGTCCTACAAACTACGGATGATGAGCTAGTATAAACTCAATTGCTTTGTCTAATAAATAGACAATGAGTTACTTAAAAACTCTAAGCCATTAAGTGGTGATGCAAAAATACTCTAAGATTGAAAAGTTACATGGATGACTAGCAAACAAGCCTATAGTCTTATAAATAAATGGACTAGAGACCAACTAGTCCATGTTATGGCTTTACTTAGCATAAGTCATGCTCAACTCGGACAACCTACATGCTTTCTTAGCCTCTTCAGGCATATTGGCTTCTTTAAGCCTTCAACTTTTTAGGTGTTTTGACCTCTTCAAGCCTTTGCCTTTTCAAGCATACTGATATCTACAAATGCTTTAACTACTCTTGACCTTTGCCTCTTTAAGCACTCTAGTCTCTTTAAGCACTCTAGCTTCTTCAAGCACTTTGGCTTCTTCAAGCACTTTGGCTTCTTCAAGCTTGAATTACAAACCTTTTTAGAGATCCCACAAAATTAACCTCTTTAGATACTCTCTTTATCGACCTTATCACTAAAGAGAGTAAAGGGCAAGTGTTGACAAACATTTTTTGATAACTATTCTGTAGGCTTATTGATTAGGATCAAATCTCTAATATCAATATGATACGGAATCAAAGGATTGATCTAGAAAGAAACAGTAGCAGATCTCGAATGAACAGGAATGGGTATTCAAAAGAAAATAGGTACAAAGAACGTGGAGGTTTTTTATGGTGAATGTGATTGGATATAACTCACCAAGACACAAACACAGTTAGGGGTTTGAGCTCAAAATAGAGTTCGATACAACTCACGAACACTAAATGTTTTTCAGAGTTTCAAATGAAGGTTAGATGTAATTTAACCAGTTCAAATGAAGGGGTTCACCACAATTTGAGAACAAGATTGATAAGAATGCAGGGATGATTAAAGAGTATAGTCAACACTCGATAATCCGACAAATGCTAACTCAAGTATAGCCTTGCTCAAAAGAGGAAAGTTTCACTCTCTGTATATATTTCTATATATCTATCTGTTTATCCCTATGCATGAACAAGAGTTTTTATTTATAGCAAGTTTTAATGACAAAACTGTAAATAATATATAAGGCCTTAAACCTTAAAAAATTGGGCTCATAAATAAAATAAGAGAAAACATACCCAAGAATACAAAACTATACGTTTTATAGGACTTGGCATGTCATCACTCTACATGTCATCACTCTACATGTCTTGGGAGGAGTACTATCCGAACCGGACGAGGTCGGCAATTGGATGTACAGGTTCGAGAAGGGGTCCCTAATGTCTCGCATAGCTTAGCCGAGACACTAAATAGGTCAGTCCACAACTATCGAGTATTATAATTAGTCGGCACTAGTCTCTTAGGGTCATATCGAGTGGTTCTTTGGTCTCGAGTACTCGACCTTACGATTTCTCGGCACCTTAGTTAACGATAGAGTTAATGCCGAGTGTTTATTTTCCTTCCCCTCATCCTTTTGGCTACAACTCGACCTTGGCAAGCATTGAGAAGACATGGCTTACATATTGTCGAAAACTAATTCCCATTACTTATATTAGCCAGCCCAATACTTAAGCCTAGTTTAATAATTTAATCCGGATATAACTTTTATTGACCAGCTATAAATACTAAGCAAGACCCTTAAGTAAGAGGATCCCCTCTCTTTCATTCTCTCACTCCCATAATCACTTTACAATTCACATGACAAGAGGGTTAACTTAGGTATTAAAGTAGCCGCACCAAAGGATAACCGTTTTCTCATTTTGTAAGTACATGCGTACTAGAATGAAAATCACTAGTTTACAATTTGTGCATTCATATTTGAGCTATTTAATTAGATTTAGTTGCTATAGGTACCAATATTCAAAATTGATTGGCAAGTTTGGATTAGTACCCTAAGTACAGTCAACCTAACGCTCCTTAAGCCCCTAATGAGGAGGCCCTACCCCTAATATGCCACTATTAGCCATGTGAAATGGGTAGAGTTTTCTTTTTTTTTGTTTTATATATTTTTTTCTTCAATTAAATCTTTCTTTAATTTAGAACTTATTTATTTTATCATAATATTGAAGTTGACATGATGGATACAGATTTTATTCATATATATGTATTTGATGTTAGATATGTCATTTTCTTATTTAAAAATTAAAAAAATCTGGAAAAATCTAGAATATTAATTATACAATTATAATGTGGTATGTTTTGCCTAATTTGAGCCTAAGGGTAGTCTTTAGAAGCTTAATAAAGTAAATTATCATGTTAGACATGTTAAAACAGTAAAAGCCAAAAGTTTAAAAACTATATTTAAATTAATAAAAATTTTCAAAAATAATAAAATTTCTATTTTTTGTTAAATTACTTGGTATTTAATATCAAATTTAGCTCATTATGAAGTCAAATTGACTCCAAGGTAAATTGTAGATACTAATAATTGCAATCGAGCCTTGTTTGTTATTTGAAAAACTCAAAAAATTGAAAAAAGTATTATAAATTTTTCAAATTTTTGTATGCTTTCATGTTTTGATTGTATTTCATGTATTAACTTGTTTGTTTCCTTATGTGCAGATTTTTCTAATCCATTTTAGCATCATACTTATTCACATTCCACTTAAGAATGCTTCCTAAAAAAATTAAGAATTTTCTTTATTGAATAAAGGATTTTTTCTTTTTACTAAAAGAAATGCATTTTTGCTACTTGGTACATTTTTTTCAAAAATAAAAAATGAATAAATTGATAATGTCTAAATTTAGGTCTTTCTACAAGAATTTTCCTAAAAAGATTCTAACTATGACTCTTTTAGGTTTCCAAAGACAAAAATTATAATAAAATGATAAAAATGAAAAGTGAGATGTTTTTGGAAATAAAATAAGCCAACATATTGATGTGGTTTGATCATACCTGACAAGTATGTGGACACCTTTAGGATGATCTAGAAAAGGAAAAGAAATTATTTCTCCCTTAAGTTTTTAAAAGAAATTTAAAAAGGAAATGAATTTTTCTTGCTTACTTTTCTACTGTATTTTGTAAAATTTAGTTCTATTTAAGTAAGGGAAAATCTTATTTAAAAGAGAAGGGAATTCTAAAATAGATGTTTTTTTGTTCTTTTAATTTTATGAAAACCTTAGAGTTTTAATAAGATATATTTGGATCCATTTTCTTTAATTTTTCAAAACCTTCTTTTTTAATAAACAAGTGCTTTTTTGATAGATTAATAACATAATGCAAGTCCTTCTATAGGCATTTTACCATGACTTTATAATTAAAGAAATTAAGGAGACCACACCTACTTTTCATTAGTAAGAATGTTAAGAGTGCCATCTTTGAGACATGCAAAAGCATTATCCACTAAAGCGAATAATTTCACAATACCACTCCTATCACCAAGCTAAGCATTAATAACATCAACAACATTGGTGCTTTTTAAAAGCCTCAAAAGAACTATGAAGTCACCAGCCTTCTTTGAAACATTAATGACATTAGCATGGTACCTTATAGGGATGGAGGGAGAGGTGGTAGGGTAGATGGCAAAATTGGTGTTGGTGGCAATGAAGGCAACAAGGGCAGTAAGGCTATCGTACTATTAAGGAATCTATAGCTGGAGCTGCTAGTTGAGTGATAAGAGTATTTATACTTGTATATAGATTGATTGTTTAGCTTTTGTACGTATATACTGTAGTATAGCAGTAGTAGAGCCAAATAGGAAATAGGAATGTGATTAATTTTGTTGTTGTATAAATACACGTTTCTTTTATTCTCATAACAGTTTTGCTAGTTACAACACTCATAACATCCAGTTCTTTTCCTCTCCACTCATGAACCTTCTATTTCCTTTTCTATTTTGCAACTTTGTTCTTTCATTTCACAACTAATCAACCTCTGTTTTCTTCATGGTATTAAAGACATAGGTCTTTATCATAGAATGCAAATGAGTCTTTACCAATAGAGGATGTTGCTTCTCTATATTACATCCATGATTTTGATTCCTAGATCTTAATTTTGGTTACTACAATTAGGACTTAATTACAACACTTAGAGTTATTCGTTTCTTCTCATACTATCAATCTGCAATAAGGTCGAATTCATTGACGGATCAACACCAGTTCCATCAAAAGAGGACAAGATGTACTTGACCTAAAGCAAATGCAACAACCTAATAATAGCATGGCTTCTTAGATCGATCTCTCCTCAAATTGCCTCAACGGTGATTTACATGACTTCTACGGAAGAAATTTCTAAAAAATTAAGGGTACAATTTTCACAACCATATGACATAAGGATTTACCAATTATATCACTTATTGAATACTATTGTTCAAGGAAATAAATTAATTGATGAATATTTTATGGAATTAAGCGTGATTTGGGATGAGTTAAGGAATTTTACGCCCTTACCACATTGTTTATGCGGCTCTTATAATCGAAAGTGCTTCAATAGATTTGTAGACATAACATAAAAGGACTATATCTTTAAATTTCTTAATGGATTAAATGAGGATTTTTTAGCACTAAGGTCACAAATTATGGTTCTTTAACCTTTTCCAATAGTTGATGAAGCTTATAATCTTGTTTTAAGAGATGAATTCAAAGATCACATCGACCTATGGATGTTACCACATCGAATGCTTTTGCTTTAGTAGTCGTAAGTGATAATAGGTAGAGAAGTCGTAATGATGTGGTTTGTATTTACTGTCATAAGCTAGAAGAATGCTATAAGCTCATTGGCATTCCCTTACATTTTAAGAATAGCAATACAAAACAAGGATATCTAATGTAAATCATGTTTCCTCTATAAATAACCTACTCAAGGGGCTTTGTTGCAATTTGCTACTACGAATTATGGTTTAACAAGTAGATCTCTTTCCAATAGCCACAGTAAGATTAATACTAATTCTAATGTTAGTTTGTCAAAAGAGCAGTTTTTTCATTTGTCGAATTTACTAAATGTCTCACAAAGTTCTAGCTTGAATTGTTCCTCTTCTTCAACATGTCCTTCTTCTTCTACTATTTGTCAAGCTTCATTCTTACAGGAAAATAGTTCTTTTGAGGCTACCAATTCAAGCTAACTCTTATACTCAATAATATGTCCTACTCTCTCACAAATGTGCTTTAGATACTTAATTTAGGTGCAACTAAGTATATGGTCAGTTCACTCAAATTGTTCAAGTCATATAAACCTATTCATGATGCTTGTGAACAATTACCTAATAAACAGTCTTCATAACCTACTTTTGTTGGTTCAATAGTCATCTCATCCCATTTAGCACTTCATAATGTCATCTTTGTTCCTTCTTTCAAATTTAATCACATTTCTATACCAAAGTTAGTATCTAAAGATGGTTGCTTAGTCATTTCTGCTAAAAAAGCTACTATCATTCAGGACTCTTCCACTTAAAGAGTGATTGGTTAAGTTAAAGCTAAGCTTAGGTTATATTTCTTGGAGCAAGATGCTAGTTGTTTAGATGATTGTCAGCGGGGTTCTTGTAAATGCCTTTCTACTTCTTTTGTTTCCCATGTTATTTATGATTTGCTAGATACATTTGATGTATGGCATTATAGATTTAGCCATCTTTTCCTTTGATTGTATGAAAGACATCAACAAACTTGATAATTCTATTGTTTGTACTAAATTTGATTGTTTGATCTACCTTTTGGCAAAGTAACATTAACATTCATTTCCTTTACATACTAGAAATATAATTTGTGCTTTTGAATTGCTTCATCTTAATATATGGGGTCTTTTTTCTACACCAACATTAGATGGACATTAATATTTTCTCACTTTAATTGATGATTTCACTCAGGTTACTTGGGTTTATCTTATGAGATCCAAGTGAAAAATGTCATCTATTATTCCTACCTTTCATAAGTTGGTCTAAACTCAATTTGGTTGTTTTATTAAGATAATTAGAACTGATAACGGGGAAGAGTTCTTTTTATCTGAGTTCTATTCTTCTCATGGATATATACAACAAATGTCTTGTGTCAAAACTCCACAACAAAATGGAGTTGTTGAACGAAAACATCAACACTTATTTTCCATTGCTAGAGCACTTCTCTTTCAATCTTCTTTGCTTATACACTTCTAGGGGGTGCAATTTTAATAGCCACTTGTATAATAAATTGTATACCAAGTTCTATTCTTAAAGGATATACACCATATCGGTTATCATTCCATAAAACACCAAGTTACTCATATTTTTTAGTCTTTAGATCCTTATGTTTTTCATCCACTCTCAAACAAAATCGCTTTAGGTTTGATGCTAGAGCACATCCTTGTGTTTTTGTAGGCTATCTTATGGGCATCAAAGGCTATAATTTGTATCATCTAATTAAAAGGAAATACATTGTTTCAAGAGATGTTAACTTTGTTGGACATAATTTTCCTTACGTATTCCATCTGTTCATCATTTGTTTCAATCATCTAATTCTATTTCTTTACCATCAAACATTACCTCCTCTTATATGGATTAGCTTTTTTCTTTGTTTCCCAGTAGTCTCGATATACAAACCCTTAAAACACATACCACTCATCCACAATCATTGATACACATTCGTAAACTAATATACAACCCCCTAATACACATTCACAATCCAATTTATAGCCCCCCTAATATACATTCACAAGTCATTTAAACATAAGCCCTTGAAGCTTAGAGTAGTAAACTAGGCGCAATGATCATCCAACCAAAATTCCATCATACCTTGCTAATTATCATCATAATCTTGCTCTAGTCCATGCCTTTTCTTCCGATCCTTCTTAGTTCACTTCTCATTTTGTTCAAAATATTTTGTCCTAACACAAGTTGTTGCCTCAATTTCGTGCTTCTACTATACAATTGTTTGCTTTTATTGAACTAAATTCTTTTCATCAAGCTAAGACTTTAGAGCCATGGTGTGAAGCTATGAATGAGGAATTAGCTACTTTACAAGCTAATAATACTTAGTCTATTGTACCATTACCTCATGGAAAGCATACTATTTAGTTGTAAATGGGTATATAAAATCAAAACAAAGGCTGATAGGTATATTGATAGATATAAAGCAAGACCAATTGCTAAAGGATATAGTCAAAAGGAAGGTTTTGATTATAATGAGACATTTAGTCCTATTATCAAGCATTCTACTATTCGAGTTTTCTTTCCTTTAACTTCTATTTTTAATTGGCATATCCATCAAATAGATGTGCACAATACTTTCTTAAATGGAGATTAGTATGAAGAAGTTTACATGGATGTACCATTTGGTTTAAATATTAAGGGGGAGAGTTCTGATGGTAGTAAGCTTGTTTGTAAGTTGAATGAATCCTTGTATGGCCTTAAATAAGTGTCAAGGTAATGAAATGCCAAACTTCGGAGTGCTCTTTTGGCATATGGTTTTAAACAATCTCATGATTGCTCATTATTTACTAAAAGTTTTGGTGATAATCTTCTTATTTGTTTTAGTTTATATGGATGCTCTTACTATAGCTAGTGTTGAGCTTAATTTTTTCTTGGTTTTTTTAAAATTTTCCTTAACTCAACTAATATTAAACCTACGATATCCCACAAATTAGCAATTATGAAATAAACATCTGAATATTAGGAAAACCTCATTTTTGTAAGACTAGGGTCAACAGTTAATTTAAGGTATTTGGGAAAGTAACTTGATTAAGCTAAAAACTTATGAGGAACATGATAACTCTAGTTGAGAAATTCTCGTGACCTTAGAAGTAAAAAATATAATAAAATATCAAGAATATGATCAAAATAGTAAGGATCTACTTATAATAACCCAAAACACTTAGAACTTGCTAAGTTTCACCATGGCAGATCAGGAAACCATCAACAAGTTGAATCAAAAGGTAAATCAAGGAGAATTGTACAACTTCTACTTTTACTAGCCTTTCCTCAAAAGAATATACAAAATAATTAAATAAAAATAATTAAGAATATACAAAATAGGATATTACGATTCAAACTACCCATTTTAGACACCAAGGATACCTAAAGGAAAATTAGAAGAAATTAGGGAAAACAAAAAAGAAAAATAGAGTACCCTATTGCTCCCTAATTGGTACAAACCCAAACAACCTAGTAGTATGACCAACTAGCCACCCATAGAGCACCCACTGCCAATCCTTACCAATAGCCATATACTAGCCAATAGTGACCAGAGCTTGGATGAACAATAAGTCAAAAAATTTGCCCAATTTTTCCCTATTTTCAAAAAAAAAATTAAACTAATTAGAAAAAAATGAAAAAAATTAATTCCTCAATTATTTTAGATGTACTTTCATGCTATAATTTTATTTTTACAAAATTATGAATATTTTACATACTTGCTTAGTAAATATACTATTTATTTAAACTTTGAAATTTAAAATAAATGTATTAAATTATGTTGTTTTAAGCTTAAAATTTTTCTATAGGATACATATTACATGTAGTTTATTGCTATATAGCTTGATTTTGATTTTATAAATATTTAGTATTTATTGCATTTTTGGGTACTAAAATAAGGGTAATTTCTAAAATAAATTGATTTTAGGTGAAATAATTTATGAAATTAGAATCTAATTAATTCTAAATGTTTGTAATGATATTATGATAGGTTGGAATTAGTTCAGTGTAAAAATCATGTTATTTTCCTAATTAATTATAATTTAAGGGTAAACTAGTAATTTTACGTATATAGGCTTTAAACTCGAATGCACGAAACAAGTTACTAGTTGAGTTTCATATAATTTTCTAAGTTTATAGAAATTTTCATAAAATTATTTGATGATTTATGCTATTTATTATGAATTTTCCTAATTAAATAACTTAAATTAACCATCTGGACATGTAGTTAGTAATAATATGTTAAAATATGTCAATTATTTGATTAAATCATGCCTGAACATAGCCCGACGAATTAGGATTATTGATTTTTTATTATATTTCATGTTATTATAGACTTTGGGTTAAGATATATATACATTTTAGGATTCAATAATATATGATTTAATATATTTTATCGTAAAATTGTGTGAAAATATATTTTATTTACATAATATGATATTAGTTATTATACAGCTTTATCTATATACCAAGATTAAAAATACCTTTTATAGATTATCTTTTAAACAAAACATGTAAAATGTACCATCGAGTTCATAAGAACTCTAAGATACTAACTTTTCTAAAACTAGACCACTTTAGGTAACAAAAAAGATATTTTCTACAATATTACAGAAAATATCATCCTACAATAATCTTTCAATAGTTAAAACATAATTTGATTAGTAAAAAGTACATCTCGTTACAATGGAAATGATACAATATAGATAGTAATAAAACTACGTATAATAGATAATATTAAGTAAATTGCTATAACCTATATAATAAAATAAAATACTTAAAATATATGTGTATGTATATATATAATGTGTATGTATATAAATATATCTATATATATATGTGTAGACACCTAATTTTTGCTCTTCTGTAGTCCTAATTTTTATTTTTATAAAAAGGGTCCTAATTCAAAAAATAAAAATAATAATAAAAATTTGAAAAAATGATGAAAATACAAAAAATGAAAAAATAAAAAATATATAAAGATTTTTATAGGAAGAAAATTATATTGGAGTCAATTATTTTAATTTAGCTTAGTTCAAAAAATTATTTTTGGGAATCGGGTAGTTTCAATACAATTTAATTGTACTGAATGTCAAGGTACAGGCTAATAGCCTGACGGATAAGCTTTAGAGTATTAGATTGGATTTAATTTGAGGTCTTGAGTTTGAATCTCGCCAGGCACTTATGTCTTTTATTTTTTTATATTTTACAAGAGCGAGAGAAATAAATGGGATTCATATCTAATTAAAAATATTTGAATCTAGTTTGATTTTATTAAATTGGATTTAAATTAATTTGGATCTAGTTTAATTATTATCAAATCAAATACAATAGGTACGATTTGATACGATATGGTTTGGGTTTATGAATACATGCATTCACATTCAAAAAGAGGGGACACAACACTCGCGATCAGCTCTCGATCAGTCTTTCCCTTCCCTTAAATACCATTGCCACCAGACCATAACTCCAGGTCAGCCCCCATTCATAGTGTTCCAACCCCAACAACATCAACCAATTCTCAATTGTGCCCAATTAGCCTACACATCGTCACTACTGCACGTTGTGTCTACTCCACAACGTTACATCATACGCTAGAGATCAATATAAGTAGCATATACACTCACATCAACTCACTGCACAGCTGAATCCAATCACTGCTAAATTAAATTCCCACAAAACTGAATCTCCAGCATTCCCTTGATGTGATTCCATATGAGAACAACACAGCAATCCGAAGCTCTTTGACCAAATGTTCGACAACAACAATTCCATGCCCTAATTGAAAGTCAATCCCATGTACCTGGCCAAGCTCCATCATTGATGCACCTAACAGCAGATCACGAAGCCAAAACATGATTTAAGCCCTTCACACTACACCATCCAATTCGTCCCACGCTATCTAATCCATCCCTCACTTGAACCAGCAGCAACTGCGCTACAATCACATTCGCACTCCACCAATACTTGACCAAAGCCAACCCCTTCATGCCACAACAAACTAACAAAATCTCCTTCAACAATCTACAAAGCCTCATTCGCCTAAGCAATTCCCCTGACGACTGAATCTCTGTCAATAATCTATAGCTGACATCACCTGATACAAGCCGAGATTTTGAAGTCCACAATGAGCCCCTAGATCGTTCCTGATGCAATTCAACCCCAATCTCTTGACGCCAAAATGCAATCCTTACCATCCGCTCCATAAGCTGAAGCAACCACGTCTATAACTCGACGACCAACAGCACATTGCATTCTCTTATCTTGGCTGATCCCCATACTTGCATGCAAACAAGATCAAGTCAAGGTTCAGTTTCTTCAATTTTTTTTTTCTTTCTTTCTTTTATTTTCATTATTATATTATGTTATTATTTTATTAGATCTTTAATAATTTAAGATAGTATATGTAATTGTGTTTATCTAATAGGATATTTCTTTAGTATTAGTTTCCACCATATAGATTAGGTATATTATATTGATTTAAGTGAATGTTTATTTAATAAGTAGTAATATAGATATAAAGACATATATATTGGATAAGGGATTGTTAAGATTGGTTTTTATTACATATATATGTTATTATATTAATTATACTTTATTAATTAACATAATATATGATATATGTATATGTTAGTTCAGGAGTTTTAGTATTAGTTTTTATACCAGTGTATCATATGGAATTAATTTATTTTGATAAATAGTTATATATGGGTTATTAAGATTGGTTACATTTTTAGGATTTGGTCTCATTTAAGGATTTATCTTATAGAAAGTGTTTTTTTTTTTTAAATAAAAATTAATAAAAGACCTTTTTTTTAAAAAAAAAAATAGGATTGTTAGAGCTTTTTTTTTTTTATAAAACAAAAACACTCAAGAGTTAGGGCCCTTTTAGATTTTATTTGAATAAACTAAATTGGTAACAATGTAAATTCGGTTGGTTTTCGAAAATTAAAATAAATCAACACATTAAAAATTTTTTAGAAAGAACTACGATCATTTGATCCTAACTAGCAGATACGTAAACACCTTCAGGGCAACAATAAAATATGTAGAAACTTAGGTTCTTTTTCTTTTATTTATTTATTTTCTAAATATTATACTTGTAAGAATAATCCTAATTTTGGTAAATAGATAGTGGTACCCGTTAGGGTTTAATAGGTTAGCCCTTGAATTTGGAACCCCCCGGTTTTTCATTCGAAATTGAAATTAAAGACCAGTAGTTAAATCGTAATCAATCCACCCAATTGGTTACGGTTTCTTTTCTTTTCTTGACTTCGATCAGGTGGTGACTCCAAAAATTATTTTCAATAAAAACCAGAATTTCCTAATTTCTTTAGTCGAGGATTAATATTAAATGGGTTAGGGTTTAGTATTAATCGAACATGGGAAAATTAATTTTAAATAGAAAAATTGAAAAATCAGGCTCAACAATATGCAACTCTATTAAATTGCTATATAAATAATATTGCAACTAAGTATTAAATAAACCCTTGACGTTTTCGTAAATTTTACGAAAACTAAATATGAGTTTTGGTATAAATAGGACTTCTAAGTGAGTGAAGTCTTAACGTTCTAGACTTGTCAAAGTGAACTTCAGTACATGTAAATGAGATCAATGCTTCACAATATTTTACGGTATTATTTTAGAATATCTAAAGACTTTAGTATATATTTGCTTATGCTTATGCTTGTACATAGCTATTTCTACGTATGTAGCGCTTGTGTTTGAGATTTGATTGTTATGATGATAGCTGAGATCCATGTTATGATTGTTTTGTGAACATTATTTTGCTTGAATTTTCGAAGCTTGGTTGATCACCCTAAAAATAAACTAACTTAGAATCAGCTTAACATCTAACTTGATATGCATCGCAACCCACTAAGGGTAATGGCTAAGATGCTTGAGCTAAATACGGATCTCTTTTGATGAGAATAGCTGAAATAGTCCTTTCTCTATCTTTAGCCGAACTAAGTGACAAGAGAGAAGGTTACGATAAGGTTAGGGTCGTAGTTTGAAGGTAGTCTCGGGAGGAGGGTGTTTTCCATTGCACAAGCCATGGTTTGGTATCGATTTGCAAGTTCAAGACATCAAACTCCTTAAATCGGGGTTAGAGTAAGTATAATTTCTCTAATCTCATGACAGATTGGATAATATCGTGAAGTGGCATTTGCTTATACATGTGTTGCATCTAACTAACTTGATTGAAAACCTTACTTATGATGTATTGAATGCATATTTCTGTCTCTACCGCGCTTACTTAGTAAGTTTTCCCTCATTCCTCTATAGTTTGTTTTGCAAGTTCCTAATGAATTATAAGTACTTATCTAAAGCCAGAGCACTAGCAAACTAAGACGAGAAGTGAGGTGTAACAAGAAACAATTAATTAGTGTCCTTAGTGTTTACTTTCTTAACTTTTAAGGAAAACTGTATAAGACTCCCTAAGAGGCTTAGTAGTTTTTAATATTCTAGTTTGTATATGAAATAATAAGTACCTATAGGATCTACTACTACTCTTTTCAAAGTCAAATTACAAGTTTATTTTTTATAAATTATTTCATCAGATTATTCTACAAGTTTATAATAAACATGCATTGAATTGGATACTTTAAAGTGGTAGAGTTAAGCACGCTTGCTTTAACCTAGGTATAAGATAATAGCTGTAGGTTAGTTTTCATCTTAAGATGGCTTACACGGTAGACTGTTACGACTCTACCTTTTCAAGGTACGTCAGTTTTGAATTAATATCGAAGCATTATTCTTAAGAATTCGCTCTAAAGTGTAATTCTTAAGAATATGTTTTGAAGCATCATAAATAGAATAAATTAGATGTGTTAAGAAATACTAAGAGTGGGTAATAAAAAGGGAATTAAATTATAGGTAAATATATAATCATAATATTTATATACTTATAGCGAAGTTAGGGTTGTAATAGGCAATATTAACTTTGGAGTTAATTAACTTTTAGTTCTTACAACTATAGAAAAGCACTCGTAATCTCTTAATCGACTCTTAGGTAGAGCAGTAAGGAATTGCCTATAAGATACAAAATACTATCCTTCAAGGTTATTATTAGAAGTGATTAATTAGGTGATATTAGAATACTATAGGAAGACTTGGGTAGACCTAATTTGATACTCATAAATTTTTACTGTTCATAAGTATCTCTTATATTTCTTGAGAGTGTCCTTTAAACCCATTGACTAATTAACACACCAATTATTTCTAATAAGTATAAGGAAGTACCATTAGGATTTAATAAGTTTATACTTGATAGCAAACCCCTTATTATATTACAAGTATTACTTAATGGATCAAAAGAAATTATAAGTAGGATGTTTGAACAGTTTAGTAGCTACTAAGGAGAAGAACCTTAGTGCTGATTTGGAGTGTAATAAAATAGTGAACAGGATGGTGACTTAGTGTAGAGATGAATAATTGGTAGAATTTAGAGAAGTGAATTAGCCAAAACCTATTTACAAGGGGTATTGAAGAACCTAATTCATGGGGTAAAGTAGAGGATTGTAAGATAAATATGAAGGAATGAACTATTGAATGTGATAAGGTCAATATTAGAGTGGTGGTCTGAGACAATAATATGGTAAATAGGATGTAGTAAAAGGGGGCATAGACTCTTATTAATAGATAAAAGGAATGGTATGTTAATAATATACTCAATAATAACACTAAACCTTTGTTTAGACCTTGTACGAGATTGGAACACTGCAATATTATCAATTAAATTAAGGGTTATTCTATAACATAATATATCTCAATATGACTATGTCCTTTAGTAATATTTAAACTATAAAATTTTCCCTCAACGTAAGATATATCTATGATTTTACCAACATATAGTCTTGTTAATATGACAATGTAATTGAAACAAGTATGAATTAGAGTGGGACTTTATGCTAGTTAAATTGAATGTCATATGTATTGATAACATACCTGCATGGCTACGTTCATATTCAAATGTTTTGGTAGGATTTGAAATTAAATGAATTATAGGATGTTTGATAAATATAGAAATATATAAGTATTAAATTAAATTATTTCATGTAAGAATTTTTGATTTGGTGCTCTTTCATTTTAGTGTGTTATTGTCTAATTCTATCAAGTCAACGGTATAATAGTAAGATGAAATTAAGTAATTAAGATGCATTTATTTAGATAGCTCTCTTAATCGGCACATAACTATAGGATCTCTTAAAATCAGAGATAATGTTATGTTTTTATTGATCCAACTTTACGAACATTAGTGAGTAATTAAAAGAAATATCATATTGGTATGATATAACTATTGATCAACTTAAAATATGTAAGTATTGTTTATTAACAATATAGCCATGTTATCTTGTACATGAGGATATATGTGCTTATGTAGATGAAAATCGAAAGGAAGTGTGATAGGAATTAGCCTGTGATTATCTTCAAGCCAAAGCCGATCAGCTTTTGTTGAGGCTAAGCTATTAATAGAAGACCGAGGGGAAGAAAATGAGACACTCGGTATTAAGTTTGTCGTCTATCGAGAAGACAACAGACCACATGGCTGAAGAATCGAGACCAAAGAACCACTCAACACGGCATTGAGAGATTAATACTGACTAATTCTAGGACTTGGCAATTATGGGCCAACCATTCTAGTGTCTCAACCAAATACTACGAGACTTCAGAGACTCTTCTTTAGACCCGGACATCTAACTGTCGCCCCCGTCCAATTTAGATCTTGCTCCTTCTAGGATAAATTGAGTGATTGCATGTCGACTTCTCCTATTAAACACATAGTTTTGTATTCTTGTAGATGTTTTCTTTATTTTATTTTTAGTCCCAATTCTTTAGAGTTTAAGACCTTATATATTATTTACAGTTTTGCCACTAAAGTTTAGAACCTACAATAAATAGCAACATTTGTAATTAATAAATACAACAACTATTATCAGACAAAATGTATATTTCTCTTTCGAACAAGGTTATACTTAAGCTCTTAGAGCTTGCATTACTGAATTATTGAGTGTTGAACAAACTCTTTAATCTTTCTTATGTTCTTATTAATCTTGCTCCCAAGATTATGGTCAACCCTTCATTTGAGCAAGTTTGTGAGTTACATCTAACCTTTCATTTGAAACCCCTAAGCAACATTTAGCATTTGTGAGTCATATTAAACTCTATTTCGAGCTCATTCCTTAATTGTGTTTGTATCTTAGTGTATGATATCCATCTACATTCACTGTCAAAACCCCTTTCTCACTCTCTGTTTCCACATTCACTATTGAAACCAACCATTTTACTTCCTGTCCATCATACCCATTCAACCTATTCTAGGTTTGTGACCTACTGTGACGTATCAAAGTGTATATGGCATTATGCATGTATAAGTGACCAAAAAATGAATAGTTAACACTAAAAGCATAGCCATACACTCTTCGTGTCATTTGAACTTATTCACCTCATTTATGAAATGTATGAAATCTTACTAAAGTAATCTTATAATAGGCATGGAAATATCAAATGCTTAAATAAGAAGTAAATCAATTAATTTGAATATGTGTATCCATTAAATGATTATGTTATTATATGTATATGGGTGTTTTGTAAAAGTATTGAGGAGTTAAGCAAATTATACCAAATTTAATAAAATGAACTATAAGTACCTATTATAAATGTAATTTTAATTTAAAGAAACACCTCTTCTTTCTTTTGAATGCAGTCTGTTATAGTTATAAATGAGTTTCTATAGTTGAAAAATTTTGTTAGTAAGTCTGGGAAAGCATAAATGTTCTCATATTTACCATTAGGAGAGAAACATAAGAATATTAATTTAGTATTTTGTATGGGAAGTTTGACATTTATATCTTTTTATCCACTTTGAATACTATTGACTTGAGAATTGTAAAGTTAACATATGTAACGATAAAAAGATACCAAACAAGTACGATGTATATAAGATTAGGGATCTTATAAAAATTGGTACTTAACTGTAAGATACTTGTGAATAAAATAAGAATTTCTTGCTAATAAACTAGATTTGCATAAGTATATTGTGTAATTATAGAAGTTAAAACGTATGTTGCTTAATTATGGAAGTTACTATGTACATAGATATAATTTCATGCATATTTTGGGAGTTAGTACATGATTATTGAATCTGAAATGTGAAGTAACATAGAAATATTCACATAAATGCAATACCGTAATTTTGATTGTGAACTATTGTTCGATGGGTACAATTTGTTGCATATGTTAAATGTATTTCATATAAGTGTTGACTAGCTCCTATTATGAGGTTTATAACGTCTTTATATTTTATATCGTGAAAATGTATAAATAAAATTGTGTGTTACATTCTAAGGCAAGGAGATATTATTGATAAAGGTGCATGCATATGATAGTCATTATTTACAAGTTAGTTAGAATTTACTTAGAAAATGATTGATGCAATATTAAGAAATAACCTAAAACTTGAATATGAGATGCTATTCCTATACCTATAGAACTAGTGAAGTAAGAAACTTAATCTTTAACATATTAATATTTCCTCGCTAACCAAGCATTCCCTAGTAGGCATTAGGATTAACCCATAATGCTCTGACGACAAGAAAAGGGCATAGTAAGAGACTATTGTTATAAGTGACTTTAAAAATAGTAACTCTATCATGTCAACTCGAAGGAAAAATTTTAACACAACTCAAAGGTATTCTATTAGGACTGTGGATTATTATGAATCAAACCCTTGGTATTGTATAAATAGTCTAATGTCACTCAATACATGAATGCTCACTAGACATCATAAAGACAAATTGATGACCTCAACAAATAAAACCAATAGGTACTTTAGACTAATCATATAACTTACTTTACATCCTACAAAAGAAATTAAGCCAAAAGGAAGAGAAATTAAAGATAAGCAGTAAGCCTTAGTCAACAATCCCTACAAGAAGAGGAAGATTGATAAATGTAAGCCAAGATATAATTAAAATACTAGGAACCAATACACTTCATATATACAATGGAAATAGGTAATCAAGAAGATAATGGAAAATCTATGATTATCAAGTCTCTTCCTTACTGAGTTTCTTAATCTCATTAAAGTACCCTACATCATGTCATGTTTTATCAAGTAATGAGTTCATATCAATATGAATTTGATATTGATAGATTTTAGTAATGGTTTTAGCATCTATCTAGCACTAAACATGGAATACAAGTGTTAAGCTTGGATTTTTCTTGATTTTCACTTATTTTCCTTAACTCGATTAGCATTGAATCTTACTTATTTAATATTAACCCTCAACTAAGAATTAAATAAAATCAATGTTTCTAAATATGTTTTGAAAATACTTAGAGTCACTACCTGACCTAGATCGAGAAAAGGTTTAGATTAAAACCAATTAGGTAGATTGATTTTAATCTAAACATTGGGTTGCATGAAAAACCGATTTTAAAAAGGTTTTTGAAAACCAAGGATTTGAGTCTAAGGGATAACTTATTAAACCCAAACTGGTACTACTTTTAACTTTCTAAATTCAGATTTACTTTTTAATATACCATTATAATTTGAGATTACAATTTCTATTTCACAAAAACAATAAATCGTATCTATTTAAAAAAGGAATAAATAGATAAATGAATCAATTACTCATAAATGGAAAAAGGATAAATTTTTCCATATTTTAAGTTGCCACATATTTGTGTACGAGTGCCTACATACCTGCTATTGAGGATCAGATTTCTATAGTTCATTTATGAAAATGTTAGTGAGTTAGTGATGTTTAATTTTGAAAAGTGACCGGGTTTATATCTCTTGGTCATTTTATTATTTGAGTAAAATTCTAGGGAATGGTCCTAAATTGTATTTTCATTTTAGGAAAACTCTTCAAATGTCCTAATTTTGAAAATGATTGATTTAATTTTGTTTATTTGGAAAATGGATTTTTCTAAGTGATAAAATTTCTTTAGTTTTCTCTTTCTTTTTCATTTTTATTATTTATTTATTTATTTCTATAATATTTATTATTTTTTCTTTTTAGTTTGACTAAAAGGATAAAAATAAATAAATAAAACAAATTAAGCTTTTCCTTTTTCTTTCTTCCTTTTTTTTTTCGTTTTCTTCTTTTTCTTTTACAAAATTACAATAAACTTACAAAAACACAAACCCAAAGTAAAATGAAACAAATAAAATAAAAGAGGGAAATGGGTTAAGCTTACGTGCGGGTTGTTTAATAGGTTAGAGCATAGGTCAAACTTAGGTTAAGAGCAGGTTGGTGGGTTTGGATTTAGGTCACATGTGCTTCTCGTGTACATGTGTAAAAGAGATGAGGAGGAAGAAGCTTCAAGTCATCGAGGGGGATTTTAGATCGATTTACACACTAAAATGAAAGGGAAATGGGATTTTTGTGTAGGTTTTATTGGAGATAGTAGGGCTAAAACAAATGTCATAACCCAATGGTAAAAGTTTGGTTATTGTTGGGATTGGTGGTGGCGGTTGTGTGTTGGGTAATATATGGTGGTAGTTGTTAGAGGTAAGTAGATGCTTGTGTTAGGGGTTTTATGAGGCCATGAGTGTAGCTCTAACATTAGACTAAGGAGAAAACCACCGCTTCTTGGTGGTTCAAAGTGGACATGGTGTTGGCTTAGGGTTTCAAACCTTAAGTGTCTAGTTACAAGGCTAAGATGCACTACAAGTGTTAGGTTGCATAGGATCGACAGCTTAGGTTATGGGAAGTTGCTGGTGATGGTTTGCTTCATAAAAAAAATAAATAAATAAGGACCCAAAAGAGAGAGATTTAGAGAGAGAGAGAGAAAAGAAGTGACTAAAGAGAGTGTGTATGAGGATGTATTTTTATGAGTGGATTTCAAAGCTTGTTGATGATGGAATTACATCCCTAAAACTCTATTTATACCACTCAAGTTCAAGTAAACTTGGCAAGTAGCTTTAATGTCAAAACAGTTATGAATACACAACCCCGAATTTTATGTTTCCCTTGATTTTCTCCACCAATTTAATGGTTGAAACAAATGAACCTCGCTATTTTTAAGTCAAATGCGAAAAAGGCCATGTGGAGTACAAGATTGAAACAAGATATTTTGTGCTTACATATGAAATTTTTATAAAAAATCGAAGCAAAGTCAGGGGGTATGCTATTTCTACATGAGAAACTTAAGGAAAAGAAAAATAACAGGAAAGAAAAGGGAAGAAAATGATGCTGGTATGGCATAACATGGATGCCATATCAACGATGTAGACAAGCTGTCGTCTACTACGTGTCAATACTTGTCACCATGTAACACGTAGCTTTGTGGCAGCATGATACTTGGTCTTTGTTTGGCTGGAAATATAAAATGCACAAGCATGCGCTTTGGGGGATTCGAGCCTATGACCTCTCTCCTCATGGCAATGCTAAGTCTAAATGTGTTACCATCAGACCATTAGTCTGTATCTTATCCATATATGCAATCAAATTATATATATAAACTAAGTTAGCTTGGGCTAGATTTAATTCTAAGCCCAAGCCCATCATTCCCAGTCTGAATAGCATTTTTTGAAAAGAAAAGTAAAACTATTTCAAATTTTTCCTATCTTATTTTAAATTATCCACTTATTTATTATTATTATTATTATTATTTTTGTATCATTTTTATAAATTTTCTATTTTTTTTATACTTTTTCTAAATTAAGACCCTTTATCCTATTCTTAAAAAAAAAAATTAAAAGGGGGCAAAAATAGAGTGTTTACGGTTACCCCTCTTTGTAGTGAAGTTTGAGTAAAACTTTACTACAAAGATAAAAAAGAGACACCATTTTTGCCTCAGGGATAAATTTTCTCTAAGTGCTACAATTAGCTAGCTATCTTAAGCTTGATTCACTAGCGATTTAGTGAAAGTTGAAAGGATGAAGGTAAGAGAAGGCACTCAAGAGTCTATTAAAGTGAGTTTTAAAAAGGTCTAACACCTTAGGAGTTGGTTAGAAAAATTAGTTAGAAATCTGATCGTGCTCTTTTGAGCTGACTAACCAAAGCAAGAGCATCTATAGGGGATTAGTTGTAAGCCCCAAAGTTCAGCCAAGTAACCGTAAGATTGAACTTAGAATTCAAGGTTTAGGGCGATCGGTTAAAAGATTCGATCAAACCCAAATTATAAACTATTGAAAAGAATATTAGTAAAAATGACCCCGTAAACTTAAATTTAAGAAAATAAGTAATAAAATAAGAGACTATAAAATTTTCAAATTTTAAGCATAATAATTGCTAATTACCGAAAAGGTAAAAAGTGTAATCTAATAACTAATAAATTACTAGAGATAGATTATATATATACTAAAAATTTTAGAATAACCAAAATAATAATTAGGAATGTTTACATGTACCCTACATGTATTTACGTGTAGATAAAAATACGCGTAATTACCTAAATTGGCCAAAAACTAAGCAAATAATTAAAGAAAATTATAAAATAATTATGGAAAAATCAGAAAAAATCAGAAGGGTGTGGAATGATGTAAACTTGGTCGTGGCATGTCAGGATAAGAAAAAGAAAAATTAACCAATAAGAATTAAGCAACACAAAAGCCAAATTTTAAGGGATAAAGTAATTGTCTTATCTAATTTAATGCACAATAATTGCAGAAAATGTCTATAAATAGCAGAAAAAATCACAGAGCTCATTTGGGCAGTTTGGAAAGTGAGAAAATTAGGGAGAGTCAAAAATTGAGAGAAAAATTCGGTTTAGAAAAAAAATAAGAAAAACTATGCAGTTATGGCATTTAAAGGGAACCCTTACCAGACGAGCAGCTGGAAGTGGACGGCCACCACCACCACATGGTGGTGGCAGTGCCTAGGCCGGCCGATAGGGCCACGGCGGCCTGCGGTGGTCGGAGCCACCCAAAACGGTGAGTCCGATTTTTAGCCCAATTCTTGTGAAATTTTGTAAAAATAGTAAATATAATTAGAAAATTATGAATTTTGTTATTCTAAGATATTTTTGTATGTAGTTTGTAGGAAAAATATTATTTTGATAAAAACATGTCCCGTAATATAGGATCCTTAAGAAATCATGCAAAACCGATCACATTTCGGTTTAGAAATAAATGACCTTAGGAGTGTAGTTTAGAGCTCAATTTTTTTCTGTAGGATGGTCATGTGATATAGAACAGTGCTATGAAGCCATTTTTTTAAAATTAATTTTTGAAATTTTTAAGTTAATTTTTAGCCCTAAAATGATGGAAAAATTGGATAATTTGGAGTTAATTAGGTGATTAGGATATTAATTACTGATTTAGATAGTAATTAGATGTTTAGGGATGTTAATCTCTGATGTGGAAACTTAATCCTAGTCTATAGAGTGTTAAGTGTAAGTAATGAAGGTGTTCTGTGGTAAATGTAGAAAATTAGGAATATGTAGAATTGAAAATTAATAAATATGGAAAAATTAGATTTAATTAGATAATAAAATAATGAAAATTAGAACATAACAAATCTGAAACAAAATTCAATTTTAGGTAATTATATGAAAAATGTAAAAATTTCTTACAACATGAATAAATTCGGTACACTAATACGGATTTAAGTGTACCGGATGGAATAAAATGCTGACTAGGGGTAATGATCGTATTTAGGATATCTGAAAATAATGTGGTTAGTTTCACATTGTGAGTTGAAATAAATTTATAGGGTCCGGGTACAAAACAGTACTTAGAAATCGAACTAGAATCTAATTTAAAAATCGATGCGGAACCCGAACCTAAACCCAAACCTAGAATAATTATAAAGGACTTAAGACCTAGATAATTAGGTATATTAAACCCTAAACAACACATAACAATAAGCGTTATAGGATAAGATGAACTTATAATAGTTATATGAAAAGCTGAAACCACGTTTGTGTTATAGGGATGATCGGCGATGGTCTGAGCAAATCGGACCTCGAGTGAGTGAGTGAGGAGTCGAGGTAAGTTGGGATTAATACGATACTGTATTTTGGAGGCTTAAGATTATGCTTGATTGTGCTTGTTAGATAGTTGAATGTGTACATGTGCTTGATTATGGGTGATACTATGATTCTATTTATTGCTCTGACACATATTGTATGAATTGTATGTAATGATTGATCACCGTAAACTGGACTTAATCAAATATACGACCAGTAATCATAATCGAACATGCATGGCAACCTGTTAGGAGATCTTAGGACTCTCCGGCCAAATATCGACCCCTTCGGAAGGGATAGCGCAGGATTGCAAAATGGTCCCTTTTTCATCCTCAGTCGAACTAAGTGACAGGAGAGGAGGTCACGGCGAGGGTGAAGACAGTGGTTCGAAGGTAGTCGCGGGAGGAGCAAGGTCTCCATTACACAAGCCTGGGTTTGGTCGTGAGCTGTTACATTAACGGTAACTCCTCAACCTAGATTAGAGCCGGCGCAATTTCTCTAATCTCACGACGGGCCGGACAACGTCGTGCGATGGCATTTACTTGCACTTGCATTGCACCTAATAAGTGATTGAAAACCTTATTGTGTGTATGGTATAGTTTTAAGTCCTCCATCCTAACTTACTGAGCTGTGGTTGTTCACATCCCTATAGACATCATACAGGTGCTGGCTAAGAAGCGGCAACAACTACTCTGAAGCTAGCAACTGCTGGATCCTAGGGAGTGAGGAAAAATATTGAAGAATAAAACTATATTTTTAAGGTTTAAGTTTTTACTTTAGAACTGTTCATTTTGAATAATGTAACAACTAGGAAATATATTACGGAGAAATATTGTAAACCTTAATTGCAATAACTGTATTATAATCTATATATATATTTCCTCACTTTCTTAGATAAATGATTTATTTAAATTACAAACTGTTTCCTTCAAAGCGGGTTTGTCGTGGACGCCTTGTGCAGATCAGGTCTAAGATAGCGGTTGTAAGGCCAACTTCTATCTTAGGATGGTTTATACGGCGGGGGCTGTTACAACTCTACTACTTCGGGGCGTGACACTAGCAACCCTAAATTGCAATCAATTTGAAAACCTGATCGTATTCTTTTGAGCATATTAACCTAAGTAGGAGTATCATTGGAGGACTAGCAGCATTAAATGAGAATCAATTTAGAAAATCTAGTCAAGCTTCTTTGAGTTCACTAACCTAGATGAGAATGTTTCTAAGGGACTAGTAACACAAAATTGGAATCGATTTGAGAGAAACCTGATCATGCTCCTTTAGGCTCATTAAGTTAAGTAGGAGCATTTTTAGGGGATTGGCAACCATAAATCAAAATCGATTTGGAAAACTCGATTGTACTCCTTTGAGTACACTAACCTAGGCGGGGACATCTTACAGGGATTAGCAACCCTAAATGAGAATTGATTTGGAAAATCTAGTCATAGTCCTTTAAGCTTACTAATCTAAGTGGGAGTATCTTTAAGGGATTAGCAACCTTAAATGAGAATCGGTTTCGAAAACCTAATCATACTCTTTTAAGCTTACTAACCTAGGCAAGAGCCTCTTTAGGGGACTAGCAACCACAAATTGTAATTGATTTGAGAGAAACCTAGTCATCTACCTTTGAGCTCACTAACCTAGGTGTGAGTGTCTTAAGGGGACTAACAACCCTAAATCGGAATCGATTTGGAAAATCTGATTGTGCTCCTTTTAAGCTCACTAATCTGGTTAAGAGTGTCTCTTGTAGACTAGTAACCCTAAATAAGAATCGATTTAGAAAATCTAGTGGTGCTCTTTTGAGCTCACTGACCTAGATAGAAGCATCTTTAAGGGATTAGCAATCTTAAACGAGAATCGATTTAGAAAACTTGGTCATGCTTCTTTGAGCTCACTAACCTAAGTAAGAGAATTTCTAGGGGATTACCAACCTTAAATTAGAATCAATTTGAGAGAAACCTAGTCATGCTCCTTTAAGCTTACTAACCTTGGTGGGAACATCTTTAGGGGACTAGCAACATTGAATCAAAATCGATTTGGAAAACCTGGTTATGCTCCTTTAAGCTCATTAATCTAGGCAGGAGCATCTCTCGAGGATTAGCAATCGTAAATGAAAATCTACTTAGAAAACCTAATCATACTCCTTTGAGCTCACTAACTTAGGTGAGAGTGTTTCTCAAGGACTAGTAACTCAAAATAAGAATTGATTTGGAAAACCTAGTTGTGCTCCTTTAAGCTCATTAACTTAAGTGGGACTATCTCTCAAAGACTAGTAACCCTAAATGAGAATCTATTTAGAAGAAACTTGGTCATGCTCCTTTGAGCTCACTGACCTAAGTGGGAGTGTCTCTCGAGGACTAGTAACCCTAAATAAAAGTCGATTTAGAAAATTTGGTCATGCTCCTTTGAGCTGACTAACTTAGGTGAGAGTGTTTCTCGAGGATTAGTAACCCTAAATGAGAATCAATT
This sequence comes from Lumnitzera littorea, assembly GCA_024138015.1. Classification (NCBI taxonomy): domain Eukaryota; kingdom Viridiplantae; phylum Streptophyta; class Magnoliopsida; order Myrtales; family Combretaceae; genus Lumnitzera; species Lumnitzera littorea. The sequence goes on from JAMXBB010000006.1 coordinate 88,799,035, forward strand.
TGGAAAACTTAGTTGTACTCCTTTGAGCTTACTAACCTAGGTAAGATCATCTCTCAAAGGCTAGTAACCCTAAATGTATATCTATTAGGAAGAAACATGGTCGTGCTCCTTTGAGCTCACTAACCTAGGTAGTAGCATTTCCTTATGACTAGCAACCCTAAGAGAAAATTGATTTAAAAAACCTAGTCTTACTCCTTTAAGCTCACTAACCTAGGCAGATGCATCTCTCATAAACCAACAACCTTAAGTGAAAATCAATTTAGAAAACCTGGTTGTGCTCCTTTAAGCTCACTAACCTAATTGGAAGCATCTCTTAGAGACTAGCAACCCTAAAAGAGAATCAATTAGGAAGAAACCTGGTCGTGCTCCTTTAAGCTAACTAACCTAGGCAGGAGTGTTTTTTGGGGACTCGTAACCTTATGTGAATATCGATTTAGAAAACTTAGTCAAGTGTAAAAGCCTCTCTCAAGGATTAGCAACCTAAAATGAGAAATCAATTTGGAAATCTAGTCATGCTCTTTTAAACTATCTAACCTAGACAGGAGTGTCTTTAAGAGACTAGCAACGCTAAGTGAATATTAATTTAGGAAGCTTAGTTGTGTTCTTTTGAGCTTACTAACCTAGGCGGGAGCATCTCTTACAAACTAGCGACCTTCAATGAGAAATTGATTTGAAAACTTAGTTATGCTTTCTTGAACTCTCTAACTTAAGCAAAAGCTTCTATAAGGGACTAGCAACCCTAAGTGAATATCAATTTAGGAGACTTGATTATGCTATTTTAAGCTCAATAACCTAAGCAAGAGCATCTCTTAAGGACTTGCAACTCTAATTGAGAAATCGATTTGAAAACCTGATTATGCTCCTTTAAGCTCACTAACCTAGGCAAGACCGTCTCTAGGAGACTAGCAACCTTAAGTGAATATTGATTTAGGAAACTTGGTTGTGCTCTTTTGAGCTTACTAACCTAGGTAAAAGCACCTTTAGGGGACTAGTAACTCTAAATGAGAAATCAATTTGAAAATCCGATCATGCTCCTTTGAGCTCACTAATCTATGCAAGAGCATTTCTAAGGGACTAACAAGCTTAAGTGAGAAATTGATGAAGGGAAACACGCTATAGGTTTGCTAAAACCCTAAGAGAAACTGATGAAGGTGAGCGCCCTACAAGCTTGCTATGTCCCTAAAGAGAAATTGACACAAAGGGAAGTACCCTGTGGGCCTGTTAAGACCCTAAAGAGAGAGACATGAATCGGGGTAGTGTGCTTTGAGCTAACTAAACCCCTAAAGGAGATGTGAATTAGGACAACACTTTATGAGATGACTAGAACTCTAAAACCCAGTTGAAAAATAAGATAGTTCTTATGAGCTGGCTAGAACCCTAAAGCTAAATGTGAGTTAGGATAGCACTCTATGAGTTGACTAGAACCCTAAGAAAATTTGAATTAGGATAACTCTCTATGAACTGCTTAAACCTAAAAGAGATGAAAGTCAAGACAACATTGTATGAGCTAGTTAAAACCCTAAAACTAAATGCAAGTCAGGACAGTGCTCTAAAAGTTGGCTAGGATCTTAAGGAAAGTTGAATTGGGATAGCACTCTATGAGTTGGCTTGAACCCTAAAAGTAGATTGAAGATGAGATAGTGCTTTAAGAGATGGCTAAAATCCCCTCTACCCCCCACCCCTAAAAGAAAAAGGATGAAAGATTAAAGAGGCAAAATGAGAAACATAACCAGTTCTTTAAAAAAAAACTTCTTATCTTAAAAAAAAAAAATTTACAAACAAAGAATTTGGTGAAAACCATTTACGATGAAAAAGACATTAAGGATAGGCCCCTTAGTTTGAAAAAGAGTTAGTAGACATTGAAAACTACATCAGTGACAATAACTTAGACAATTATGGTCAACTTAAAAGGTGTGACCACATTAGAAAGGAAGATGTGACATGAATTAAAAGTTTGGTCACCCAGGCCAACATAAAGTTAAAAATGGGTGGAAAAAAATTGTAACAAGCTTTTACTTTCTCTCTTTTTATTTTCTTTTGTCTTTTTTTTTTCTTAAAAGTTTTCTAACAGGTATAAATTTTTATTTAAAGAGCAAGTACTATAACCATCTCCTTCCTTAGTAACTATGTGGGGCGTCTCAATGTCTTCTAACCCTGATGCTGAGCTTCCTGATGGGGTCTTATGATTTCAAACATTCATTTCCTAAGGAAAAGGTAACTAAGGATTAGTTTAGTCGAAGATAACTTCCTTGTACACTCATAGTTTAGATTTTACTCTTAACTGCTATTCCAAAAATTATAAAGGTGATATACTTTGATCAATTTGTTAGGTTTTTTTCAATCCAATATTATAAATTAGGCTTTTAAACAAATGGTTTCAAGAGGATTGATGAGAAGGCCTATTTTGAAAGATTATATAAGTCAAGAACCTTTAGTAAGAAACTAGAAGTGTGATTGGCCTAATTTCAAAAATAATTTTTATTAAAGATAAATTATCCTTTAAGATCAGAAGAGCTTTTACCGAGTGTAGGAGGTATTGTGGGTGAGGAGGCCTTGTGTAATTTAACATAGATATGAAAGTTTTGGGTTTGTGATTGTGAAGTGTGATTTAAAGTGAATATGGAGGTTTTGTGTTTTTGGGCATGAAATGTGATTCCAGGCCTTGCATTTTTTAGGCTATTTAAGCTTTGATTATGAGCCTTTTAATTCAATTTTGCTGCCCTTATTGGGATATGATATATATTTTGGGGTTTTCGTCTTACACTTGGGTCCAATTTTCTAGCCTTTTTTCTTTCTTCTTCTTCTTTTATTATTTTCTTTTTATCTTTTTTTTTTGTTGTTGCCCATTCTATCTTTATTTTATTTTATTTTTTGTTTTCTTAAGCTTGGAAGTAACTATCTCCTTAATGTGTTTAGACTGTATGTATAGGGTTCTTGTGAGCTCTTCTTCATTTTAGAGAAAACAAATTATTAGAAATAAAAATTATCTTTGAATTGATGCCACCTAGGCAAGCATAAACTAGTTTTTATCCTTTTACTCCTAATCAATGACTTTAAACTCCAAATTGCCCCAATATGGAGTAGTTCTTAATAGGGTTTAAATTTGAAAATACTTTAAATTGGTCCAACGAGGTTAACAAAAGATAATTGTGTTTAGGATTTGAAAATGATTGCCTAACCTCATTTTAGTCTATGTATCAAATTCAAAATGGACCTCCTTTAATGAATGAGTCTAGAGTATCCTCCTTATGATGTCCCTCAACTCTTAAAGTGTTTACAGTTAGTGTGTAAGATACATTTTGCCTCTTTTCATCCTAAACCTTTTAAAAGTGAGTTACCGATTCCTTACGAAGGAATCTATATTTATTTGTCCTAAGGTAAAGATTCACTTTACCTCTAGTTTCTTAAAACATGCCCCAGTTTTGATACCTTTCACTTGATCTGAATTTGAAATTGAGGTTGCATTTGACTTCATTTTTTGACTTGGTTCATGGTTAAACTTTTTCTCAATTAACCAATAGTTTTAGCTTGGTTTAGCTACCTTTATGGACTAAGGATTGTGTTTGGTCTAGTTACCTTAATGGGTTATGGTTTGTGTTTAGGTCAACTACCTTGATGAGCCAAAGGTTATGTTTGGGTTGATTACCTTAACGAACCAGCTGGTTTGATTTGGGTTAGATGTCTTAATAGGCCAGGTGGTTGTGTTTGGGTTAGCTGTCTTAATGGGCTAAAGGTTGTGTTTAGGTTAGCTACCTTAGCAAGCCAAGGATTCGTGTTTATGTTAAGCCAATACAAATTTAGAACTATTAGCAACTTTTCTTTTCATTTTTTTTTATTTTTTGATTTTTTTGGATTTTTTTGTATGAGAGAGAAAGATAAAGCTTTATTTTACAAAAACCTAGAAAAAAAAATGGTGATTTTTGAGATTTTATTTACAAGTCTATGTAATTTATTTACGTTTTCTTAAGTGAGAGGGAACAACGATTAGATGAATACTTATTGAAGGACTAAAACTAAAGAATAAAGAATAATATGCCAAAGGCAACTTTTTATTATCATGATAAAAAGAAGCAAAGAAAGGGATCCTAACATTTATTTTCAATAAAACTTGATATTTATTCAAAGCTTTTTAACTACATCTAAAGTGCCTAATCTAGCTATTGCAGTTGGGCTACAATTTTGTCTAGCATCTCTAAAGCCTAATCCATGGTTTTTTCACTTTTTTCGACTTAGGCCAACAAGGCTCAGTTAGAGGCTTTACCGCATCTAGCCTTTTGCTTCCAGTAGGTAGGTTTAATTTAAAGCAGCTGTTTATGGATTCCTAAGGCATCTGGTAGCTTGTTGACTCTTTGATTGTTTTCTTGTTGGTTACCTACCATTATCTATAAGCCAAGACATTTCATGGACAAGAACTATTTATCAATAAAACAAAAGAATGTACATAAAAACATGTATATGCTAGAACCGTTTGGGTTAGTATAATATTCCTTAAGTTGCAACCTTACTGTTTGATTTGGTGTTTACAAAAGAGTGGGTACAAAAATTGTTCACAAAACATTAGTGGCGTTATAACTTCTCAAAGTAGTGTATTAACTCATATTTTAAGTGTATGCAATTTGGGTGGGCTATTAAAGGTTTTTAAACTCTATGACCTTACATGTTTTTGAAGAAACGATTCCTCAGTTGCATCAAAGTTTAAGTAAGCTGGCTTAATTAGCCCCATTGATGGTTATCCAACAACACTCAAAACGTACACAATGACTCCCTTTCTAAGGTCTTAAGATAGCTTAAGTCTAATTGTATCTACCCTACATTCTTAATGCAATCATTCCTCCTAATGTCTTAAGTATGTTGCATGTGAAATGAGTATAGCAATTAAAAAAGCATATACATGAAAATGAATAACAATAAATAAATAATATGGGTATTTTAAAAGATAAATTTAATTTTGGAAAATTCCTAAGTGGCTAGCCCTACTAACGTCCCTAGTAGAGTCGCTAAGCTATTGAGCTTAAATTTTTCTCAGTTTTTACTTATTTTCCTTAGCTCGATTAGTATTAAACCCTATTTATTTAATATTAACCCTCAACTAAGAACTAAGAAAAATCAAAGTTTCTAAATATGTTTTGAAAATACTTGAAGTCACCACTTAACCAAGGTTGAGATAAGGTTTAGATTAAACCAACTATGTAGATCAATTTTAATTTAAACACTAAATTACAAAAAAAGCTGATTTTAAAAAGATTTTTGAAAACCAGATATTTGAGTCCGGAAGCTAACTTATTATACTCTAATAGGCACCACTTTTAACTTTGTAAATTTAGATTTAATTTTCAATATACCCTTATAATTTGAAATTACAATTTCTATTTTACAAAAACAATAAATCACATCTATTAAAAAAAAGGGGATAAATAGATAAAAGAATTAATTATTTACAAATGGAAAAAAGATAAATTTTTCCGTATTTTAAGTCATCCTATATTTGTGTATGAGTATCTATGTACCCACTTTTCGGGATGAGACTTCCACAGTTTGTTTTTGAAAATGTTAGCATGTTGGTATTTTTTTATATTGAAAAGTGGTTAAGTTTACATCTCTTAATCATTTTATTATTTGAGTAAAATTCTAAGGAAAGGTCCTAAATTGTATTTTCATTTTGGGAAAACTCTTAAAATGTCCTAATTTTGAAAAGGATTTATTTAATTTTGTTTATTTGGTAAATGGATTTTTCTAAGTGATAAAACATTTTTACTTTTCTCTTTTTTTTTTCATTTTTATTATTTATTTATTTCTCTATATTTATTAATTTTTCTTTTTATTTTGACCAAAAGGATAAAAATAGATAAATAAAACAAACTAAGCTTCTCCTTTTATTTTCTTTTTCTTTCTTCCTTTTTTTTTGGTTTTCTTCTTTTTTGGATATTTTTTCTTCTTTTTCTTTTACAAAATTACAATAAAGTTACTTAAAAAAAAAAAAACACAAATGAAGTAAAATGAAACAAGTAAAATAAAAAAGGAAATGGACTAAGCTTGCGTACGGGTTGTTGGACGAGTTAGAGCGGGGGTCGATCTTAGTTTAGGAGTGGGTTTAGATCTAGGTCATACATGCTTCTTGCGTGCGTATATGAAAGAGATGAGGAGTAAGAAGCTTCAAGCCATTAAGGGTAGTTTCTGACTGATTTACACACTAAAATAAAGGGGAAATGGGATTTTTGTGCAGGTTTTACTAGAGATAGTGGGGCTAGAACAAATGTCGTGGTCAAATGGTAGAAATTTAGTTGTTGTTAGGTCTGGTGGTGGCGGTTATGTGTTGGATAGTTACAGTGGTGGTTGTTAGAGGTGAATGGATGATTAGGTTAGAGGTTTAATGGGGCTACGAGTGCAACTGTGGCGTTAGTTCAAGGAGAAAACCACTACTTCTTAGTGGTTTGCAGTAAGCATGGTAAGGGCTTAGGGTTTCAAACCTTAGGTATCTAGTTGCAAGGCTAAGGTGCATAGTAGGCAATGGGGCTACTTAGGATCGAAAGCTCAGGTTATGGGAAGTTACTAGTGATGGTTTGCTTCAAACAAAAAAAAAAAAAAATGAACAAACAAACCAAAAGAGAGAGATTTAGAGAGAAAGAGAAAGAGAGAGGATGCGACTAAAGAGAGAGAATATGGGGATATATTTTTTTCTTAATGGACTTTGAAGATTGTTGTTGATGGAATTGCATCCCTTAAATGCTACTTATACTGCTAGAGCTCGAGTAAACTTGTTAAGTAGCTTTAATAGCTAAATCGATCATGAGTACAAAGCCCCAAATTTTTATGTTTTCCTTGATTTTCTTGGCTAATTTAATGGCGGAAACGAATGAACTTGGTTGTGTTTTAAGGTCAAATGCAAAAAAAGCTATGCAGAATATGAGATTGAAACAAGATATTGTATGCTTACGTGTGAAATTTACATGAAAAATCAAACTAAAGGGAGGGGAGTGTGTTGTTTTCATGTAAGAAACTTTGGGAAAATAAAAGAAAGGGAAAGAAAGGGGAAGAAAATGATGCTGACATAGCTCCATGTGGATGCCACATCAACCGCATAGATGGCTTATTGTCAAGTGACACGTATGGTCTTTGTTTGGCTAGAAAAATAAAATGTGCGAGCATGTGCTTTAAGGGATTCAAGCCCATGACCTCTTTCCTTATTGTAATGCTAAGTCCAAATGTATTACCATCAAGCCGTTAACTTTTACCGTGTCCATATATGTAATCAAATTGCATATATGGACTAGTTTAGCTTGGACTAGATTTAATTCTAACCCCAAGCCCATCATTCCCAACTTGAATAGCATTTTTTTAAAAAAAAAAAAAAACTATTTCAAATTTTTCCTATCCTATTTTAAATTATCCACTTTTTTATTTATTATTATTTTTTGTATCATTTTTTTTTTCTAAATTTTCTATTATTTTTTTACTTTTTCTAAATTTTCTATTTTTTTTACCTTTTTCTAAATTAGGACCCTTTACCTTGTTCTTAAAAAAAAAATTACAAGGGGGCAAACATAGGGTGTTTACAATAAGAGATTGCGAAAAGAAAACAGACGGATAGATAGGAGATAAATCAGAAGCTTAAATAAAGAAAAGTTGGACAAATATAGAGTATAGACACTTTGGAGAAATGAAGATCATGAAAGAAAAGTCATCCCTCTAGTTCCCTTAAATAATAAAATAGCAACCTTTATAACCTTTAGATATAAGTTTAAGAACAATTTTACAAAACTATATAACTTTCTCTATGAAAAGATTTAGTATGTGTTAGTTTTGAGAACGAAACTGTTTGTAAAGGGGGTAGAATGTGATATTCCACTAATTTGCAATTAGGACATGAATCTAAATATTAGAGCAAAGCCTCATTCTTATACAACTAAGGTGGATAGTTGATTTAAGACATATGGAAAAGTAACCCGATTAAGCTAAAAACTTACGAAGATCATGATAACCTTAATCAAGGAATTCCCATAGGCTTAGAAGTCAACAATATAATAAAATATCAAGAATATAATCAAAATAGTAAGGATCTACTTAATGTAAGTCCCTAAAGTCGTATTTAGAGCAACTATACTTATATTTAGAGCTTTCAAAAAAACTTATTCGATTGAGTCCATTTCTGATTAGGGTAAAAAACTTAGTTAAAGTGATCTAGTGAAGTTAGATTTTAAAAATAATATCCTAAAAACATAATTTAGCCTTAAAAGTAAATTATTTAATATAACGTAAAACTCATTGACAATTCTAAAATTTCGTTTAAAATGCAACAAAAATATAAAGATAAGTTATTTTAGCTATAAAAAGGAATAATATAGCATAATATACTATCTAAATATATATATATATATATATATTTATAAATAGACTAGTTATATATAATAAATATATTTGTAAATTAACCTAAAATTATATAACTATACATAATAAGCTATATAGATTCGAAAAATTAATTAGGAAATATGTCTTAAAAATAAAAGACATACTAGAAACATGATTATTTCTATATAATTACTCATTACGTATATTATATTTATATATAGGATATATACCTACATATTAATAAAATTATCAAATATTAATATATTATATAAAAAACACTAACAATGCATCAAATACTATCTAAAACTCATCCAAAACACTTGGTACTTGCTCAATTTTACCATGGCAGATTAGGAAACCATCAACAAGTTGAATCAAAAGGTAAATCAAGGAGAATTGGACAACTCCTACTAGCCTTTCCTCAAAAGAATATACAAAATAATTAAATAAAAATACTTACTAATTATGAAAAAAATTTGTCTGTCCCTAATAAGTATAAATAGGATATTAAGATTCAGATTATATGTTTTAGGTACCTAAAGAAAATTAGAAAAAATTAGGAAAAAAAATAAGAAAAATTGAGTACCCTATTGCTCTTTAGCTGTGCCCAACCCAGATGACAACTAGCTAGTACGATTGAATGGCCACCAATAGAGTACTACCACCTACAGCCAGCAGTGTTGGAGCTCCAACGAATAGCAAGTCCAAAAAATCTACCTTGTTTTTCCTCATTTAAAAAAAATATTAAACTAATTAGGAAAAACATGAAAAAATTAATTCCTAGGTTATTTTAATTGTAATTTCATGTTGTAATTTTATTTTTGCAAAATTGTGAATATTTTATATACTTGCATAACAAATGTACTATTTATCCAAAATTTGAAATTTAAAATAAATATACTAAACGATGTTGTTTTAAGATGAAAATTTTTCTATAGGATACATATTACATGTAGTTTATTGCTATGTAGCCCAATTTTGATTTTATATATATATAGTATTTGTTGCATTTTTAGGCCCTAAAAAAGGGTTAAAAATAGAGTAATTTGCAAAATAAATTGATTTTACATGAAATAATTGATGAAATTAGAATATGATCAATTATGGGTGTTTCTAATGATATTAGGATAGGTTGCAACTAGTTTGGTGAAAAAATCATGTTATTTCTAGGCAATAAAATTGAAAGCATGAAACAAGTTGCTAATTGAATTCCATATAATTTTCCAAGTCTATAGGAATATTTGGAGAATTATTTGATGATCTACGATATTTATTATGAATTTTCCTAGTTAAATAACTTAAATTAGTAACAAGGATATGTATTTAGTAATAATATATTAAAATATGTTAATTATTTGATTAAATCATGCTTAAACATATCTTGACCTATTAGGACTATTCATTTTTTTTAATTATATTTCGTGCAATTATAGACATTGGGTTAAGATATATATACATGTTAGATTCAATAATATATAATTCATTGTATTTTGTCGTAAAATTATGTGAAAATATATTTCAAATATAATATTAGTTGCCATACAGCTTTATTTGTATATTAAGATTAGAAATACCCTTTAAAGATCTTCTTATAAATGAAACATATAACACGTATTCTCGAGTTTATACGAACTCTACAATATTAACTTTACTAAAATTGAATTAATTTAGGTTATCATATTCCTCGTAAGTCTTGCTAAATATATATGTGACTACGTATGTCTCTATACAATCAAAACAATATAATATAGGTAATAGTAATACTATGTATATTAGATAATATTAAGTAAATTGCTATAACCTATATGATAAAATAAAATACTTAAAATATATATGTGTATATATATACATATAATGTGCATGTATATAAATATATATATCCAACTCTATTGAGTAACTATATAAATAAGATCTCAACCAAGTACTAGATAAAACCTTAACATTTCTATAAATCTTACGAAAACTACATATGAGCTTTGATATATATAAGACTTCCAATTGAGTGAAGCCTTGATGTCTTAAATCTATCGAAGTGAGCTTCATTATAAGTAAGTAGGATCAATACTTTATAGCATTTTGGGGTATTATATTAGAATATCTGAAGTCTTTGGTGTACATTTGCTTGTACTTATAGATAGTTGTTTGTATATGTACAGTGCTTATGTTTGAGATTCAATTTGCGGTGATGGGAGCTAAGCTCTATGTTATGGTTGTTCGATAAACATTATTATGCTTCAATTGTTAACCTTGCTTGATAATCCTAAAAATAAACTAAATTAAACTCAACTTAACATCCAACCCGATATGCATTGTAACTCATTAAGGGTAACGGCTAGGATAATTGGGCCAAACACAGGCCTCCTTCGATGAGGATAGCTGAAATGATCCTTTCTCAATAGACTACCAACCTTCGAACCCCTTACTTGCACCCAACTTCGAAGCCTATAATCTTTTTCCAAAAGGATTATATCTCATTAGCCTTTCAAGGACAAGTACCAGTATTTGAAAGAATAGTGGACGAGCTCTTTGAAGTCCTTACTCGGACACAACCTACTCCACCATGACCTCTATAAAGTCAACAATCTGTCAATTGCCAAGGCTAAGGTGATCACATGCCAAACTCTTCTCTTCCAACATATTGAACTGCTGACTGTAGAAGTCAACTTGTTAAGTGCTAAAGCCGAGTCCCCTACATTCCGAGCTTCACTTACTCAACCTACCAAACAACAGTGTCCTTTATTCATCTCGGCAACTCTGAATACCTTTCATCAGTGGCATCCCTAACTAATGTATAACATAACCACGGTGTTCCAAGACTCTAAAATGCAAACCCATTTGTTGCCTGCCACTTAACATTCCTTTTTCTGACATTATACTATATTTATTTATTCTTTTTTTCCCTTTTACCCTTTTGGTAATATACTATGATAGTATTTTTGTATTACCTTTATTGTAATTACATAGGTTTCCTTATTGCCCTAGAGCGTTACTATAAATAGTCCCTTTTCCTTATAATCAAAATCATCATATAATTGACACTTAATAAATATTCTTGTTCTTGTAAGATATCTCTCTCTGAGTACATTTTCCTTACACTCTTATTTAATCTTGTCGAGTAGCTTGAGATTAGTGGTGAGTGAACCTTAGTATTAGCTTATGCATCATATCAAGTGAAGTACTAAGTCATGTTGTGTTTGTTGGTGCATCATATCCTTCGAATAGTTTATGAAAGCTACTGTGTTCGTTAATTTGTCCAATTTCCTTTTCTTTGATATCTTAAAGGTTCTATTTGGTTACTGTTCTTTATAGTAAGACCTAGTAATTACTGAGCTTTTAAGCACATCATATAATCTTAGTATCAGAGCTTGAGGTTATGATCAAGAGCTAAGTTTTGAAGTAGTTGTTCTTGTTATAATGTATTTGTGTGTTTTGCTTTACTTTATTTTTGTATGGAAGTATAGAGTCAATTCCAAGTCGCTATGAGAAGTTATATTGTCAAAGTTAAGTGAGGATTTTCGATTGAATATAAGTTTCTATAGTTTATATTAAGTCATGTCAAATTTTAGTATCCAAGGAGAGATTAATGATATCGAGAGTGATGCTTATGGTCGTAGTTGTATCACTCAATAGACCTTACGAACTACTGAAGAGTAGATACAAAACCTTGCTACTATTGTAACCAATCTAGCTATTACTGTATAAAGGGTCGTAAAGACTAAGCCATAAGAGATGGTTATTGTTAAGTAGGGTTAAGAATTGAGAGATAGGCCCAAAAGACAAATGGGTGAGAATTGAGCACCTAAAGCTATCAACATAAACCTAGATCCACCCTAACATGCCGGTAGAGTTGTAAGAAGGAGACTTGAGTTAGATGAAGCTGAGGAGTATGAGGGGGAAGAGGAGCACTATGATGGAGTTAAGGAGCATGATCTTATTGCACTTAAAGGAGCTCAATGACTAAATTGAAAAGATATTCGACTTTTATGATTACAAAGATGTTATTTATATTCGAGTGGTTGTATTAGAATTTTTTGTGTATGTAGGAATGTAGTGGAAGAAGTTACAAAATGTGTGCCAAAGGTCCTAACATGAAGTTCGAATATGGAACAAGAAGAAAAGAGTTCTAAGAAGTAGGTTCACTCTTAAGCACTAAGAGCAAGACACTTTCTAACGTCTCTAAGACTTAAGACAAGGTAACAGATCAATGGGCGAGTATGACCAATGATTCTAGTTATTTATGATCAAATGTGATGTTGACGAGCTCGAGACATGAACTATATTACGGTTCATTTCTAGGCTAATGACTTAAATTAATAACATAATGGAGATACAAAAGCTTAGTACTTTAAATGAAACCATTTGACCAGCATAGAAGGTTGAAAGGCAGAGGAGGAATTAGTTTAGCCGAGTGCTGAGCAACTGACCTAACTTGCCAAGTAGAATTAGTATGCTGAGTCAATTAGGATATGATTGAGCTTAATTTAGTTCCTAAGTGGACCGCTAAGGTCAAATGTCAAGTAGACCTGATGATGGTCGAGGCAAGAGCAAGGCCAAGGAGCCCGAGGTTAGGAAGGACCAAGGTTAAAGCTCATGGAGGAAAAACCGAGAGATTAAGTACAAGTACCTTAGTTTTGGATACGTAGCTAGTCAATGCTTAAACAAACATGCCATGACCATCAAAGGAGATAAGCCTTAATTCAAAGTGGAGAGTGCTAATTAAGGAGAAGATGAAGTAGGAGTCGATCAACCGCTAGAAGAATTTTAAGAAGATTCTAATGTCATGACCTCACCTAAAATGGGAATTAAGTACTATATGGTTGTAGAAGATCTCTTAATACCTTTATGTTTGATGAGAATGAGCAAGAAAGAACCTCTACCACACAAACTATCTAATGAATGGAAAACTATGCGCTTTGATCATTGATGGAGAAAGTTGTACCAACGTAATAGCTTAAGGAATGGTGAAGGCTTTGAAATTACCAATCTATCCTCACCTTAAGTCGTATAAGATCTATTGGCTAAATGAGAAGGGAGGTCTACCTATTGTTGAGCAAGTTAGGATGCCAATTACTGTTGGTGATAGATATAAGGATAAGGTGTTATGCAATGTCCTAACCATGTGTTCTTTACACATTTTACTTGGCAACACGTAGCTATTCGATTTGTGAGTGTTGCATGACGGATATAAGAGCACCTATATGTTACAAAAGCATGGGAAGAAGGTTATACTGACCCTAATAAGCCCGAAGGAAGTGTAGGACTAGTAAAAGAAGATTACTCTATCACTATAGTGGAAATCCTTTATGATTTCCCGAGCCTAATTTTCTAGAGATGTCAAGATGGAAGAGTGCACACTCTTGTTGGTTAGGAAACTTCTAGAGTTAAGAGAAGTCGGAAGCTTACCTACCGAGGTGTAGATATTACTACATGAGTGTTTACCTACTTGCTGAGAGGCTTACCTCCTGTTAGAGGGATAGAGCATTATATTGACCTTTAGCTAGGAGCTACTCTACCTAACCAACCTACCTATTGGCTTAACCCCTAATAAGCTACCAAGCTAAAGAAATAAATTGATGAGCTGATTAATCGCGGACATATCAGAGAGAGTATGAGCCCCAGTGATGGACTATCGACCTTCGGACCCCTCACTCATACTTGCCTTCGAGGCCTATAGTCTCTCACTCGAAGAATCCTTTCTTGCTAACCTATTGAGGACGAATACCACTACATGGAAGAACAATAGGCAAACTCTTTGATGTCCCAAGCTAGGATGTACACTACTCTACTTTGACCCCTATCTAGTTAACCTGTCAACTGCTAAGGTCGATTTATTAAATGCTAAGGCTAAGGCACCTACCTACCAAACACTCTCTATCAACATACTAAATTGCCAACTATCCAGACTGACTTAACAAGTGCTGAGGCTAAGTGCCTACATACTAAATACTATTTACTTAACCTACCAAGATGTGAAATCCTCTACTCATCTCGATAACTCCATATAGCCTTCATTAGTAGCATCCCTAACATCAATACAACTCAAACCTAGTGCCTAAAGACTCTGAACATATACCTAACCACAATGTGCCACATGTTATTCCTGTTTTTGACATTGTGCTATATTCCTTTATTCTATTTTTCCTTTTTTATCCTTTTGGTAATGTACTATGATAGTATTTTTATATTAACCTTTATTGTAATTACTTAGGTTTCCTTATTACCTTAAGGACTTACTATAAATAATCCCTTTTCTTTATAGCCAAAATACAAGATATACCTTACATCTATTGAGCATTCTTGTTCTTGTGAGATATTATCTCTTCGATTTCATTTCAACTACACTCTTATCTAATCTTGCCAAGTAGCTCGAGATTAGTGGTGAGTGGAACTTAGTATTAGCTTATGCATCATATTAAGTGAAGTACTAAGTCATATTGTGTTCTTAGTGCGTCATATCCTTTAAGCAGCTCATAGAAGCTACCATTTGCCAACTATTCTATTCTCATTTTCTTTGCTATTATGAAGGACCCATTCGGCTACTATTCACTATGGTAAGCCCTAATGATTATTGAGCTCTTAAGCACATCATGTAGTCTTAGTATCAAAGCTTGAGGTTGCAACCAAGAGCTAAGTTTTGAAGTAATTGATCTTGTTATAGTGTTTGTTTGTTCTATTATACTCTATTCTCTACTTAAAAAATAAAGCAAGTTCTTAGTTTGCTATTTGAATCTTATTTCCTAAGCTTACGAGGATTTTCTATATAAGTAGAGGATTTCTTGAACTTTTGTATTGAGAATGTCAAATCTTAGTGTTTAAGGAGAGCTTAATAATGCTGACAATGATGCTTATAAACATAGCCGTAACACCCAATAGACCCTACAAACTATTGACGAGCAAATACAAGACCTTGCTACTAATGTGGCCAATCTGGCTATTTATGTACAATGAGCCATAAAGACTAAGCCATAAGGGAGAGTTAATATTGAACAAGATGGAGAAGTAAGAGATAAGCCTAGAAGACAAATGGGTGAGAATCGAGCACCTGAAGCAATGAACATAAACCTAGCTCTACCTTGACATATTAATAGAGTTATGAGAAGAAGACTTGAGTTGGATGAAGTTGAGGAGTATGAAGAGGAGGAGTAGTATATTAGACTTAAGGAGCTTAAGCTTAAGGCATCCAAAGGAATCAAGTATCTCATAGTGCAGATCCCTAGCTTTAATGGGTTTATTAGTGCTTATGATTACTTGTATTAGGAAGAGAAGATTGAAAAGATATTTAACTTTTATGAACACAAAGATGTTGTTCGTATTGGAGTGGTAGAATTTTCTAGGTATGTAGCAATGTAGTAGAAGAAGTTGAAGAATGTGTGCCAAAGAGCTCGATGTAAAGTTTGAACATGAAATGAGGTAAAAATAGTCTTGAGAAGTAGGTTTGTCCTTGAACACTATAAGCAAGACACTTTTTGATGTCTCCAAGACCTGAGACAAAGTAATAGATCAGTAGATGAGTACGTTTGAGAATTCTAGTTGCTCATGATCAGATACGATGTTGACAAGCTCGAGATATGGAATATAGCAAAGTTCATTTCTAGGTTAAGGATTGAAATTAGTAACATAGTAGAGATATAAAGGCTTGGGACTTTAGATGAAACCATCCAAATAGTATAGAAAGTCGAAAGGTAGAGGTAGAACTAGATTAGTTAAGTACAAAGCATTTGACTTGGCTTGCCGAGCCAACTAAGATATGACTAGGCTTAATTCAGTTTTGAAGTAGATCACTAAGGTCAAATGTTAAGCAGACCTGATGATGGTTAGGGCAAGAGCATAGCTAAAGAGCCTAAGGTCAGGAAGGACAAAGGTTAGAGCTTAGGGAGGAAGACTCGAGAGATTAAGTGCTTCAAGTGTCTTAATTTTGGACATATGGCTAGTTAATGCCTAAATAAATGTATCATGACCATTAAGGGAGACACACCCCAATTTGAGGTGGAAAGTGCTAACAAAGGTGAAGAAGAGGTAGATGTTAGTCACCTGTTGTGTAAATTTTAAGACAACCCCGATGCTGTCACCCTACTTAAAACAAGATTTGAGTACTGTATAGTCATACACAGATCTCTCAATACCTTTGTATCTAATGAGAGTGAGTAGAGGGAGAACTTCTTCCATATGAACTGCCAAGTGAGTGGCAAATTGTGTGCCCTAATCATAGATAGAGGAAGTTGTACTACCGTAGTAGCTCAAGGAGAAGTGAAGCCCTTAAAATTGCCAACTTACCCATACCTTAAGTCGTACAAGATTCATTAGCTAAATAAGAGGGGAGGTTTACCTGTTGCCGAGTAAGTTAAAGTGTTGATTACTGTTGGTGACAAACACAAGGATGAGGTACTATGCGACATCAAACCCATGTATGCCTCATATATCTTACTTGGCCAACCTTGGCTATTTGATTTGAGAATGTTGCATGATGGATATCAGAACACCTATATGTTCCAAAAGAATGGGATAAAGGTTATACTGACCCTAATGAGTCTTAAGGAATTATAGGATTCATAAGAGAAGATTACCAAATCATTGTAATGGAAGTCCTTAGTGATTTCCTAAGCCCAATTTTTTAGAGACACTAAGTCAAGAGGGTATGTACTCTTGGTAGTCAGGAAGCTCCTAGATTTGAGAGAAGTTGAAACTCTTCCTACCGAGGTATAGATATTACTTCAAGAGTATGCTGACTTATTTCTTATCAAGATGCCAAGAGGTTTACTACCCATTGGAGTTATAGAGCATTGTATTAACCTTTAGACTAGAGCTGCTTTACCTAACCGACTTGCCTATAGGCTCAACCCTAAGTAAGCTGTCAAGTTGAAGAAATGGGTTGATGAGTTGATTGATTGTGGATATGTCTGAGAGAGCATGAGCCCTTATACCGTATCGGCCATTCTAGTGCTAAAAAAGGATAACTCATGGAGCATGTGTATCAATAGCCGAACTATGAACAAAATTATTGTTAAGTACTGATATCTGATCCTTCGACTAAATGATATGCTTGATGAGCTTTATGGTACATGAATATTTTCAAAAATTGATCTAAAGAGTAGCTACTACCAGATCAAAATGAGACCTAGGGATTAATGGAAAACATCCTTCAAAACAAAAGATGGTCTATTCAAATGCATGGTAATGCCATTTGGTCTGAAAAATGTGCTAAGCACTTTCATGCAACTCATGAATCATGTCTTGAGACTATTGATTAGCAATTGCATTGTTGTGTACTTTGATAATATTTTGGTGTACAGTGCCGATACCTTATCCTATGTTGTGCACTTGAGATCTATGTTTGATATCCTCCTTACTAAGACATTATTCGGCAATATGAAAAGTGTGTGTTTTGCTAGAGCGAGATAGTATTCCTCATTTATATCATTTCTAGAGGAGGTATTAAAGTTGATGACGAGAAGGTTTGAGATATTCTTGAATGTCGATGCCGACCAATGCTGCTGAAGTATAAAGTTTCTATGGTTTAGCTTTATTTTATCGAAGATTCATTTAAAACTTTAGTTCCATAGCTACCTTATTGATCAAGCTAACCAAGAAAGACTCTAAATTCAAATGATTTGAGAAGCTTAGAGAAGCCTTGATGAGATGAAGTCTAAGTTGACTTTTGCCTTAGTACTCATCTTACTTGACTTTGAGAAGATTTTTTGAGTTGGAATGCAATGCATCTAGAGTCAACATTAGAATTGTTCTTATGCAAGAACACCAACTAGTTACCTACTTTAATGAGAAGCTTAGATTAGCCACACTGAATTACTCGGCATATGATAAGGAGTTTTACACTCTTATCCGAGTAGTTTAGAATTAGTAATACTACTTATTGCCAAGAAAATTCATCATCTACATAGACCATGAATCTCTCAAGCATATCAGAGGATAGAAAAATCTTTCTCGATGCCATGTTAAGTGGGTTAAGTTCTTAGGGACTTTTTGCTATATCATCAGATACAAGAAGGGGAGTGCTAACACTATAACTAATGCACTCTCTCACTAGTATGTCCTTATTACGACATTGTAAGCTTGAATACTTAGATTTGGCACCCTGTTAGATCAGTATGAGCATGATTTGTATTTTAGACCCTTAATGGTCAAATGCAACGAAGGAGGAGTAGTAGATACGTTCTATTTTAGCTAAGGGTTTCTAATGAAGGGGAAGCAAGTTTATATATCGAGTGGTTCTATGAGGGAATTACTTATCTAAAAAGCCCATAATAGGAGTTTGCCAGCCACTTTGGCGAGAAGAGAGCGACTGAATTGCTAAAGGAACATTTCTATTAGCTTAGGATGGTGAAGGATGTGCATCAAGTACTTGAAGTGCAAACTTTTTAAGGCAAGGAAGGAGCTGTATGGAGAGTACACAACTTTACCTATACCTAAATGGCCATAGACCGATGTAAGCATGGATTTCATGCTCGACCAACCCAGAACACCAAGAAGATATGATTCTATTATGGTGGTGGTCGATCAGTTTAGCAAGATGAGCCCCTTCATGCCTTACCACAAGACCAATGATGCTTTATTTATTGCTAACCTCTTTTTACAAGAGTTCATGCGACTGCATGGAGTATTAAGGAGTATTGTATCTAATCGAGATTCGAAGTTCACGAGCTTCTTCTAGAGAACCCTATGAAAGAAGCTTAGCATTAAGTTCACGTTTAGTACTTCTTGCCACCCATAGATAGACGACCTACCAAAATTTGTGAATAGAACAGTCGGTAACCTCCTCTAGGCTACTATTGGGAAGAATCTACATGATTAGGACTATGCGTACCCATCATTGAGTTTGCTTACAACCGCACCACTCATAGCTCGATAAGAAGGTCATCTTTTGAGATCATCTATAGACTTAACCCGAACTTATCCCTAAACATAGTTATCAGCCTAACCTCCCAAAGAGAAAGTTAATCCGGCCTGCAATGCGTTGAGGAGTTCCAGAGATTTCATCAAAATTTTGCTAAGTAACTAACTAAGATTGTGGTCCAACAGAAGAAATAAGGAAACCATAGAAGGAGGCAAATGATGTATAACCCAAGAGACCTTATTTGGATCCACCTCAGTAAGGAGCATTTCCTAGGGAAGAGGACGAATAAGTTATCCTCAAGGTTAGTTAACCTTTTAAGATCCTTCAATTCGAGGTATCAATGACAATGCTTATGACCCTTAGGAACTAATGGACTATCAACCTTCGAACCCCTTATTCATGTCTACCTTTGAAGCCTATAGTCTTTCACTTGAAGAATCCTTTCCTACCAACCAACCAGGGATGATTACCACTACACGAAAGAATAGTGGGGAAACTCTCTGAAGTCCCATTTAAGACATACACTACTCTACTCTAACCCTTACCCAGTTAACCTGTCAACTGCCAAGGCTAATCTGATGAATGTTGAGGCTAAGGCACCTACATATAGAACACTTTTTGTTAACATACTAAACTGTCGATTGCTAAGATCGACTTGACAAGTATTGAGGCTAAGTGCCCATATGCTGAGTACTATTTACTCAGCCTACTAAATTGCAAAATCCTTTACTTATCTTGTCAATTCCGTGTACCCTTCGTCAGTAGCATCCCCAAGTCAGTACAACTCAAACCCAATGTCTCAACACTCCAAAACATATACCTAACCGCAGTTTCCCATCTGTCATGCCTTTTTTTTTTAATTGTACTATATTCCTTTATTCTATTTTTTCTTTTTTATCCTTTTGGTAATGTACTATGATAGTATTTTTTGTATTACCCTAGGGGCTTACCACACATAGTCCCTTTTCTTTGTAGCCAAAATAGAAGATATACCTTACATATATTAAATATTATTGTTCTTGCGAGATATTCCCTCTCTAAGTTCATTTTACCTACACTCTTATCTAATCTTAACGCATAGCTCAAAATTAGTGGCGAGTAGACCTTAGTATTAGCTTGCACGTCATATTAAGTGAAGTATTAAGTCGTATTGTGTTTGTTGATGCGTCACATCCTTTGAGCAACTCACGAAAGCTACTATGTTTGCCAACTATTCCATTATCATTTTCTTCATCATTATGAAGGACCCATCTGGTTACTATTCACTACGTAAGTCCTAGTAATTACTGAGCTCCTAGGTACATTACCCTATGCCATGGTAGCTATCTTAGTATCGAAGAAGGATGGCTGATGGAGATTGTGCATTAATAGCTAAGCAATCAACAAAATCACTATTAAATACTAATATCCAATCCCATAGTTAGATGATATACCTGATGAGTTGCATGCTGCCTAAGTCTTTTTGAAGATTGATCTTAAGAGTAGCTACTATCAAATATGAATGAGACCCAAAGATGAATGGAAGACTACTTTCAAAACAAAGAATGGTCTATTCAAATAGATGGTGATGCCGTTTGGTAAATGCATGAAGTACTTTTATGTGACTTATGAATCATTGTAGTGTACTTTGATGATATTTTAGTATATAGTGCTAACCTCATCTCTCTTGTTGCACACTTGAGGTCTGTGTTTGATATCCTCTGTACCGAACATTTATTTGGGAACTTTAAGAAATGTATATTCTATTAAAGTGAGGTAATATTCCTTAATTATATTGTTTCCAAGGGAAGAATCAAAGTTGTTGATAAAAAGGTCCAAGCTATTCTCAAATAGGTAATGCCAACCAATGCTACCAAAGTAAGGTTTTTCCATGGTCTAGCTTCATTATATTGAAGATTCATTCAGAACTTTAGTTCCTTAGCTACCCTATTGATTGAGTTGACTAAGAAGAACTTTGAATTCAATCTGCCCCAATACTCATCTTACCTAACTTTGAAAAAGTTTTTGAACTAAAAAGTGATGCATCTAGAGCTAGCATTGGAAATATCCTTATGGAGGAGTGTTGACCAGTTGCCTATTTAATGAGAAGCTTGAAGGAGCCACATTGAATTACTTGACATATGATAAGGAGTTTTACACCCTTGTTTGAGCACTTCAGAACTGGAAATACTACTTACTGTTGAGAGAGTTCATCATCTACATAGACCATGAATCTCTCAAGCATCTCATAGGGTAACAAAAACTTTCTCAACGTCATGTTAAGTAGGTTAAATTCTTGAAAACTTTTTGCTATGTCATCCAATACAAGAAAGGAAGTTTTAATATAGTGGTCAACGCACTCTCTTGTCGACATGTTCTCATTACCACTTTATAAGCTAGGATACTTAAGTTTGGCACCCTGCTAGATCAGTATGAGAATGATTCATATTTTGGGCCTTTAGTGGTCAAGTACCACATAGGAGGAGTAATGAATGGGTTCTATTTGAGCATTTCTATTAGCCTAAAATGAAGGATGTGTGTTGAGTTCTTACATGATGTGAGGTATGCAAACATTCAAAATGAAGAAAAGAGCCGTATGGAGAGTACACACCTCTGCCATACTTGAACGACCATGGATTGATCTAAGCATAGATTTCATGCTTAACCTACCCCAAACACCAAGGAAACATGATTTTATTATGGTGATGGTCGATAACCTCAACAAGATAAGCCACTTCATCTCTTGCCACAAAACCAATGATACTTTATTTATTACTAACCTCTTTTTGTAGGAGATCATACGATTGTATGGAATACCAAGGAATATTTTGTCTTATCATGATTCGAAGTTCACGAGCTCTTTTTGGAGAATACTATGGAAGAAGCTTGGCACTAAGCTCATATTTAGTACTTCTTGTCACCTCCAAATAGATGGCTAAACAAAAGTTGTGAATTGAACCATAGGCAACCTCCTTCGAGCTACTATTGGGAAAAATTTACATGATTAGGATCTATGCTTGCCTATCATTGAGTTTGCTTACAACTACTCCACTCATAGTTTGATAGGAAGGGTACCTTTTGAGGTCATCTATGAACTTAATCCAAACTTACCCATAGATATGGTTATCAGCCCAACCTCTTAAGGAGAAAGTCAAGCAGGCTTACAGTGCTTCGAAGAGTTTTAGAAGTTGCATCAAAAGGTTGCTGAGCAATTAGCCAAGATTATAGCCTAATAGAAGGAATAAGGAAGCCGAGGTAGGAGGAGAGTCATTTACAACCCTGGAGACCTTATCTAAATCTACCTTAGTAAGGAGCATTTTCTAAGGAAGAGGACAAATAAGTTATCCCCTAGGATGGATAGATCTTTTAAGATCTTTCGGCATGTCAATGACAACGTCTATGAGCTAGAGTTGCTTAAAGGATACAGATTATCTCTTACTTTCAACCTTAAGGAACTAATGGACTACCAACCTCCAAACCCTTCACTTACGCCTAACTCCAAAGCCTGCAGTCTCTAACTAGAAGGATTATCTCTCGTCAACCTGCCAAGAACGAGCACTAGTATATGAAAGAATAGTGGGTAAACTCCCTGAAGTCCTTCTTCGAACACAACCTACTCTACCATGACCTCTGCCTAGTCAACAATTTGTTGACTGTCAAGGCCAAGGCGATCACGTATTGAACTCTTCTCTTCCAACATATTGAGTTACCAACTGCCGAGGCCGACTAACTTGTTAAGTGCCAAGGCTGAGTCCCCTATATTTTGAGCTCTACTTTCTTAGTCAACCGAACAACAAACACTCCAACTGATGTATAGCTTAACCATAGCATTCAAAGACTCTAGAACGTGGACCTAATCATAGTATGCTACCTGACATTCCTTTTTCTAACATTATACTATATTCCTTTATTCTTTTTGTCCCTTTTACCCTTCTAATCATATAATATGATAGTATTTTTCTATTTCTCTTTATTGTAATTACATAGGTTCTCTTGTTGTCCTAAGGACTTGCTATATATTTTTTCTTTTCCTTATAGCTAAAATCATCATATACTTTACACTTAATGAATATTCT
The DNA here is from genome assembly GCA_024138015.1 of Lumnitzera littorea. NCBI lineage: Eukaryota > Viridiplantae > Streptophyta > Magnoliopsida > Myrtales > Combretaceae > Lumnitzera > Lumnitzera littorea. The sequence continues at coordinate 88,822,285 of JAMXBB010000006.1, forward strand.
TCTTCTTGTGAGATATCCCTCTCCGAGTACATTTTCCTTATACTCTTATCTAATCTTACCAAATAATTTGAGATTAGTGGCAAGTAGACCTTAGTATTTACTTATGTATCATATCAAGTTAAGTATTAAGTCGTGTTGTAATCGTTAGTGCATCATATCCTTCAAGTAGCTCATGAAAGCTACTATGTTTGTCAATTCATCCATTGTCTTTTTTTTTTATATCTCAAAGGATCCATTTGGTTGTATTCTCTATGGTATGCTCTAGTAATTACTAAGCACCTAAGTACATCATTTTCTTACCCTTAGCCAAACTAAGTGACAAGAGAAGAGGTCGTGGTAAGGTTAGGAGTCATGGTTCAAAGGTGGTCATAAGAGGAGGGTATTCTCCATTGCACAAGCCCTAGTTTGGTTTCTATTCATGAATGTGCGACGTTAAACTCCTCAATCAAGATTAGAGCGAACACAATTTCTCTAATCTCACGACAAACCAGATAATGTTGTGTATTGGTATTTGCTTGTACACGTGTTGCATCTAACCAACTTAATTGAAAACCTTGCTTATGATGTGATGAGTGTATACTTCTGTCTCTACTTTACTTACTAAGTAAGTTATCGCTCACTCTCCTATAGTTTGTTTTATAGATTTCAAATGGATTAAAAGCACTTACCTAAAACTAGAGCACTAGCAAACTAGGATGAGGAGTGAGGCGTAATAAGAAACGGCTGGTTATTGTCCTTAGTGTTGACTTTCTTAACTTTTAGGGAAAACTACATAAGACTCCTTAAGTAGCTTAGTAGTTTTCAATATTCTAGTCTATATATGAAATAATATGTACCTATGGGTTCTATTACCACTTTTTTGTAAAGTCAAATTACAAGTTTATTTTCAATCAATTATTTCAAAAGATTATTCTACAGGTTTATATTAAACATATATCTAATTAGATGCTTTAAAGTAATAGAGTCAAGTATGCTTGGTGTGAATTAAGTCTAAGATAATAGTTGTAAGATTAGTTTCTATCTTAAGATGGCTTATATAGCGGGATTGTTATAACTCCATCTTTTCAAGGCGTGATAAAACCGTAACCCATTTAATTCTAACCCTCAGCTAAGAGTTAAAAGAAAAAACTTTGCTTTTTTACTTTTAAAATTTTGGAGTTGCCACTCAACTAAAGTAAGGAAAAATGGGTTAAGTTAAATTAATTGGGTAGATTGATTTAATCTAGCTATTGGTCTATTGAAAAAACTAATCTTTTTTTTTCTTTTAACAATTTTTGAAAACCAGATATTCCAAGTCTAGAGGCTAACTTATTAAACTCTAACAGGTATACCATAACCTTCCAAATTTAATTTTATCTTTCAACATACCCTTTTAAATTGAAAGATCGATTTCTACTAAATAAAGAATTAACGAATTATATTTATTTACACAAGAAAAAAAGTAATTAATTATTTACAAAAAGGGAGAAAAATAGATTTTTTCATATTTTAAGTCACCTTGTAGCTTTCTATGAGTACCTATGTATCCGCTATTTGGGATCAAACTTCTGTAGTTTATTTATGAAAACTTTAGGGATGTTGGTGAATTTTAATTTTGAAGATAATCAAATTAAAGATTTTTATCAATTGAGAAAAATTCTAAAATAGAGTCTTAATCTAGGTGTTTTTATATTTATATTTATTTTATTATATGTATTTTTATTTTTTTAAATTCTAAAAGAAAGCCTAAAAAAGGTTGATTTAGTTATTTAGAAAACGCATTATGCTAAGTGGTAAGATTTATTTTTGAAAACCAAGTTTCTAAGATTTTCTTTTCTTTTTTTGAATTTCCTCTTCTTTTATTATTAAGGAGAGACAATGATGATGATGAATAAAGTTGATGAAAAAATTTTCAAATCCTTTTTTCATTTTTTCTTTTTTCTTTTTTCTTCTTTTGTAAAATAACTCATAAAATAAGTAGATAAGGAAGAAAGAGAAAAAAAAAATCAAATAAATAAAAGAAACAAAAAGGCCAAACCTAAGGGGGGTTGCTAGTCAATAAGGTTCGAAGCAGGGTAGATACTTGGGTTTGGGTTAAGCAACACGTACACTGCATGTGCTTAGCCGAAAGAGGTGGAGGACAACAATAGGAGACTCACTCTACACTTGTTCAAGCATTAAAATAAGTAGGTGAATTTAGTTGTGTGAATTATATTAGAGAATGGAGCGTTAAGCAAAGTGCCATGGCTAATGGTGGAGGTTTGAGTGGTGCTCAAGTTCAATTGACGATTCGTGGTTATAGGTAGGATAGGTAGTGGTTATTGACATTGAAGAGGGGTTATGGACAAGGGTTTTGGACCACTATAAGCTTAGCCGTGGAGGTGGATTTAGATGAACAATGGTGATGAGTGGTATTTCACAAGGAAAGGGTTACAACTATGGTGGTGATCGGGGGTTTGGTTTCGTTGGCAATGCTTAGGCCATGGCTACTACTAAGAGAGCTTGGAGCGAGAGCTCATGACTTAGGTGAGCTCTCTATGTTAGTGAAATGGCTCAAATAACTTCAAGCTCAAATGAATCCTAGAGAGAGAGAGAGAGAGTGAGTGAGTGATGAATGTGTATGTGTATGTATTTTGATGAGAGCCTAATGATCAAAACATCCTCCTAATACCCCTTTTTATATTACCTAAACTCTATATTAACATAGAAAGTCAAGAAAAATCATCAATTTGTATTAATGGCTTTATGACCCATGACTCAATTTTTTCTAAACTTGAATCTCTATTTTGACCACATAATCGACTCAATTTGGACATGAAACTAAGTGGATTCAAGACTAGGCTATGTTTGGTATATGATTCTACTAAGAAGCAGGTGGAATTTTGTGGAAAAACTCATGCAAAATGGCCTAGAACATGGCCTAGTGAGCTATTTACTTGAGAGAAATTCTAGGGAAAGGGAGAAATCAAGGGAATGAGGAGGAAATATAGGGGCTGGCATGTACAAATGTGCCCCATGTTGCTCATGAATTACACATGCATAATTCAAAAAAAAAAAAAAAAAGAAGGAAAGCAAGTACAAAGCTGTACATCTGGGCTTTTTAGCCCTATTTGGTTTTTCTTGTGCCTGATCCAACATCACCCTTTTTTTCTTTTTGAATTCTTCTTATTTTTTTTTAAATAAGTAATAAAAAAACTACACTAAAACAAAGTTCTTCCTAAAATTAGACCTTAAATGACTAGCAATAAAGTTGAGTCCTATACATATGCGCTAAAGAAATAAAAATAAAAATAAATAAATGAATAATAATAACATTAACCAAATATAAATAAAATAATTCCGAAATTGTGCCCAATTTAATAGTTATGTACACCTATACCCTATCTAATGCTAAAAACAAATTACCCAATAATAAAAATAACCTAAGACTTAAATAAAATCTATTTTTCCTTTTTTTTTTTACTTTTTACAATTTTTTTCTTAATTTTCTATTTTTTATTTTCTTAATTAGGACCCTTTTCTAAAGAAAACTCTAAAAAGTATAAGAGAAAAAAAATGTGGTGTCTATAGCTAGCAAATGTCTTGCTCTCATTGATCAATTTAAAGAGTTTCTTAAAACATAGTTCAAGATCAGGGATTTGGGTATTCTTAAGTATTTTCTTGGCCTTGAATTCGCAAGATTTGATTATGGATTAGTTCCTTCTCAACGTAAATTCACATCGGATTTATAATTAGATGCTGGTTTTCTCAATTCTAGGCCCTCTTCAACTCTTATTGTTTCTAATCATCGTTTGTCACAAGATAATACATCTGATGTTGTTGTTGCTTTGCATCATCGACAAATTATTGGAAAGTTGTTATACATGTCCATTACACAGCTGGATATTACTTATTTGATTCACATCCACATTCAATTTATGGAACGTCTACATTAAGTTCATCAACAAGCACTTGAACATGTCTTACACTATCTTAAAGGATCTGTTAGACAAGGACTATTGTTTTTTGTTTCCTCAAACTTAAAGCTTTAAGTGTATGGTGATAGTGATTGGGGTAGGTGCCTAGATTCATGACACTCTATAATAGGGTATTGTGGTTTTCTTGGTGATTCTTTAGTCAATTGGAAATCAAAGAAGCAATTCATGGTTTCTAGAAGTTCTGTAGAATCCGAGTATCATGCTCTTGCTTCTGCTACATGTGAAGTACTTTGGTTGCTTACTTTATTGGGAGAATTTAATGTTTCTAGTTCCATACTTGTATAACAATTTTTTTCTGATCAGTTTTCCCTTCATATTACACGAAATCTAGTTTTCCATGAACAAACTAAGAATTTGGAAATGGATTTACATTTTGTACAGGATAAAGTTGTAGAAGGTTTTTTATTACCAATTCATATTCTTAGCTAGTAGCAACTTGCGAATATTTTCAATAAAGGACTTAGTGAAGATCAATTTCAACATTTGTTAGCCAAGATGGGAGTACTTAATATATACTCCCCATCTTGAGGGAGCGTGATAAGGGTATTCATACTTGTATATAGATTGATTGATTAGCTTTTGTACATATATACTTTAGTATAGTAGGAGTATAGAAAAATAGGAAATAAGAATGTGATTAATTTCATTGTTGTATAAATACCGTTTCTCTTATTCTAATAACAATTTTGGTAGTTACAGCACTCATAACATCTAGCTTTTTTCCTCTCCACTCATGAACCTTCTGTTTCCTTTTTCGTTTTGCAACTCTCTTCGTTCATTTCATAGCTAATCAACCTTCGTTTTCTTCATTGAGCAAAGGTTGTGTCACTAATGCTTAAAAGGACAAGTAAAAGAGATACCAAATTTTGCTTCATTGTCATCATTTCTTTGATATGGTATATCTATTGAGTGCTGGATTCGAATTTGGAAGTGAAATTGGAACACTCAATAACTATATCTGCTTCTTGTAATGATGGATGAGGTTTGATTTGTGAAGAAATAATTTATAGTTTTTTTTTTTTATCTCCTTAAAAAAGCATTGTCAACTTTTGATTTAGTTCATTATTTCAATCGGAGAAAATGACATCTAGGTGCGGGGTTGCTATTATAGCACTAAATTTTGGGTACTTGAGAGTTCATCACATCGATCACGCGATTTTAGTACAATTTTAGCTGAGTGAGATTTGAGATCTTTGGTTCATTGCATTGATATCATCCTCAATCACTGCAGCTAGTAAAAGGCATATTTCATGCTCCCAAAACATTAAATAAATAAATGAAAATTAAAAAGTGATGCTATTGTTATATCATAATCTGAATAGTTGCATAATGTTTGATTTCCTCCACTGTCGTAAGAATTCGGAGTTCTTGAAATTTCAACTATTGTCTGTTGATGAGAAGGATATTTTAAGTGACCGGGAGTTTATTAAATCAAAATTCATTGCTTGAATAGAAAAGATTCTTTGAGAGCAGTCCTAAACATTTTAAAGTAAATAAAATCAAATCTAGAATTTTTCAATATCATACAAATCAAATCCTAAATGACCATGTGGCACAAAGATAATATATTCTAAAGATTTAGGACGTGGTTGTATGATATTTCAAAGTTTGTAGCTTAATTGCTGCAATTGAAAATTTTGAAATTTGATTGTAGGGCTTAGATTTCACTTACTCAAAAAATTTTGGACCATCCCTGGCTCCATGTTTCTTCCTATTCTATAAAATGGTTCAAACACAGTGTAACTGCTTCATCTATCATTTGTCTTGATAGATTCTAGAATAGTCAACAAATTTTGCATATTAGACATCCAAAAAGTACATTTTAGCACAAATGGAAGGTTGCTTATTCTAACCAAGAAGTTCACATGTAACATTTATATATTTAAAATATGCGATTGAATTTTTTTTTTTTTTAAAAAGACCAGGGGAAAAAATTATTTAATATGTGAGAACTTTAGGAATCGCCCTTAAAGTACCAAGAAGAGTTTCTTAAAGTGCTATATCTATACATTAGGAAACTTCCTCCATTAAACGTCCATTCACTTTATTGATAAATTCCTCTGAGTTTCTTAGTTTTGATTATCCTTTATCTTAGACCTTTCATGTACAACTATGAAGGCAAGAAAAGAGAAACAATTGAAAACGAGAATAAAATAATATAAAAAGCTTTAGGAGGAAATCCTTGTCATAAGATTTCTCATAAGATAAGCGCTTTTTTTTTTTCCTTTTTCTTTCTTTTTTTTTTTTTTTTTTTGCTTGGAAGGTACTAAAAGTTTTCTTTGCATTTACATTGAGAAAGAAAAATTTCAGAAAAGATTGTATAATGAATTTGTTATTATTTTCAAGATTCTTATAATTTAATGGTATAATTACTAGTTTTTTAATGATAAAGTTTTATTCCCTCCTTTCCACACTTGTAACATATAGTAATTGGCCTAAACAAATATTTACTATCAATAATAACAACAACATATCAAAAGCGGAAACACCACTAATGAATTTTTTTTTTTTTTTTTTCCAGAGAAGGAGAATTTTGTTTTTCCAAAAAATAAAAGGAGTATAAGAATGGCTATATAAAATATTTCACTCATTTCAACAAATGACAAAACATGGGATCCATAAAAAGTAACTCTTCGTACTCTGGCTATCAATTCGATTAGGCATGGCCACTCTTGGGCATTACATCCTTTTACTCCTGCAGAGCTAACAACCCGAAACCGCTCATTTTAGAAGCATCCTAGAAAGGACCCACCATTGGTTAAGAAGAGTTACTTTTTGCTCATAGTACTCCATTTGACATGATGAAGTTGGCCTAACTTATGTTCGAGTAAGACAGTACAGGGTAAATATGATTCGCAGAACAGGAGAGGGTGTTGTGGATAGATAGGTGATGTCAATCCATCATAATCCAACAAATTCATCGAGAAAGATCAAGTAGATCTTTAAACTATACACAAAAAGGAAGAGAAATTTACTTTTGGTAATAGAATAGATAAGAAAGAGAATGTTATTTCTTAGAAATGATTTTTAATTTTCATTCTTTATTTCCTGCAAGTTTTTATTGTAATAAAAATTTATTCTAGTGTTTACTTCACTGGAGTATTAGGTTAGTCAAATAATCAAATGTACCAATTTACCCCTATTTGATCCTTTTGAAAAATAAATAAAAAGTTATTTAACTTTTGTTTTATATAGATATATTTAATATATATCTACAGATACATACACATGGAATCTATATATTACATACTCATATATATATATATATATATACCCACACACATATGTATATATATAACCTAGATTTTTTTTTTTTTTTTGGGTGGGTGGTGGGGTGGTGGGGGTGGGTTGGGGGTCGGGGCGCGGGGTTGGGGGAGTGCGGGTTTTGGTTGTGCGCAGGGCAAGAGGTGAGTGAATTAGGGTGCAACAGTATGGCAATGATAATATTACGCCGGATATTCATCGAGCAAATTTTATGGGATAAAGATATTACAATTTTCTACCCTCCGGGCAATAATAATTAATATTTGATCTACTTATTTATACATAATCTGTATGTTGTGTTTGTTATATGTTTAATAGTTAAATGGATTATATATATACACACACATACGTTATATATAACTCATATATATTATATACATAATATGTATGTTATGTGCATATAAAGTTATATATACATGTTGCATATACAATCTGTATGTTATTTGCATAACGTAACAAAATCTATAATTATATTGTATTTATATATATAATCTATAGTCCTATATGTACTGGTAGACACACATCTTAATACAGGTGCAAAAATTTTATATAAAGATATAATCATACTAAAGCACATGATATTTACTAAGTTAAATTATACATATAATTAAAGTTTAAGAAAGGGAAAAAAATGCATGAACATTTTGTAACAGAAAATGAAAAAGTACATACATTATGGATGTGTTTATTAAAATAATCTAAAAATATGCCAGTTGCAATCAATTCATTTCCTCAGAATTGTTGCCATATACCTACAAAAACAACAAAAAGGAAATTTGATCGGGAAATCTAGTATATATGAAGCAATGTAAGACTTCTTATTATACATAAACATTAGCAATTAAGTCATTAAAATTATGGGTAAGCTTTCAATCCCCAAAAACACCAAAAAAATTTGAAATGTGAAAACTCAAATGATGATCAGTCAAACCTTTATAAGAAAATGAATGTTGCAACTTAAGTTGCCAGGAAATAATCAACTTGCTATCTAAAAGTAGTAGGAAATAATACAAACACATGAAAAACCCAATTGAACATACCTCTAAACAAAACTTAATTAAACCTTATCAATAAAGTACTAATATTAAATAATAAATTCCTTTTTATAAAATTTTAAAATAAAAATTAAAAAAACACAATGAAGAGCCAAATTGTTTTCACATGTGGCTATTTATGATAAATGCGCATAATTTTTGCTTTGCTCAAAATTTAAAAATGAAAAATTTATTAGTTCAACTTACGAGTAGTTTTATAATCACGATGACTCCAGTTGCCCAAATTTTCCAGTGTAAGATAAAAAAGATGGAATATATATTTGTCTGCTCTAAAAAGATAGAAACTTTATATCTTACCTTTAATGACCCAAGGGTTATCTTTGCTGCAACTATATCTGCCGTAGACATCGTGGAATTCTGAAAAAGACCTCTTTATATTGGTTAAATCTAATAACATATGCAAAGCATCATTACAAGAAGTTTGGCAATAACGGTTGTTGTGACCCAAATTTAAGTGCCATACTATCCATCCTGAAAGTTGTTTAGTTGGAGATGTAACAACTGTTATTTTTGTTTTAATCATAAAGTTTCTAATTCAAAACACAATCTTTGGATATTCTATAAGAATAAACTACAAATATTTATATTTATAGAAATATTATGAGGCATTTCTCTATTCTTATATGAACTATCAAAATCACAAAGAATCAAAATCTCTTATCAAATAGTAAAATGGGTAATAAAACAATTTTAATAGCTTTTCTTTTTTCTTTTTTTCATAATAACTTATGTTCATATCCTAGTATAACTTACCTTATTGGGTTTGCAGAGACATTGATGTACTTAGAATTCTAGCCTATATTATGTTTTTAGCTTCAAGAACTCATAGAAAAACTATAAGGTAATGACCCAAAGAGCTATGGGCTCATTAAGGGACATGAGACAAAAATCATATATAAGTTAAGCAAAACAAACAAGTTATTAAACAATTATTACATGTAATGCATAAGTAAGCAATGTACTATCCACACAACATTATCCAGCCCATCATGAGATTAGAGAAATTACACTCACTTTAACTTGGGTTAAGGAGTTTAACATCTTACACACGAATCGAAACCAAACTAAGTTTTGTGTAATTGAGAACACCTTTTACTTAAGACTTTTTTCAAACTACGGTCCCCAACCTTACTACAATCTCCTTACCTATCACTTAGTTCAGCTAAGGATGGAGATGGTCATTTTAACTATCCTCATCAAAGGCATCTATATCTAGCTAGAGATCCTTAACCGTTTCCTTAATGGGTTGTAATGCATGTTTGGTTAGACGTTAGGTCAATTTCAAGTTAGTTTTGTTTTTAAGGTGATCAACTAAGATCAAATTATTTAAGTAGAAGCATATTCACATAGCAAATATAACATGGAGCTCAACTCCCACCATAACAAAGCAAATCTCAAACACATGAGTAGCATACGTACAAATAACTATTTACAATTACAAATAAGTATATATACCAAAATCTTTAAATATTCTGAAATAATATTTTAGAGGATAGTGAAGTATTGATTCTACTTACTTGATACTACTTCATTGGCTTGTTTTCGAGATAATGAAGTATCCATGGTTCAAAGTTCTTATATAATGATCATCAATATTAATCTTCGTATAACTAACACATATCATAATTCATATACTTACGCATACATATAGGTTAAGTTTGTGAAATTATGGTGATGATGTATTTTTGCTTATTTATAGTTGTAAGTTATAGTTTTATTGGACCTATAAGTATTGCTTTATCATATATATTTATGTGGGCTTCACATCTCATATAGTATTTAAAGTTTTAACTAACAACACAACCATAAAAAGTTACATTATAGAGATATCTAAGCTATATATAAAAATGTATATCTTTAATTTCTCCTTTACTCATAACAGCTAAGTAAACCTATTATTATTATCAAAACCTAGATTCAGTTTTCATAGAATCTACGAAACTTTAAAGATTCATTTATTCTATTAAATTATATCTTAGATTGCTATCATTGTTAAATGTGATATAAGTATAACGTATAACTATATCTATTAGAGTTTCTTGGCTTCCATTATTATTGAATATTACTAAACATGTTACACCTAGTTATGAAAGAAAAAGATATATAAATAGTTACAATTAGTATAACACATTTTTTTTTCCTTTTTAGGTTACAATAAGATCTCATCAATTACAAATCATACACAATGGCATCATCTATCACTTAACGTCGGAGTGTAGGGATATGTATATGTAAATATATGTGATGGACATTCTCATATATTATATAAGTAGCTTATAAATAGTTACGTAGATAATATATGTATATATATAAATATATATATGGGCGTATAACCAATCATAGCATACAAAAATGACTTACACAATTATATCCAATTAGCATACCATATAAGAAAGTTGGGTCTTTAATTCAGAATCATTTTATTTACTTAAAAGAAGGCAACATGGACCAGCATATGTTCATGAGAAAGTTGTACATTAAACCTAATTTGTGGAGTAAAATTGTTGTTCCCATCCCCTTACATCTTATGGTCAATCTCATTTGTGAAGGCAATTTATTTAAGTCATAGTATCAAACAAATTTACTAGAATTTTGATAAATCCAACCCAATTAAACTATAAAGAAAAAAAATAGAAAGATTAGAAATTTTACTACTAGATTACTCATTTGAGATGTAACGAATTATAATTGTAATCTCAAATTGCATCATATGATTGATAATGACCCTATTTTCTTAAGAATCTTCTTTTAACCAATAATGAATTTTATTTTATTTTATTTTTGCAAAAATATGGTTTTATTTATATGTAATGTCATGAAATTGCTAAATATCTACTCTTAAAGTATGATTAGTTATGATTTGCCTTCCATCATAAGAATCCTTTCTTTTATATGTTATGTTTGAAAATACCAGAAATTGAAATACATTAAGTTCCTCATTTGCAAATAACTATTAAGGTTTCCATCATAGCATACACTCATATTTTTTTTTTTCCTATAAATATGCTAGTTGATCAATTTTAGTTTTAGCAAAATTGCAAATTATGGCCAAAAGTCACCTAACTTGGGCAACAATGTGATTTTTACCTTACTTCACTGTGGATTGATCTAAATCTAGGAACAAAAATCATAAACGACATCATTAAGCCTCAAATATAGCATTACCCACTTCATGGCATTATTTTAGGATAAAATTTACATATTTTTTGCACATATATATTTTAGAGGGTTATTTTAGTTATTGAGCTTTTAACCTAATTTAACGTTATGAATCGATATCTTGAGCTAGTGACAAAGCTTGAAAAATCGGCTTATTTAGAGATGTTCTAGGGAGACCTGGCTTGGTGGGCTCAAAACTAAGATCGTCGAACTAAACATTCTACTCTTGGCCTTACTTAGTTTTCTCATGTGTGAAATGTAGACTTAGAAACGGTTTATTTAGCTTATTTAGGCTTCATTTGGTCTTATTGGGCCTTAAAGAGACTCAGTTGGTTTTTAAGCTTAATAATAATGATAATTGACTTTCTTTAGCTGACAAAAGCTTTAAGCATACTTAAGCCCATATCCAAGCCAAGAGAGGATAAGCTTCAATAACAAGCTTCGATCTCAACCATTCATCATAAAGTAATCCGATAGATAAGGTTGATCTCTAAATTATATAAATAAAAGGCTTCTTCTCTCATTTGATTGATTCATTACATAGGTAAGCTTGAAACAAACACCAATGCTCTGTTGAAATCACTCTAAAGAAGATTAAATAAGCAATTTTATCAATTATGATTCAAGATATATCAAGAACATCAAGTCTGATCCAATGTTACACATGTACATTCAATATACAGACTTTGCCTATTCTTTCTCTCATACATCTTCCTAACAACATCCTTTCATGTATCATTAGCTCAAGACGTCTTCTAGGTTGACCGATATGCCTATTGCACATGATCAACCAACTGCAAAGACCTTGCCATACATATATAAAACATAGCAAGGTAAGGCAATTAATTATTAAGTTTTTATTTCTCCTAAATGTAGTATTATGGTTGTAAAATATAAGTACTTAAAAAGAATATTACAAATAGGATGTGAGTTTGCATAGAATTCACCTATATTTCTATATTATCCTATCTTCACTATCGAAATGGATGATAATAATAGAAGAAAATGAAACATATTCATATTAACAATACAAAATTCTTACCAAGAAGTATGGCTCCTCTCTCTCTCTATTATTTTTTTTTTCCTCTCATTTGTACGAGTTTTTTATGATTGTAAATAGCACATGAGGCAATATTTATAAACCCCTTTATGAGGCGGCTTGAAAAAAATAATTAATAATTATATTATGTGTATTTTATGTAATCCTTTGGCTACCTCTAGCATTTGTTCACAAGTATCTAGGTATGTGCCACTTCAACTTGAGGGATAGATATACTTTGACTTCCCCTATAGCAAACATTAAATAAATTAATATTGTTATGTTTAACTTACTAAAGAAGATTGATAGCAGTCTTATTTTAGATTACTCCCATATTGTCTTGTTTGGTTGCCACGCCTCATTCTTAACATTTCCAACTACCACATATACCTTTATATATATTCAGCATTTATTTACTATTTTTTTTCTTTATTTGTTTAGCATATTTTAGTATATAATTGTACTTTTTAGGTGATTACAAGTATATATATATATACATATATAATACATTTGACATGCATACATATTTCTAAATATTATTTTATAACATTTTATAATTTTTAGTATCCATATAATTTTTCTCTAAAAGCTAATTAATTATTAAAACTCGTTTTATATATTTTCAATAAATAATAGTCACTATGTTTATAATTAACATTTTAACTGTACGACTATTTTATTATTTTATTTTCTTAAATCCAGACATGCAAGTTGCAAAACTTAGGTCTAATCGACCAACTCTCGCAATCACCTTAATTTCCTTTCCTTCTTTTTTCTTCTTATTCTCTCTCTCTCTCTCTCTCTCTCTCTCTCTCTCTCTCTTCTTTTTTTATTACTTTACTTACTGAAATCAAATTACTAGGTTGTGAGCTTACACTTTCTTTCCTTAAGCAAGTAACTATCATGGTTGTACTAAATTTATGTGTTAGATCCTAACTGCTAGTTTAGGTATATATATTTCTAGATAAGTGTATTCTAAAGGTATGTGGTTATATTGATATATAAATTTATTTATTTATTTCTTTAATACCTACCTACATGTTGATGATGACATAAGTCATATAATATATTACTAAAACTAGATTCCATCTTGAAGTTTGTTTATTTAGAGTTGTAGATAGATATTGATTTATAACTATAAACTTGTGTTTATCACTATAATAGTATTTTAATAATTCCATTATGAAAATCAAAGCTTTTCTAATCTATTAATCTAGTGTGCAAGTTTTTATGGTAATTAAGGAAATATTAGCTATTCCTAAGCTAACTTGTTATTCCTAAGCATCACATTGGTTTTGTACAGTATTGAATAAAACATAAAAAGTAGTTTTCACTATATCCTTCAAGTACAACTATTTAATAGAATGTATTTGGAGTTATAGCTACCTAAACCATCTCCCACTATTATAGTAATAGTTGGAGATAAAATATTTACATAAAAAATGCCTCCTTCAATATGAAGGGTGCTAACTAAAAGCTAGGAGCCCCTACTCCTTTACAAGATTTTATACCCTCATCCTAGTCTACTTTTATTTACTCACTATAAGAAATGGCCTATTAATATTATACTAAGGATTAACTTATAAAAAGGGAAAATTGTAGGGGAATGAGCAAAACCACAACATAGTGAATAATTTCCCTTAAGTTATATGAATAAACAATAAATGATAATCAAACAAATTATCAATCATTAATACACTATGCATGATCAAACATATAAGATGCAACAATATACGCAATAATTCAAAAACCGCATATGGTTTATGAAATAACCCCTCCTATACCAAGGATTAGGAAGAAACAACTAACACGTTAGCCCTAGGGTTTTAATAAATTAGAATGTTAGTGTAAAATAAGTTTCTAACCAAAAATATCATGGAGTTACAAATATTACAAACCATGGTATTTCACATTCTCTAATTATCCCCAAAGTGATGAATCTATGATATGGCCTTAATTAAAGGACGAACCAATTAGTTTTCAAAGGTTAAGGCCAGGCTTATAAAAATATGCCCTTGTCATCATCAACTCAAATTCCTTCACTACAAACAATGCCCAAGAATACTACCTTTGATTGACAAAAGTTTTACTTCTTTAGATTTCCACAAAGCTTATCAACTTAAAGTAAGAAAGGACAACTCAAGATACTTGCAATGCTTATCCAAGTTAAGATTATATACAAGGATGTCATCAAAGTATACAACCGCAAAATTGCTAATCAAGTCTCGAAGCATATTGTTCATTAATCTCATAAAGATACTTTGGCATCACTAGCCATTCATATAATCCATGAGTCTCGAATGTAATCTTCCACTCATCTTCAACTCTCAATCTAATTTGGTGGTATCCAGGCTTCAGGTTGATCTTTGTGAAAATCCTTGCTTTATGCATTTCATCTAACATGTTATCAAGCTACAAGATCAAGTATTGGTATTTGATAGTAATTCTATTGATAGCGATTCTATTGATAGTGAACATAACCTCTCTTCAAGGTTGTTAAACTCGCTATTCTATCTAGAATTGCTAAAGGGTCTATAAAATCGAAACATGAAATTCAAAGAAAGAAAAGTAAGTTTTTACAACCTATATAAAATAAATTTCAAAAACTGTTGATATGCCTATAGTAATTATTAAAAACTTAAAATACATTATGAAAATAAAAAATTAATAAATTAATTAAGTTTTCTTTTTCCTAAAAGTTCTTATTAATATATAATTTAAAATGTATTAAAGGAGGAGAAAAAAAGTTGAAACTAAAATTAAAAAAGAAAATGAATTAAAGAGAACCAAACATTTTAATTCATTTTAAATTATTGATTGTATAAAGTGAAGTATATAATTTTTCTTATAATATTTATTATTGGAGCTAAAATTACAATGAAGGTAATAAACATAAAATAAGGGATTAAGAGAGAGAGAAAGATGAAAAAATTAAAGTAAGATGTTTAATGCCCTAATGATTGATGGCTTGTAATAGTTTAGCTGTATTTTTTCATTTTTAAGCTTATTCAACTCATATATGTAAAAACAATAAACTCGATAAAAAACATAAGTTTCTATCAAGTTTACATGTAAATTCGCTTAAAAACATAAGTTTCAACATGAAAATGATTTTATCCACAAGTTAACTTGGAAAAGCTTCCTAAAATTGTATACTTATATAATCACATGAGTAGAATTGCGATTTTGACAATTATACCTCTCTTTATCAAATCATTCACTTATCCGTAGAGCTCAATAGCTTGCTTTGGATTTAACCTATAAGCAGGTTTTTTTGGTAAGGTAGCCCATGGTTGCAAGTCAATGGCATGCTTTATTCCTTAAATTGCTGGTAGTCCTTTTGGAAGTTCATATGAAAACAAGTTAGTATATTCATCAATTATTGTTTGCACCATGGTAAGTAGCTTAGAACTTTATTCCTTTATCTCAAGTAATCTCTAAACTAATAGAAAGGTTGGTGCATTTGGCTTCATCGCTTGTGAAATCTTTGCTCTAGTCATAATCAAGCCTTCTTTCTACTAAGCTTAGGTAAGCTGAATAAGCATATCTTTTACTTGGCTAGTGGTAGTTGGATTCAACTTCACTTTTCAACCTTTATACTTAAATGAGCAGGGCCTAAACCCATCATATACTACCCTTTAATCAAATAACCACGGCCTTCTTAGTAGGATATGGAAGGCACTCATTTGTAGGACATGACATAACACTTCATCTTGGTACTTCTTGATTGAGATTAACTCTAAGGGTTGCTCAGTAATTTGTAGGTCTCCTTTCTCAGTTAGCCAATGCAACTTATACAACTTAGGGTAGGGAAAGGTCAAAGACTTTAGTTATTGAACCATGAATGCAAAGGCATCACTAATGAAACTCCCATTATCAAATATGAGAGCATACAATATTCCCTTAACCTTACTCTAATATGAAACAAATCCTTACTATGCTTGTTTTCTAGGATGGGGCTAATGTTCGTTACTCTATGTAGTGCTATGGTAGTGGGCATGAATTTCCCTTCCTGGCTCTATATCACATCTTCCTCCTCGACTAAATCAGTTTCTCTAGCCTCCCCTTCCTTTCCTCATCAATGCTATCAACCTCAATGGTTAGCACCTCCCCTTTTATAATTGTCGTTCTTCTATTCAGGAACTAAGCAACCATATGGCCAAATTCTTGGCACTTAAAACACTTGATCTCACTCATTTTCCTTCCAAAACATTGCCTTTTTTCAAACTTCCTAAGCAATTCGTACTCAACAGGATGAGACCTCAGGTTAAGTTGGACCTTCTCATTCTTACTTGGTTTCCCTATCACATGTCTGCTTAGAATAGGTCAGCTAGGTTAAGGTTAACTCAATGGAGCTTAGAATCTGCTCATTATCCTCTGTATTTTTTAAGTAGCTCGGATGGCTTCATCTAAAGTAGCAATCTCCCCTATCTATAAGATATCTCCAATCTCATACCTTAAGTAGTTAAAATATCTAGACATAGTGCAATCTTCGAGCTCCTCTACATCATATAGGATTATCAGCATTTGGAATTCTTTAACATAGGCATCCAAACTAGATTCACCCTATCTTTAATCTTGTAACTTTCTAAAAGTGTCTTACAAGTAATAGATCAACATAAACCTTCATCTCATTACTCTCTTCATTACATCATAAGTTCTAACCTCATGTTTCCCTTCTTACAAGCTCTTCCACCATAGAGTGGTGTAACTAGTAAACTATAGCATAGGTCGTCTCAGCATAAAATTCTCAAGCACCTCATGGAACTCAAAATTTCTCTCGATTTTATCAACTTAATCAAGATAGTCCTCATTATCTCCACTTCCTAAGAAGTTTGGAATTTGCAACTTTAGATTTCCAATTCAAGGGCCTTTCGCATTCTACTCTTCAACTTCATTATACTCCTCTTTACCTTCCTCATCAACTTCCTCCACTTCTTCAAGCATCAATCCTTACCTATTGGGTCATTCCAATTCTCCAACTCTGACATTTTGCATTAGGCAATGAAGTTGGCCCATGTTGGTGTCACCTTCATCATATACTTCGTCCACTCAACCACCTTCTTGGCCAACTCTAATAGGTTTGTCATTGTGCTGTATTGCTATCAATAAGCTCTCCATCAAGTTGATGAGCCTATCAAGCTTCTCATCAACTAACCTTGAAGTAGTTGAGGCGACCTTTCCATAGAGGACAATTTTACTTGTTGTCACCAATGCGAGCATTGATACTCGATTTAATCATCTTACATAGCAAACAAAGCCTAATAAAATAGTAAACACAATCAATATGAATAAACACAACTCTATACGCACACCTAACTATATTTCTTCATACTCTCAACTTCGAAAAAGCACAAATTCACTAGTTATATTTCTTAAATAGTCAAAACCTACAACCCTAAAACCAATACACGTAGAAACTCATCTATTACTGCTTGCTCTATTTCTAGATGCCAAAAATAGGGTAAAATAGAGTTGAATAAGAACATAACAAGAACACACAAGGAACTTGCACTACACAACTATAGCTTACCTTATGATACTTTTGTGAAATTGCAACACTCACAACTTTAAGCATATTCACTTACACTAATGAATAGAACAAAAAAGATAACACACTAGCTTTAGCAACTAATGTTGCCAAAACTCTGATACCAAGATGATAGGAAATGCACTCCACATGGGTCAACATACATGGGACGATCATGTGAATGGGGGTTGGGTCCTCAACATGAGATGATGAGAAACTAAATGGTAGCCAATGTTGAGCTAGGCCTCATGTACAAACACTCGAAAATTATGCCCTAAATGCCTTATAAGAACATAAGACTTAGCTTGACATGACGTATGAGCCTTGCTCTAAGTTTACTCGTTACTAGCTCTAGCTCAAAGAAGCTAGATAAGAGTAAGGATTAGAACTAGTCTATAATGGGAAGGTAAGCAAAAGGATGTAGATGAATATTTTATTACCTAACTAATTTTGACTAAGTACAAATAGAGCATTTATATAGTTACCTTTTAGGGCAACATCATAAGAAAATAAAACTACAAAAGACTAATTTTCTCAAAAATGTATTAGGCAAGAAATACAAGGGAAAATTAAATATAGGACTAGGCAACGTACGCTAAAGCCTTCGTACAACCGATATGCTAATGCGGAGAATCAGTATTGTGTTAAGGTCAAAGACTTGTGGAATAAGTCAAAACTAGGCAAGCATGTTGGTCAGATTGGCTTAAAGATGGCCGAGCTATTGGAATGGTAAGTTGAGCTGTTCATGGTTTATGTTTGGAGTCAAGATAGGCTAGTATACTGCTGTCTTAGCTCTAGATTGGCTTGAGACTAATCTTACACTTTGCTACCCAAGAGATAACACACTGTTGATGGTAGCTCTGAAATTCAAGTAGGTTGGCATATAGGAGTTTGGACTCTTCATTCATGAGTTGTTGTTGGAGAGCTCAGCGAACCATGTTGGCAAGTCCATGAGCTTCGAACCTTGTTATTGGTCTTAAATTCTTGTGACCCCCTCTACATGAGTAAGACATAAACTTCATGTTTTTTTGTATAAACCTAAAAAGAACTAAACTAACAAAATCCATTAAGCATGTGGTATGATAAATTTTAAACTAATATCCAACAATATTTAACATTTAACTACCAAAATCTTAACTATCACTTTTAATTGGTAGCTAAATATAACTTTTAGCAACCAAATTAATTATTGGTAGTGAATATAATGAGTGGAAAACTTTCAATTTTGGGGGTAAATTCTTTAGTTACGAAAATATACATTTGTCTCTAACTATACTAGATTTAGCTACCAAATATTTTCATTTATAGTGAAAAGTTTCTAAAAATTTCCTAAAATGAAATAAAAAATAAAAACTAATTTTTCGTTGTCTTTTTATATTCTTTTTGACGTTACCTCCAATCCCAATTTCTTTTCAAGCCTTCCACCCGCTCTAGCTCGCTCGGTATGATTATATGGGTCCGTGACTCTCTTTGTCAAATGCCAAGTAAGTGTACATATGAATATGACGACAGTCTCAACAAGAAGTTGAAGTATTCCGTTTTTACATGTTTTCAACGGCGAGTCCTCATTGTTTCTATACATCGAATTAAATAGATTGATCTTTTATATGCATTTTCCAGAATTTTTTCTTTTTTTTTCTTTTCCTATTGAAGACGTTTCTAGTTCTACTCTCTGCCCAATATCTCTTTTCCCCCTTGCCTTAAAGAAGAATATCAAGTTCCCTGACTAGCATTAGCTACCCAACGTAATGTCTCATTGAAGGTACTCTATTTCTTGACTCCCATATCTAGGGTTTTTATATATATGTGTGTGTATATATATATATCATGATGATTTCATTTTCAATGTTTCCTCTGTTTAAGTAATTTTATTTAGGGTTTACTGTGTCAAATTAGGTCGATTTGACTTTGATAGTGTGGTTAATTAAGTGATTAACTAGTGTAAATGGTATTTCTCTCTGTAAATCGACTTAAGCAAAGGACTACCATATGAAGAGTGATATTCATAATTGAAAGCTGTAGTTTGACATTTATTCCATCGCTATAATAATAACAAAAATTTCAATCATTAGTTTTACAACGTTCATGCATAAAACACCACGCACAAAAACTATTAAACCGTAGTGTATTGTTCATGATACTTTTCCTTTCATAGCATGGGCTTATGCTTATGTTGTGGATAATTGTAATGCATCTTATGCTGAGAATTGATAATATAATAATATGACATTTCCTCTTTTACTTGACGAATGAAATAGTAAATTATTTTTTCTTTAGGGACTTACTCTCTTCAACTTCTTTTAGCCAAGGGTCCATCTACTGAAGGTATGCCAATTTGTTAAAGAGTTCTTATTTCTTTAATTCTACTTTACTGTATTTGTGATTAGATTAAAAGTTGAAGAAAATAAGGAACCTTTAATAATATTTGCTCGGTTTGCTATTCCTTTATTTATTTATTTATTATTTTATTGTTATAATTCTACATCAATTATGCTTAGCTAATTTACAAAATATATGCTTGGTTTCAGGTTCCTCACCTGTTTCAGTAGCTTGAACATGAGAAATTATATCCTTTGCTAGCAACTGACCAATTAAACTTGAGGTGCTCTCAATACTTGAACTTTAGTTTAGTGAGATAATGTTTTCATAATGGTGTCGATATTATTCATTGTTGATACATTCATTGGAAACGTGACTAATTGGGAGAAAAGTTTCACCGGAAATCTAGTTGAATTGCCCATAATTGTTATTTCAATTGCTTTTACCACAAGATTTCTGCATTCTGACGACTTAGAAAGAAGAAAGCCAGTAACAATCGGCACCGCTAATTAAGAGTCGTTTTGTTCAAGATTGTTCTAATAATGCCGTAATAAAATATTGCTAGTGATTCTTGTCCAATTAGCATTCTATCTATGTATTTTCTCTTTCGTGTTACACCATTTTTTTTTTTTTTTGGATGAACTACAGAACACAGATTTTATACACTCCAAATTGCAATGATTTATAAATAGTAAAAAAAGAAGTTGAGAAAGCCTATCAAGAATTTGAAATGAACCAATAATATCTTTTAGGTTTTATCATCCAAATAGTGCAAGTGCAAATAATTTAGCACTTTTCAAATACAAAATTTCTCATGGATTTTTTCATCTTTTCTCACCGTTCATCATTTTTCAATATATATAGGTTTTAGTATGCATATTTTGCTTTGTGGTCCCCTCTACTGAGTTTATAGACATGATATTTAGAATTTCCTTTTCACAACCACCATCAATTGAAGGAAGACATGATTCTAACACTAGAAGAATAGTCAAGGCAGAGTCTCCACCGATTGAAATAGGTACGCTCCATCTAGTTTCGTTATTAATTGTATGAGAGAACTTCATTTCGAGGATAAACGTATATACATTGTGGATTTTTATTTTCTCTAGCTTAAGTACCAAAAAATTGGTAAGTTGTTTTCTTTGACAGTTTATAATAATTAATATAGTGCTATGTGTCTCGTTGGTACACAGTTTATAGGCATGGACTTCATTATTTTAAGATTCTTATGCTTTCATCCTCTCTTGTATTAGCTTCGAAAATCACTGAATTAAAGAATAGTATTGGCCATTATTTAATGGTTTAAGGTATCCAATCCACTATTGAGGAAGCACTTATGCCTTTGTGTTTACCATAAACTCGACTTTTGTTCTCATTTATTCCATGAAGTACTCTTAATTGCAATCCATCTAGAAAGTTTTTATTTGTAGGTACGATGCATCTTAATTCTAAATCCTTTTTTATTTTATCAATTGATTCTGAAAGCATAGTTTGTTTTCGATTTGGCCAAATTTCTTAAGAGATAAAAAGATTGATTGAGATGGTGGCACAACTTTATCTCAGTGAAAGAATTTTATGTTTTGTGTTCTTTGTTTTCACTTCTTAGGCAGCAAAACCTTACAACCTTTTTCTTTTTTTAATCATTTGCAGATTTGTGAAGATGGCAGCACAAACATCCTTTTATTGTCGCGTTCAATAGAGTATCTGGCAAAGGTTTCTTTTTTCCTTTTCTTGTACTTAGATCTATGATATGGAATACTGATTTATGGTTGGAGATTTTGTCATTTGTTCTGAAACTATTAACTATTTGAATTAATGAATTTTTGTAATTCAACTATTATGCTCTGTAACTTTGTATTATTAATGAAATCAATGTATTAATTTTTCGTAGTTTGATTTTTGTTTCTTCATAAAGCGCATACACTATATTAATATGAATGAAGAAATACTATACCATATGATAGAGCAGACGATAATAATATAGTCATATTAATGCATATGCAAATGAGAATTTCCACTACCAGAGGAGATAATGATAGCTAATGCAATTTATACTTAGCAACCAAACCGTAATTAGTAGCTAATATTGTAACGTTCAGCTACCAAATGCTTTTTTTGCTACATTATATAATGCTTTAGCCACCACGATTTGGTAGAAAACGTATAACTTCTTGCTATCAATTTATGGTTGGTAGTTTATATTTTTTATTAACTTCTCCGCCACTATCAATTTCCTTTTAGGTAGCTAATATTTTAGCTATCAGTTTTCATCATTTAACTACCAAATATGTTGGTAGCCAAAAGTCAATTTTGTGGTAATCAATTTAAAGTCTAAGCATATTGAATCTTATATGGATTTATATAAGGTTAATATTGAATACGTGAATGTTTGGCTTGCTCATAATTTCATATGCACAAACTTGTGATGTGATACCCCATATGGATTGAATATAAATGGAGTCACACATGAATTGTGAGAGATATTTACTAATCTATAAGGTCAAATAGTGAATAATAAATCAATATTAATTAAAAACTTTTAGGCTAAGTGGTTAAAATGAGTCAATTAGTTTTTGTTGGCTTAATTATTAATTGCTTTTGTCTTTAAGCAATCCAAATGGTATCAAATCAAAACTCTCTAGTACTAGGTATCTAGTACAAGGATGATGGGAAAGCAAGAAGATTTAGGCCTTATTATAAGACCTTACAACAAAGGCATCGTATGTTTAAATAAAAGATTATGATATATCATGTGAATAAAGTTCCATAGAGTTATGAAAATGTTAAGTAGTTGTATATAAAGTCAAGTAATGTATACTTGTCAACACTAGTCAGAAACTTTCAGAGTAAATAATTGAAATGAATTGTTAGTATTTATTGGCATAATTATATTAACTACTTTTAGTTAAGGGCATTACACGTGACATAATGCATGTAATTCTAGATGTAATACTCTAGTACACAATATTTACATGTTTCCAAACCATATATAAATTTTAACAATATGAGATTGATAACCACAAATCGAATATCCTAGCTAGATAAAAGTTATATTTATCTTTCTAGAAAATTGCAAATAATCTTTATAAATTTTGATATAAATGCAGATTTACCTGCTAAACTTCCAAATATTACAAATCTCTCTCTTGAACTTTGATAAATGGAGAATACAAAAGATATTCCCATTATTAATTAAAAAATCATACAATAGCTAAAGTTTTAAAGTTTTAAAGTACATTTTGATAAGTTTAAAAGAGTATTTTAGTATCAATGTTAAAGTTTAGGGGAGTCATTTGTAATTCATATGGATTATTTAACAATTTACTAATGTTTAAGAGGTAAATTATAATATTTGAAAGTTTAGATAGTAAATCTACCTTGGCTATCATCCTATCTTTTTTTTCCCTGATACCGTATTATAACGAAAAAATTTTGGCTGAAATCTTCAATGCGCATGACATTGCACAGAGAGAGTATATGAACGATCCCTGTCGGATAATGTTATTTTTCAACCGACGAACCAGAGCACTCAACTATGCCAACATAATTAAAGAAAATTAAAAGTTAATCTCTCGAAAATTGAAAATTTTTGACAGTTTGATCTCATCACAAATTTGACATGCAATAGCTTGATGGAGATGCCAATTTATTGAAAACTTTTCCCACCATGAGGTCCGATTTTGTCACAATGGAATTGAAGCACATAAAGCTAATATTCCAACTTGTATCGTTATCCCAATAAACATTATCATTTTATTTTTGGGGAAATCTGCAATGATCCTTTCAGCTGAGCTTGTCACAGCAGCAGCAGTTTGATTATCGGGCATCGCCAAAGATTTCGCAGCTGGATATGAATCAAATAGGGCCATAGGAAGCAGGACTTTGTCCACCTCGTATACGGCTAGTCTGCTGTCGGTAAACAGCGTCTTTTCCACGTTGGCGGTGTCAATGCCGGTGGAGACGCTTACGGTGCCATTGTCGGAAGCCGTCACGTTTAGCTGAAATTGGCCGTAGTTGAAACCACCGGCCTTGGTCATCAAGGGATTGCTTACGGTTTGGAATTGAGTTATGGAGATGTATGTTGGCACCACATGGAATTGCATCAGCTCCACCTACCATGAAGTATGTTTCTTTAGGCTTATAACACTTCAAGTTTCGTTGTGAAATTCAATATGTCAAAGATATCTAGTTTCATTTTTGTAACAAAATTTACCAAAACTCATTATAATTAGATAACCATTAAGCTTTGACAAAAAGTTATAGAACAATTTAAATTGGATAAATACTAAATATTTCATCAATATAATATATCTGTATTATATTAATAAAGGGTACAATAACAAATACTTGAATAGGTTTAAAAAAGGAAACTTTTCTTCTTTCAAATCGACTATGCATTTCATGATAAAAGTAAAACGTATAAAAAGATTGGAAAAAAAAAATATATATATATATATATATATTTTGGCGATTAACATGCGTTATTATGGCACCCATTGAGAGTTTCCTTACTAAGAATAATATAGAAAGCATGCCTGTTTTTCATCGTTGAGAGTATTGAGAACACCGGCTTTGAGATCCGAAAAAGCAGTGTCTGTTGGAGCGAAAAAGGTGATACCATCGTTCGTATCATCAAGCTGTGAATTCACTTGATCAGCCACATGTGTGTTCCTCAACAGCCTAAGTAAGACAGTGAACTCATTGGCTTTTTCAAGGACTTTCATGATATTGCCATGACTCGGCCGTGATGGCGATGGCTTGGGCAATGGTGATGACGGTGCTGGTGGTAGTGGTGGTGAGGATGCTGCTGGTGGTTCTACTACCGCCGGTGCAAGGGCTGGGGCGGCAGCTGGTTGGGGTATAGTTTTTGTGGTTAATGTATCAATATGGACTACTACTAGTAGTAAAAACAAAATTTGCTTCGTTGGCATGGTTTCGATTTTATTTATTGTTTTGAAAATCAATATAAGAAATGATTGAATGAATTAAAGAAATTTTATGTGTGTGAGGAAAATGAAGACAAAGGATGGATATTTATTTGAGAAGAGAGTGTCAATCCTTTTATGTGAGAATAAGTGATTTAATCAAATGGATGAGAGGTTGCAATTTGAGAGGTATCTTTTCTGGTAAGTAGGAACTTATCAATGAAACTATTATATGTCAATAAAGTAAGGAGGGATATATTGAGACATGATAACAAATCTGTTTTTCGCTTGTAAATAACTTTATTATGGAATGTAAAATCAAATGATATTGACCAATCATCTTTAATCTCCTTTATATACTATAATGTGTGTGTATACATGTATACATATATTTCAATCTCTATATATTGCATGCAAGCTTTCGAATATTGTTAGTGAGTATAAAATAAATTCTAATATACAAATTCATAGTTAAATCCTGCATTCTTTTTTTTTTTTTCCTTTTGGGTTTTTTTTTTTTTTTTCAGCTTTGAATAGCAGGAATATATTCATGCTAACAAACTAAGCAAGCAAGTAAATTAAAGTATTTATCTTCCTTCTGTAAGAGAAGTGAGTTGTCTTTTTTGAGCTACTTATCCCGTCAATAGGACTTGCAAACTAATTATATTATTCTATATTCTTATAAAACAAAGACTCCATAAATATATATTATAAACAATGAAAACGGTCTGGACAGCAATATTATGAGCGTCAAGTTGTTAGAGGAAGCAGTAGAGTTATTGTACGCTAGATGATGGGAAGCCGACAATCTACAGGCATCACTAGCTTATGCATTGACCCAACGCACGTGTCCGTAAGGACTATCTTGCCGCACTAAATATGTATACTCACGAATCACAACCGCAGGCCAAGATAATGAGCATGGCAATCAAAATTATCCATCTAAATAAAATAACACGAAAAATATACAAATGTGGAAATTACAAAAACTAGGAAAAAATACTCCAATTTTTTTTTTTTTTTCCTTTTAATTTTGGTAAAGGAAAAGCAAAGACATCCATCTGTGTCCATTGTTACTTGCCGTCTTTTGAAGAAAGAGAGAGTTGATTGTGGGTGTGGGTCCAAAACATTACAGGATATCAGTGATTAATCATGAGAGGATGAGTTGACGTGGATAAAGGGCGGAGTTGACTTTGCAACGCAATTGTTGGCATCTTACAATTAGCCATAATATATCCCTAAACTTAGTATATCTATATTATTAAAGTGAATTAATCTTAAATAGTTATTTATTTACTCTTAATTTACTTTTAAGAAAAAATACAAATAATTCTTTTACATTTTTACTTTAATATGAATTAATCTTTTAAACTTTTAAAATAAGGATTTTTACTTCCTAAATTTTAATAAATTGACAAAATAACTCACACGACTCTTAAATTTTGATTTTGATATATAAAACCCTATAAACTATCATTTTAATGCATAACCACCCTCCTAAACTATAGATTGTTTAGGGAGTATATACGTACTACAATCAAAGTTTAGGAAGATATTTATGCATCAAAATTAAAGTTAAGTGAGTGTTTACACATCAAAATTAAAATTTAAAGAAATTATAAGAGTTATTTACTAATTTATAAAAGTTTAGAAGGTCAAAAGTCTCACTTTAAAAATTTAGGAAGTCAATTCGTAGCTAAGTCAAATTTAGGGAAGTTTTTTGTAATTTTTCCTTAATTTTATTTAACCAAAAAACTAATATTAATATAGTTTATTAAAATCATAAACAATAGATAAATTCGTAATCCCACTCTCTTACGTTAATCTCTCCTAATCTCAAAACCCATTTTCTTTAATTTTTTTTCTCCATCTCTGTATATGATATGATGCTTATCCCCATGATTTTTCTAATAGTTTCTCTCTCTTTCTATTTTCTCTTTCATTTACTTTATGTACGTACATTGCAAAGTTAAAATTCATATTATGATCAAATATAACCATAATGATGATTGATATCTATATACATAGATAATTTCTATCAATAATCTTGTTTTACTAATAAGTAAGAAATTAAAAGATTTAAAGTAAGTGTAGATAAGGACAAAAAGAATAAATTTATATTTATATTATTTAACAAAAATTATGATTTTTTATTNAATTATTAATAAATGATTTTCTTTAATATAAACAATATGATTATAGACATAAGGTAATTTATAGATTTTAAAGAAGCATAACTCTCTCATCTCCCTCTCTCTCTTCGTCCTCCTCTATTCCTCTCATGACCTCCATCCCTCTCTCTTTCTTATCTATTAATATTATAATATATTTGATTATACTGAAATTTTTTTATTCATTTTATGCACCAACTTTCAACCACATTCTAAATACATTTTTCATAATTTTTTAAAACAGCATGTGGAAAATGATGTGATGGCGTAGCATTAGCTTTACATTAAAGCTTACTGTTTTCAAGAACAGATGTGTACTAGAAAAATAGTAGAGTTATAACTTTCTCCTTTTTCTACCTTAATATTCCATAAATATATATATATATATATGTATAATAATATTTGAATATTACATATACTATTCATAATTACAAAAAGTAAGTGTCTTTAATATTTTATCTGGGATGTATATCTTATATATTATATTAAAAGGAAAATTCCTTTTTAATTGTCTATAACTAACAATCATTAAGTAATTTTTATGACAATTAAAAAAACTTCAAACCTGTCCCACAACCAATTTTCACTACCATTTAAACCATTTTCCTCACAACTAATTTCCACTACTACTTAAACCATTTTCTCCATGTACAAATTAAATACAATGCATATCCATAAAAGACACATCATATATTCATATAGTTATATTTTTAACTTACAACCACATGTAAATTTAAACTCACTACATATCTATAATAAAGAGTACATTCTATTATGTAGCCATATTTTAAATTTTCAATGTATTGTTCATATATTATATATATTATTTGCTATTCGTGTAAATAACGGTATATTATTCATGTACCGTTGATATTATTTGCGATCATAGCCTCTAGATATAATTATTTGCTATTCTGTTTCTTTTTCCATTCTTTCTTTTCATAGATTTCCTTAAGTATTTTTTTTCTTTTAATGTTACTCAATTTAATTCTTTGCACACGCAAAGTAGGTGTGTTTCAAGTGTGTTGATTGCTGGTATATATATATATATATATATGTATGGCTCCATTAGTTACAAAATAAATATTGCATGTATATATAATGAAAATATTATGAAGTTTTTCTCTAATATTGAGGGATAAAATTTATATATATGTAGAATTGATAGGAAAAGGTGTAGTAGCTTGACTTATGGTGTATGGAAGTTAGTATATTATATTAATTATTATGACCCTAAAATTATAATTTAATATGGATGTAGATACATTCCATAAACTTAAAAACGTGATCTTGTTTTTCAAACTATAACAATAGATTAGAAGCTTTTGAGAATTTTGTATAATGATCTGGAAACTCAATTCTTTTTCTTCTTTTAAATTTAGTATATCATGTTAATTATTATGAGTTTTTGACCCTACAATTATGATTTACATTTATGGATATGAACAATCTTTGGAATACATGAAATACCAACAAAAGATTGAGCATGATTAATATGAAATATATATTATACACAAATCAAGAGCAATTGAATATTTGGCCCAATTATAAGTTTATATGAAAGAAAAAAATTAGAGACTAAAACTTTATGAGGTGATTGTATTAAGTGAAAATTACATTTGAAATACGTGAAAAAGGACTTAATCCACCTAATTTCTACTTATTGCAATCATAAATGTAATTAAAAGAAAAGTTATGAATTAAATAACTTTACATTAACTAGAGTAACTTTGTCCAAGTGCCTTATTGAAGTATTTGATCAAAGTCATGCTATTGGAATAGAATTAAGAATTCATTTTAACAAACTAAAACAAAAGCTTTTCTCTTTCTTACTTAGCTGCTTAGTTCAAGATGTGCAAATAGATAGTTTGAATGAAATGAATTAAGTACCCAAATTCTCTTCCCAAGCTCCATTTTGCTCGAATGACACATTAGACTTATTTGGACAAAGTTTGATTAATGTTCTAGACCTTAATTTTATGTCTTGTGGTCAATTATAAAAAAAATGCTAAACATCATGTCAAATTAAAGTATGATGAATTGCTCCTCAAACATACATAACCTTCATCAATAAGTCATCTGATATAACTCTCTAAGGTTTAGATTAGAACTACTGCTAACTCTAACTCTAATAACTAGACCATAATTGATCCGATTCTTATTGAGGTGAGTATTAGCCACTTGAGTGAATGGTTTCTAATGGTTTTGATTAGTAGTGAGGTGACCTTTCAAAAGGTAATATGGAGGATTTACTAATTTTACAAGCTTGACATGGATTTAAAGGATATGAAATTAACTAAATGCAAATGACTTCATGTTGATGAAGTTGACTTCAAGCATCAAATTGAGGATGACATAGACAAGCATACCATATTGCTCTCAAGAGGATTGACATAGAGTAATTAGGTTTTGTACATAAAATGGGTCAAATAGATAGAAGGGATCTTGAGTCTATTAGTGAAGCAAAATTAAGATAGCTAAGAGGTGTCTTATTGAAAAAGTGAAGTTATCAAAGCTAATGGAACAATTGTTATCATGGAAGAATTTAATAATTAAAATTAGATTGTGTATGTGAGAAGGACATGTAGAACATTTTTAAGGTACGCCTAGTGGCCTTGAGTAGTGAGTTCACTTGTGATGAAATTAGCAAATTCGATGATGTGATGCAAAGCTGCCATGGCTACAATAATCTAAGATATTTTTTTCATTTTATGGTTGTTAATGGTTTTAAATGAATTAGTTAAATTGCATGTTAGAGTAAAAACTAGTAACTGTTCATACTCCTAAAATCAAGGGATATGTTGGAGATGTTCTGAAAAGTTATGTATATATGTATATATAAGCAAAGTATGGATAACATACACATATTCTCTACCTTTCTTTCCCCTACTCTCATCTCCTAATCTAATTTTTTCACTCTAAATCCTCGATACTTTAGCACTTAGTATTAAAGTTGAGAAAAATTTTTCTCTATTTTCACAAGTAGTAATACTCGAATTTTAAGCTATCATAATGAATCTAAAAACGAGTTTTATCAATAATATAAAATAAAACATGGAAACCCCTTTTGATTGATGAACAATCTCTCTAATCTTGAAATCAATGTTGTTCTTGCTTCTTGATTGATCTCCTCAAGTCTCCTCTCGTCTCTTATGTCTCTCCGTTTCTGTAATGTCTCTCCTCCTTTTGATCTCTAAGATCTCCTTATATATGTATATTACACGGATTTTATTTTCGTCACCAGACACAGCCTGGGACATGGCCGTGTCCCCAGGTCGTGTAACTTTCTGCACTAAAGCAAAATTTCTGCACAACTTCAAAGCTTTATAACTTCTTCGTTTGAACCTGGAATTGAGTGAAACTTCATTCGTTTTCTTCGTTTTCGAGCCTAGAACGCATTTAAACCCTGAAATCAACATTTTACTCAATTAAGTATCATTTTCTTTAAGGAAAACAAAAAATGTAAGGGAAATGCTATAAAATCACCATATAAAATATGTTTAAAATTAGAGTTATCAAGTAACATTTCAAGTCCAACTCCTTCTATTTTCATAGGAGAAAATTAAAATGCTTAGTTTATTAAAATGCAAGCTTAACTTAAAGGTTTGCTGCTTTGGGAAGCTGTTGAAACTGAGATGGAGACATCTTTGTCTAGCAATCTAACTTTAAATCAGCTCAAACTTTATGAAGAATGGTTGCTCTCTCAAAAGTTTAAAGCACTGAGTACTTTTTATGAAGCTGTTGTTGAAACCAACTTCATAAGGATTATGTCTTGCAAAATTGCTAAGGAAATATGGGATAAGCTAAAGGAATTCCAAGGAAGTGATAAAACAAAACAAATGCATCTCTTCAATTTAAGAAAGGAATTTGACCATCTTAAAATAAAGGATACAAAGAATGCGAAGGCCCGTATAGACCAAGTCATGCAAGTTGTGAACTATTAAGCTATTCGAAGAAAATTTGCTAGAAAAAAGAATCTTAAAGAAGGTTATAATGACTCTACCAAAAAGGTTTGACTCAAAGAGGAATCTTGAAAACACTTAAGACTTATCTAAGCTTACTCTTATGGAGCATGTAAATGCTTTATGAGCTATGGAACAAAGGGAGGCATTTAGAGAGGAGAAGAAACCACCAGAAAAAGCTCTTATATTTTCATAAAGCTCAAAGCCACAAGTTTATTCTAGTGGAAAGAAGGAAAAAGAGAAAAAAGATTAGTATTATAAAGGACAACAAATGAAAGGGAAGTTTCCACCATGCCCTCATTGTAAAAAAATTAACTATACTGAAAACTATTGTCGGTATAGGTCAAGTGTTCAATGCAAGGTCTGTAAACAAGTTAGCCATATAGAAAAGGTGTGTCCTAATAATACAAATCAACAACCTTAAGCTCAACTAGCTTAAGTCACTAAAAATGCTGAAAGTCATGATGAAAACTTATTGCCTTTATTATTAAAGAATACTCAATGGTAAGAGAAAATTTTAATGTGTAGCTAATCGATAGTGGCTATAAACATCATATGACTTTAAATTTGCAAATTTTCAATGCCTTAGATAAGGAGTACTCTTCTAAAGTGAGACTTGGTAATGACAAATTGGTAGATGCTAAAGGCAAGAATGTTGTGTTGGTTCAAACTTCTTCTAGTGCTAAGTTGATTTCTGATGTGTTATTTGTACCTAAAATAAGTTAGTCTTTTAAGCATCAGTTAGTTACTTGATAAGGATTATATCTTTATTTTCAAAAAACACAAAGGTGTAATATTCTTGATTTGGTTGTTGCTAACTTTTCTCTATTAATATGAAAAATAGAAGCCTCCCCCTAGAATGGAATCAAACCAAGATTCATGCCTTCACTACTGTAGTAGATGAAAGTTATGGTATAAAAGGTTCAGTCACACTAGTTATGCTTCTATGAAACTCCTTTAAAGTAATAATATGGTTATGGATATGCTATTTGTTCATGATCATTCTACTATAAGTGATGTTTATCAATATGGAAATTTGACCCAAATACCATTCCCTATCAATCATGTTTGGAGGGAAATTGACAAGTTATAGCTGAGTGTTTCTTTATAGTGGAAGCAAGTATTTTCTTCTCTTTGTTGAATACTTTACTAAATTTTGTTGGATTTATTTTTTCAAGTAGAAATCAAAGGTGTTTAGTATGTTTCAAAAGTTTAAATCATTTATGGAAAATCAAAATGCACTTTTGATCAAAACTTTAAGGTATGATAATGGCATAGAATTTACCTCTTGTAAGTTTGGAGAGTTCCTCTAGAATTATGGCATTCACCGTTAACTCATAGTCACTTATACACATTAGCAAAAGGGTGTAAGTGAAAGGGAAAATTGGTAAATTCTAACCATATTAGATGCTTTCTATTTGAGAAAAGATTGCTAAAGAAATGTGGGCACAAGTTGCAAATACTATAGCTTATGTGCAAAATAGATTATCTATTAAAACTCTTGATGGAAATACTCCCTATGAGGCATGGTTTGGAGTTAAATCATTAGGAAAACATCTTAAAGTCTTTGTTTGTCTTTGTTATGCTTTTGTTCCTCCTACTAAAAGAGCTAAGCTTGACAAAAGAGTTGAAGTTTAGAATACTTATGGGGTACGATAATGCTTATAAGGGTTACAGAGTTTTAAATCCTAAAACTTAACAAGTGTTTGTTAGCAGAAATGTTAAAATTGATAAAGATGGTTCTTAGAATTGGAATAAAATTGAATCTTGTTCATCTACCCAAATTTCTAGTTTTGGAGACATTCCTTAAGGACAAGATGCAGTTTAAAAGAAGAAGACTCTAATGATGATGGTGTACCAATTAGGAGAACAAGAACACTGGATGATATTTGCATTAGATGCAATATGGCCTTATTTAGACACTAAGAGTTAACATTGCCTGATGATAAGATTATAATTAGTGTAAGGTAGGTGTTCAAGCTCAAGCATAATCCTGATGGTTTAATCAATAAATATAAAGAAAATATAATTATGAAAGGAATATATTCAACAATTTGGAGTAGATTTGTTGAAACATTTGCACCTATAGCCCAATTTGACATTGTTAGGTTGCTTCTTGCAATATTAGCACATAAAGGCTGGAAAGTTTTTCAATTACATATAAAATCAGCCTTTTCAAATGGAATTTTAAAGAAGAAAAACTTATGTTGAGCAACCATAAGGGTTTATCAATAAAGGTAAACCTAAGAAAGTGTTTCTACTAAAGAAGGTTTTATATAACTTAAAGTATGCTTAAAGGACTTGTTGCATTAGAATTGATGATTATCTTATGAATTTAGGCTTATGAGAAGTTGCAATGAAGCAGCTATATATGTAAAGCATGTCAAGTATGAGATTTCAATTGTTTCCATTTATGTAGATGACATTTTTGTGGCCAATAGTAAAATGAAGACTATGAAGGAATTTAGAATTTAAATGAAAAAGATTTTTAAGATGAATGATCTTGGTAAAATGTTCTACTTTTTAAGAATAAAGATTATACATACTTCAAAAGGGATATTCATATCTCGAAATATGTTGGTGAAATTCTTAAAAATTTAGAATGAGTAGCTATAGTCTAGTTAATACCCTAGCTGTTCATGGAGAAAAATGAAAGAAAGAAGATGGTTTAGTCATGTTGGTGTCTTTGTCTATAGAACCTTGGTTTAATCTATCCTATTTCTACATGGAACTAGGCTTGATATTATGTTTGCTACAAGATTATTGTATAGATTTATGCACTCACCTGATGAAAGACATTTTAACATTACCACAAAGGTTCTAAGGTACATTTAGAGTACCATCAATTCTGGGTTATTCTACAAAAGATACAAAGTACGATCAATCTTATTAGTTTCATTGATAATGATTAGGTAAGATCTTAAGATGATATGAAGAGCACCTCAAGCCATTATTTCACACCTGGTTTTGGAATTTTCTATTGGAGTTCAAGAAAGCAAGATAATGGTATACTTTCAATAATGGAAGTTGAGTATATTGTTGTGTCAGCTACTATCAACTAATCATTATAGATAAAAAAGTTCTTAAAGATCAAATGTTCAAGCAATTCAAAGCAATAATTATTCTATGTGATAACAAGTCCACGTTAAAAAATCTTAGCTTTCATGGAAGAGCTAAGCACATTAAGATCAAGTTTCATGCCATTAGAGAAGTAGAAAAGAAAGAGGAGATTTAGCCAACACATTATAACTCTAAGGATCAACTAGCTAACATTTTCACCAAAGGATTGCAAAAAACAAGATTTGAAGTGATAAGAGAGAAGCTTGGACTCATGAACAACTTTTTCATTAAGGAAAAGTGGTGAGACCCATAGACTTAATGATGTGATGCAAAGTTATCATGACTGTAATAATTTAAGATATTTTGCTATTTTATGTTTTTAAATGTATGGCTTTAAATGAATTAGTCAAAGTGTTTGTTAGTATAAAAAATAGTAGCTATTCATGCTCTTAAAATCAAGAGATATGTTGAAGACATTTTGTAAAAATTATGTGTATATGTATGTATCAGCAATGCATGACCAATGTAGATGTATTCATAACCTTCCTTTCCCCTACTTTAATTTCCTAAAATCTAATTTTTCTATAGTCAAAGGTGTATCACTATTAACAATTGCTTGATCAAAACCATTTTATAGGTTTAGCTTATGAGTATATCAAGGGAGTGGCTCTTGAGTCTAAATAGCAAAATAGCTTGAGCGCCTTGCTAGAAGATAGTATAGAAAAAAAAAATCTGGAAGTTATGTGTTCAAAATTGGTTAAAAGTTTCCTAATAAGTATCATATGATTGTTTAACATTACTATGGTCATTCAACTTCTGAAGCTTAATAATCAAAATCAACTATAAATGGAGACAAGTTAATTTTATAATCACTAATTGAATTTATAAAAAGCCATATTAAGGGAAATTTGTAAAATGCTATCGTTAAAACCAATTAATAATTAGTAGGTTATAATACATCTATGGTATTGAGTGGTATTATCTACCAACTAGTAGGCGAAAATCAAAACAAGGAAAAAAAAAAAGAAAATTTGGGCAAAAAAACTTGTAAGTTGTAGTCATTTTGTACAACTTAACTACAAGTCGTCAAGCTTTCCCTAATTTTTCTTTTCTCAATCTATGATGGATATGCAGCTCTTGTTAGCCAACCACCTACCTAAACCTCCTTCGACACCCCTTTGCCTTACCCTTGTCCCCTCCTTTCTTCCCTTTCTCTCTTTTTTCTAAGCTTCCTTTCCTTTTAATTATTTTATGCATATTTATAGATTAAGAAAAAGTTGATATGTGTCCTCTAATTAATAATAATAAATTAAGGTAAAATATCGTCGAGCTTGAATTATTCGATTTTCTTTGTTTTCACCTAATTTTATTTCCTATTTTCTGATTAATACTAAACCCTAACTCATTTACTATTAATCTTCGATTAGAAAAATTGGAAAATTTTAATTCTTTTAAAAAAAACTATTAGAGTCGCCATTTGACTGAAATCCAAAAAAAAAAAAAAAGAAATCGTAATTAATTGGATGGATTAACTACGATTTAACTACTGATCTTTGATTTTAATTTGATAAAAATCAGAGGGTTCCGAATTCGTAAGCTAATCTATTAAACCCTAATGGATACTACTATAGATTTTCTGAAATTAGGTTTATTCTTTTAAATTATCCTTTTTTTGATATTTTTAAGAGCATAAAAATAAAATAAAAACCTAAGTTTTTATAGATTTTAACGTCTCCCCAAAGGTGTTTACGTATCTGCTAATTTGGATCAAGCGACCGTAGTTCTTTCCAAAAACTTAAGTATGTTGGTTTGTTTAAATTTTTGAAAATCAATCAAGTTCATATTGTTATCAATTTAGTTTTTCTCAAAAAAAAAAAATTCTAAAGGGTAGTAATTCTCAAATACTTTTTTTTTATAAAAAACTCTTTAAAAGTTCTATTTTTTTAAAAAGGGTTTTCTATTAATTTTTTAAAAATAGTTTTCTATATGAGGAATTCTATAAAAAACCTAATCCTAAAAATTCCTAAGCTAATATATAGATATATATTTATATTATTACAATTAAACAACTACCTACATAAATAGATAAAATATAATATACTTAATTTATATAATAAAAATACTAATACTAAGAGAATCTCCTAAGCTAATATATACATACTTACTTACATGTTATATTATCATCATAGATAACTACGGATCATAATAATAATAATAATAATAATAATAAATAAATAATTGAAGAAGACCGAACCTAACTTGTTTGGTGTGCAGTGAAGCAATAGACTTGCACAGTGCTCGAGTTCGGTCAGTCGTATGCGAAGCTTGGAGTGTAGTAATGTGTAGACGTATGACACAGTAAGCGTATACGAGTTCTGAGTGTTGTGGACATGCAACGCAACGAGTTTACGTGAGCATTGAGTGTGCTGCTGTGTATTAAACTTAGTGCAGTTGCCATGAACAGTGTTAGGGTGTACATACTGGATGAAGGATGGAGCAGTGGCTACTACGAAGCTGCTGTGCCATGTGTAAGGAGTTTAGTCACAAGGTTGAATGGTGATCAGTGGCTTAGAATGCTCTGTTGTCGTAGGGCTATGATTGGCTAAGGGAAGAGCGGTTACATAGTGTACCGTATCAGTGAAGTGGTATGGATGTGGGATGTTGGGGGCTACTGTCACAGGATCGTGAGTATGCATGACGCTGATCAGTGGATAGCATTGTGGATGTACAGGCTGTGATCATGAATGGTCGTACTCTGATTATTGGATGAAGGATGAATAGTTGTTGCTCACTTGGTGAAGTTGGTTGACGATCTGTGTGTGGTTCTGAAGTATGCTGTTGATTCTACTCATGCATTCATGCACTGCTACCGTGCAAGTGAACTTAATTAGTAACGTATAGTTGGACGTGTGTGGATTGTGTTTGTGTGAACACTGTTGTATGCTGCAGTGTAGTGAAAACAGTGAATGTGAGGCTGCTGCTATTGTCATGATGTGTGTCTAGTCACGATGGGCTATTTGCATGAATGTGTTGTGGCTGTTATTGTCCATAGGGGGCTGGATGTGTATGCATTGTTTCGACTATGGTGGGGGATGAATAGAGAATGAGGGTAATTAGTGGTTGGGGCTACAAATTAGTGATTAAAATTCGATAATGGTAGCAGCAAATGTGTCTTGCTATAGGGTCAAATGCTATTCGTGGCCGTCGGTGATGTGTAGGTAATGAATGAAGAGTGGCGTGTAGCGTTGGATGGTAATAGTATATGCTAATATGCGTTTTTGGGCTAAAGGGATGGGGCTTTAACAATGCAAGGAGTAGACGTGATTGAGTGAAAGTGGACTTTAGCTCTTTTTTTCATATGTATGTGATTGTTCTTTCTTTTTTTTTTTTTTAATACTGTACGATCAGTATTTATAAAATTCAAAAAATTAATCAATCTAAAATAGATTTGAATCTTTTATATCGATTCAAATCCAATTTAATAAAAATCAAATTTTATTAGAATATCATAAATCTTTATCGTATTAAATTCAAAAGATTTGATAAGATTTGAAATTAGATTTAAATCCCGTACATCTAACCGATTTTCGCAAATGAAAGAAAAAAAATAAAAGAGACATGCATGCTTGGTGAGATTTGAACTCATGACTTCAAGCAAACCCATGACCTCAAGCGAACCTAATGCCAATGCTCAAATTTTTATCTGTTAGGTCGTTGGCCTGTGCTTTCACATTTAGTACAACTAAATTGTACTTAAATAATATGGCTTTCTAAAACTATTTGAATCGAGTTAAAACTAAATCAATTCTAAACCATTTTTTCTTTTTAAAAACCTATTTTTTGAAAAAATATTTATGATTTTTCCTTTCTTCCATTTTTTGGTATTTTTATCATTTTCAATTTTTTTAATTATTATTATTTTTTTAATTAGAACCCTTTTAAAGAACAAAAATGAGAGGAAAAAGATTAGGTGTTTACAACTACCCCTTTTTGTGGTGATGTTTGAGTAAAACTTTACCAAAAAGATAAAAGATATGCCATTTTTACTTTAAGACAAACTCTATTTTAAGAAGCGCTACGATTAGCTAGCTATCTTATGCTTGATTCATTAGAGATTTGACGACAAAAAAACTCGAAAAGAACAGTGATGAGGGTAGTGCCTTTATGGGCTGGTAAGAACCCTAAATGAATGGGTAAAATAAGAGATATTAAAGACTTGGTCATACCCCTTATAGGCTAACTAACTAAGGCGAGTGAAACGTTCTTTGAGCTAGTTAAAACCTTAAAAGATATTAATCACTTGGTTATGCCCCCTATGGGTTGACTAACTAAGACAGGCAAAGTGCTCCTTAAGTTAGCTAAGACTTTAAAAGATATTGATCACCTAGTCATACCCCTTATAAGCTGACTAATAATGGTAGGCGAATCGTTCCTTAAGTTGATTAAAACCTTAAAAGATGTAGAAAACTTGGTTGTACCCCTTATGGGCTAACTAAGCAAGGCGGGCAAAGCGCTTCTTGAGTTGGCCAATACCTTAAAAGATATTGAGAACTTAGTTTTGCGCCCTAGGGGCCGACTAATCAAGGCAGGAAAAGCATTCTTTAAGCTAGCTAAGACCTTAAAGAGATATTAAGAACTTAGTTGTGCCCCTTATGGGCTAATTAACCAAGGCGAGTGAAGCGCTCCCTAAGTTAGCTAAGACCCTAAAGAGATATTGAGAACTTAATTGTGCCCCTTATAGGCTAACTAACCAAAGTAAGTAAAGCGTACCTTAAG
Source organism: Lumnitzera littorea (assembly GCA_024138015.1). Taxonomy (NCBI): domain Eukaryota; kingdom Viridiplantae; phylum Streptophyta; class Magnoliopsida; order Myrtales; family Combretaceae; genus Lumnitzera; species Lumnitzera littorea. Next base: position 88,861,501 of record JAMXBB010000006.1, read on the forward strand.
TTAGCTAAGACCCTAAAGAGATATTGAGAAACTTGGTTGTGCCTCTTATAGGCTAACTAACCAAAGCGAACGAAGCGCTCCTTGAGTTGACTAAGACCCTAAAGTGATATTGGGAAACTTGGTCGTACTCCATATGGGCTGATTAACCAAGGTAGGCAAAGCGCTCCTTGAGTTGGCTAAAACTCTAAAGAGATATTAAGAAACTTGTTTGTGTCCCATATGTAAAGAGATATTGAGAAACTTGGTCGTACCCTCTATAGGTTGACTAACCAAGGCAGTAGAAGCACTTTTTGAGCTGGCTAAGACCTTTAAGAGATATTGAGAAATTTAGTCTTGCCCCCTATTAGTTAACTAACCAAGGCGGGCAAAGCATTCCTTAAGTTAGATTAGACCCTAAAGAGATATTAGGAACTTGGTCATGCTACCTATGGACTGACTAACCAAGGCAAGCAAAGCACTCCTTAAATTGGCTCAAACCCTAAAGAGATATTAAGAACTTGGTTGTACCCGCTATGGGCTGACTAATCAAGGTGGGCAAAGCGTCCCTTGAGCTGGCTAAAACCTTAAAAGATATTGAGAACTTAGTCGTTCTCCGTATGGTTTGACTTACCAAGGCGAGCGAAGCAATCCTTGAGTTGGCTAAGACCTTAAAAGATATTGAGAACTTGGTCATGCCCATTATGGGGTAACTAACCAAGGTAGTTGAAGCACTCTTAGAGCTAGCTAAAACCCTAAAAAGATATGGATAGAGATAGCGCTCCATGAGTTGGCTGAAACCCTAATGATGATATGGATAGAGATAGCGCTCCATGAGTTGGATGAAACCCTAATATGGATCGAGATAGCATTCTATGTGCTGGCTAGATCCCTGAGAATATGGATAAAGGGTAAGAACCTTATGGACCCATTAAAACTCTATATGATAGTTGAAAGTAAAACCAAGGAACATGACCAATTTGAAAAAACTCTTGCTTTGAGAAATTTACAAAGGAGGATATTGGTGCAAACTATTTATGAACTGTAAATTTAGCCCCCAAGGTTGACATGGGTTTGAAAATGAATGGAAAAAACCTATAACAAGCCTTTACTTTCTCTTCCTCTTTTCCTTTCTTTTATCTTTCTTCTCTTTTCTTGAAACTCTATTGACGAATACAAATTTTTATCTAAGAAATAAGTGTTATAACCATGCCTTTCCTCAGTAACCATGTAGGGTATCTCGTATCTGTTCTAGTTTCTAGCCTTGATACCGAACTCCTTGGATAGGCCTTATGATTTTAAATATTTATTTCCTAATGAAAAGGTAACTCACGATTAGTCTAATCGAAAAGGACTTTTTTGCTCACTCTCGATCTATTATTCTAAAAATTATAGTCCAACTTGCAAGCGATATGCTTTGATCAATCTATTAGGTTTTTTTGGATTCAATATTGTGAATCAAGCTTTTGGTTAAATGGTTTCAAAAGAGCTCAATGAAAGGGTCTATTATGAAAGAACTACTTTTATCTAACTCAGGTGTATAAGTCAAGAACCCTTTGAAAAAAGCTAAATATGTGTTTGCCCTGTATAAGTCAAGAAACCTTTGAAGAAAACTAAATATGTACTTGCCTCCAATTTCAAAAATAATTTTTATTTTAGATAAATTATTCTTTAAGATTAGAAGAGCTTTGAGTAAGGAGGTCTTAAAGGTGGGGGGTTCTTGTGTTTAAGATTCAAGTGGATAGAAAGGTTTTGTATTCGTGACTTTGAGTGTGATTTCGAAATGGATATGGGTTTTTGTGTTAGGAATATGATTTTGAAATGATTATGGGGTTTTATGTTTATGATTGGAAATGCAATTCAAGACCTTGTGTTTTTAGAGCAACTTAGGCCTCTAAGCCTTCTTTGGTTAGGGCTTTTCTTAAGCTTGATGTTTGGGCTTTTCTTCTTTCTTTTTTTTAGTTTTTTTTATTTTTCTTTCTTTCTTTTCTTTTTTTTTTTCTTTTTTCCTCTTTCTAACTTTACCCCATTATTTCTTGCCTTTTCCCCCCTCAAAAGTAATTATCACTTTTGTTAGTCTTTACCTTTAGATGGATCAAGGCCCTAAATCCATGAGTTTCGAATATATGAGCTTAGGTAAAATATGTGTGGTCTTGAGGTGTTTGGCTTTTCTTTAAAGGAAATAATTTATCAAAAACAAAAGTTATTCTTGAATTATTATTATTAAGGTAAGCACAAATCAATTTTATCCTTCTCTCATAATTAATAAATCTAACCTTCAAATTGCCCTACTATGGGGTGGTTCTTGATAGGGTTTACATTTAAAAGGACTCCAAATCGATTCAACAGAGTTAATAAAAGATAATTGTGTTTAGAATTTTAAAATGAATGCCGAACTTCATTTTGGTTTGCATATCAAATTCAAAATGGACTTCCTTTAAGGAATGAGTCTAAAAATCCTTACCATGATGTCTCTTAACTCTCAAAGTGTTTAAGGGTTAGTGTATAGGACATGGCTCACCTCTTTTCATTCTAAGCTTTTTAAAAGTGAGTTACTAATTCCCTACGTAGGGATTGATTGACCTTAGGGTGATGACTGACCTTACTCCCCAATTGTAGATACTTAATTTTTGCCTCTCTATAATCCTAATTTTTTATTTTTTAAAAAAAAGGGGTCTTAATTCAAAAAATAGAAAAATAAATAATAATAATAATAATAAAAGACAAAATTAATAAAAATTGACAAATGATGAAAATATAAAAAAAAATGAGAAAAAGACAAAAATTAAAAAGATTTTTTAGATTTTTTTAAGAAGTAGATTATTTTAGGGACAAATAGTTTTAGTTTTAGCTTTAGCTTAGTTCGAATAATTATTTTAGAAAGTCACGTGGTTTAAGTCCAATTTAATTATACTGAATGTCAAGACATAGACTAATAGTCTAACAGATAAGTATTGGAGTATTTGATATGGAGTTAGAATAAGGACATGGGTTCGAGTCTTACTTGGCACCTATGTACTTTTGTTTTTTTCTATCCTTTTATTTTTACAGAAAAGTGAGTTGAGTGTACGGGATCTCATTTAATCAAATCTTTTTTGTTCGGATTTGAATCATTATAAAAGATTTAAATCAAGTTTGATTTTTATGAAATTAGATTCGAATATAAGTGATTTAAATCAAATTTAATTTTTATCAAATCAGATTCGAATCAATATAAGAGATTCGATTCAAACTTTTTATATTAGTCACGTGGCTTAAAATAAAAGGAGGATACCTTCGCTAAGGTTACAGACTCGCCTGAAAAAAAAGAGAAAAACAAAACTAACTTCATCTTGGGCCAATCTCAAATCTAACTATTGTATACCCTAACTCATTAATCAAATACTAGCTTCAACGCTTTATCGTAGAACTGCTTGCAGCACTTCCAGACCAATCCACAATGCCAATGACGAGCCATAATCACAATAGTGAACGCAATACTTCCCACCATGATCCCTGACGTTGACGAAGCCACATAAAACCAAACAACACAACACGTCCTCGTTTACGTTGAATCACACAGTACAGCACGTACTCATTTACACAAACACTACCAATGCTCCAGCGCATCATTCCGCACATTAGACCACTGACAATCAACACTCCAGCAACAGCATTAAGCATAGACCAAGCTGATTCTTACATATGAAAGCTTAGGGGCATTAAGACCTCTAAGTCTAGGGCATAGGGCCATTGGTCTTTGAAATTTCACAACCGGAGCATATTCCAAGGAATTGGAGAGTAAGGTCCGTCATCACCTTAAAGTCAATCCATCCCTATGTAAGGAATTGGTAACTCTTGTTTAAAAGGTTTAGAATGAAAAGAGGCAAGTTATATTCTATACACTAACCCCTAAACACTTTGAGAGATGAGAGATATCATGGTGAGGATATTTTAAACTCATTCCTTAAAGGAGGTTCATTTTGAACTTGATATGCATACTAAAATGAAGTTAGGTATTCATTTTCAAGTCCCAAACACAATTATCCTTTGATAACCCCGTTGGACTAATTTGGAGTCCTTTTAAATGTAAATCCTATTAAGAACTAGCCCTATAATGGGGTAATTCAGAGGTTAGGGTCATTGATTAGGAGAGATGGATAAAACTGATTTGTGTTTACCCCAGTAATGACAATTCAAGGACAATTTTTGTTTTCGATAAATTGTTCCTTTTGAAGAAGAGCTAATATTTTTCCAAATACCCTAAAGACCCCACATACCTTACCTAAGCTGATACATTCTAAACCTATGGATTTAGGGCTTTGATTCAACTGGAGACAAAAAAAAAAATCAACAAAAGAGATAGTTATTTTTAGGGAGAAGGAAGAAAGAACTGAAATGAAAAAGTGAGAAAGAAAGAAAAAAAAAAACAAGAAAAAGGAAAATGAAGAAATACCTAAATATCGAGCTTGAGAAAATCTCCAACCAAAGAAGGCCTAAGTTGCTCTAAAAATACAAGGCCTTGAATCACATTCCCAACCAAAAACATAAAATCTCATATTAAAATCACATTCTCAACTACAAACCAAAAACTTCATATTCAATTCGAAATCATACTCCAAATCATGAGCATAAACCCTTTCTATCCACTCAATTCTCAAACACAAGACCTTCCTATCCACAATACCTCCTTACTCAAAACTCTTTTAATTTTGAAGAATAATTTATCTAAGATAAAAATTATTTTTGAAACTAGGGTAAGCGCATATCTAGTTCGTTCCTAAGGGTTCTTGACTTATACCTTTAGGTTAAATGAAAGCACTTCTTCAAAAATAGGCCCTCTCAATTAACTTTTTTTGAAACCATTTGACCAAAAGTCAAATTTACAATGTTGAACCCAAAAAGACCTAACAGATCAATTAGAGCATATCACTTGCAAATTGGACTGTAATTTTTAGAATAGTAGTCAAGAGTGACGTCTAAACCAAGAGTGCGTAAGGAAGTCCTCTTCGACTAGACTTATCATGGGTTACCTTTTCCATACAAAATGAATGTTAAGGCCTATCCAAGAAGCTCATTGTCCAGGTTACAAACTAAGGTACATATGAGTTACCTTATAGATTATAGCGTTTGTTTTTTAAATAGGAATTTGTATCTATTAACAAACTTTTAAGGAAAAAGAAGGAAAAAAGAAAATGAAAAGGAGAGAGAGAAAGTGGAGACTTGTTACAAGTTTTCCCATTCATTTTCCAGTCCATTTCATCCATAGTAGCCAAATTTTCAATTCATGTTATAAACAGTTTTCACCAAATTCCTCGTTTGTAAATTTCTCAAATCAAGAGTGTTTTTCTTTCGAGTCGGCTATGTTCCTTAGTTTTACTTTTAACTATCAATAGAGTTTAAGGGAGTTCGAAGGGTACTTACCTTATATCCGTTTTCTTAAGGATATAGCCAGCTCATAGAGTATTGTTACAGACTCGCTTGAAAAAAAGAGAAAAACAAAACTGACTTCATCTTCGGCCAATCTCAAATCTAACTATTGTATACCCCAGCTCATTGATCAAATACTAGCTTCAGCGTTTTATCATAGAATTTACTGTAGCACTTCTAAACCAATCTGCAATGCCAATGATGAGCTACAGTCACAGCAGTGAACGCAACATTTCCCATCATGATCCCCGACATTGACGAAGCCACGCAAAACCAAACAGCACAGCACGTCCTCGTTCACGTTAAATCACACAGTACAGCACAGACTTAGTCACGCAAACTACACTGACACTCCAGCGCATCAGTCCACACATTGGACCATTGATGATCATCACTCTAGCAACAACATCAAGCATAGACCAAGCTGATTCTTACATGATGCCAAATGGTGGAACAATTAATTTACTTAGTATATCATATAGAGCATACAACGTTAAGGAGCTTGGGTTACAAAAGTGCTCGAGTTAGCCTTCGGATGAAATAGAGTGAACTGAGAAAACATATCGGTGTGCATCTATGTGAGTTAATGGGGCCATAAGTAGTGGTGCAAGCAGTATCATCCAACAAGCTGTCCATATTCCCACTCATCGAATAATTGCTTTGAAAAGGATTAATGTTTTAGAAAAGGAGAAAAGACAACAGCTTCTCACAAAGATAAGAACACTTTGTGAGGCACTGCATAATTAAGAAACAAATTCCAGAATCAATCCTTTCGAATATGTTTCACAAGCTTTTGTAAGGACTAAGTTACTCGCATAGAGTTAGACACCTTGATTCACCAAGACAACAAAGCAAGTAGAGTTCTTTCTAATTTTGATTTTTTCTTTTATGTTATTCATTTATTTATTATTATCATTATATTATTAGTTCCTAGTTATTTAACATAGCACATGTATATATGAATATATTAGTTTTAGGAGTTTTTTAGCAGTATAGATAGTTGTTAATAGTAGAAATATAGGTATGGATATAATATATATATATAATAGCTTAGGATTTTTTTAGGATTAGGGTTTTTAGAAATCCTCATATAGAAAATTATTTTTTGGAAATAAAAATTAACAAAAAGAAACTTTTATAAGAAGGTTATAACTTCTTGGAGAGTCTTTTGATTAATCACGAGTTAATACCTCTTATATTTTGTTTAAATTTAAATGAATTAATTAAAACATAAACTCGATCAATTTTTAAAGTTAAAAACAACCAACACACTAAAATTTAAAAAAAAAAAAACTACGATCGTCTAATCTCTACTAATGGGTACGTAAGCACCTTCGGGATGATGATAAAATTTATAGAAACTTAGGTTTTTTTTCTTTTGATTATTTATTTATTTATTTTTTCTTTAAAAATATTATAATTAGAAGAATAATCCTAATTTCGGTAAATAGATAGTGATACCTATTAGGGTTTAATAGGTTAACCCCTGAACTTGAAACCCTCTGGTTTTTCATTCAAATTGAAATCAAAGACCGGTAGTCAAATCGTAATCAATCTACCAAATTGATTACGGTTTCTTTTTTTTTTTTTCTCAACTTCGGTCGGGTAACGACTCCAAAATTCTTTCTAAGTGAAAAACCGAAATTTTCCAATTTCTTTAGTCGAGGATTAATATTAAATGAGTTAGGGTTTAGTATTAATCGGAAATGGGAAATCAATTTTAAATAAAAGAAACTGAAAAATCAAGCTCGACACTAATTCCTTGAAACATGCCCTAGTTGTGAAACAATGACTTTCACTCCATTTGAGTTCAAAATAAAATTTTAAAGACCAAATGCCCCATAACTTTCACATTCTTACTTAAATTGCCCTCAAACTCATAGGTCTTAATGCTCCTTAACTTCTATGTGTGATTTCAGACCCGATTATTTAAAGTTGAATGTGTCAACATTGATGTCTTTTGAGGTGAAAGGGATTGTGAATTGCCCTTTTTGTTTGTACTGAAGATCAGGCTTAAGATAGTGTTTCATGGCTTCATATTTTAACTTGATTCATGATTAAACTTGATGACTCAAGGGTTTTGGGTTGTCTCGACTACCTCGATGGGCTAGGGGTTTGTGTTTGGTTAGTTACCTGAATAGGCTATGTGTTCAGGTTAGCTGCCTTAATGAGCCAAATGATTATGTTTATCCCAAGCCCCATGAGGATTTGTAACCGTTAGCAACTTTCCTTTTTCTTCTTTTCTTTTTTTTTTTTTTTTTTTTGAAAGAGAGAGAGAGAGAGAGAGAGAGACAAAGTTAGGGCCTTTATGTTATAAAGACCAACCAATCAAATTATAAATGAGGAATTGCTTTCTTAGGATTCTATATACAGGCTTATAGAATTTATTTACCTATAAAACAACACTATTGAGGGTTTATTTACAAAAGAGGAATCCTATTTATTCTAAATAAGAAAGAATATTTACAAAGTGCTAATCTATCCAAAAGAATGAATATTTTTTACTAGTAAAATACTGGACAAAATGACAACTACCTAAAATTATTTTACAGGATTACTTCTTTTTGTTTTGTTATTTTGTTTTCTTTTTTCTTTTTTATTATTTACTCTACGAATATTAGGCTCAACTGATGTGGGCCTAAACAAAAAGCGACTAATTCGGGCTTTCATAGATATACTAAGGCCCGCACTAAGGTAATATTAATAGGGCTCTTCTGTAGAGATAAGATGGGCCAAATCTTGTTTTTAATAATTTCTTACTTATCTAGGCTGAAAAGTCGGAACCACATTTGGAGTAATCTTTAAGGCTAATGAGATGGGTGGATATGAATCTCTTCAAAAGCCCCTTGACTCAATCTAGTTATACCTTTCTAAAGAAAAAATCACCACCTATCTTAAGCTTTACATGGAATTATTAGAAGATATTTATAGGGAAATATTATAACAAACAACTACCCTTATTCGACTAAGTCTACCACATTATGAGTTCTCACAAATTTTTATGAAAAAGGTTTTCATGTATGCAAAGAGTAAGTTCTAAAAGTTCTCAAATTCTATGACCATCGCATTTTTTAAAGAAACGGTTCTATGGTCACATTTGAATTTAAGTGAGGTAGCTTAATTAGCTCCGAAAGGTGGTTACCTTACAATATCCGAAGCTGATACAATGGCCCCCCACCTAAGGTTCTAAGATGACTTGGTTCTGATCGTATTTACTATGCATTTATGATGTAGAAAAATAAAATAAAATAAAGAAACCCCCAAATGACCTTCCTCGGTAAGTTGCAATGAAAAATGTTAATGTAAAAATAAATAAAAATAATCAACTTAAGCATTTTTTTTATTGAAAAATAATCCTAATTTCGATAAATTCTAATAGCTAGCAATCTTGATGGCATCCCTAGTAGAGTCGCCAAATTGTCGAGCTTGAATTTTTTGGTTTTCTCTATTTTCATTTGATTTCATTTTCTATTTTTTTTATTAATACTAAACCATAACCCATTTACTATTAATCTTCAACTAGAGAAATTGGGAAATTTTTATTCTTTTAAAAAGAACTTTTGGAGTTGTCACCCGACTAGAGTTGGGAAAAAAAAAATCATAATCAATTGGGTAAATTAACTACGATTTAGTTACCAGTTTTTTATTTTAATTTGATAAAAACCAAAGGGTTCTGAATTCGGGGGCTAACCTATTAAACCTTAATAGGTACCACTATAGATTTTTTGAAATTAGGTTTATTCTTCTAAATTATCTTTTTTTAATATTTTTAAGAATATAAAAATAAAATAAAATAAAAACCTAAGTTTTTATAGATTTTAACGTTAACCTAAAAGTACCTACAGGATTAGATGACTGTAGTTCTTTCTAAAAACTTTATTGTGCTAGTTTGTTTTAATTTTTAAAAATCAATCAAGTTTACGTTATTATTAATTTAGTTTGTTAAAAAAAAAATTCTAAAGGATCCTAATTCTTGAACACTTTTATTTTTATAAAAAACTCTCTAAAAGTCCTTTTGTTTTTAAAAAAGGGTTTCTTATTAATTTTTTTTAAATATTTTTTTGTGCAATGAATTCTAAAAAAGAAAACCTAATCATAAAAATTCCTAAGCTAATATATACATATATATATCTATATTATTACTATTAAACAACTACCTACATAAATAAATAAAATATAATATACATAATCTATATAATAAAAAAACTAATACTAAGAGAATCTCCTAAGCTAATTTATACATACCTACTTATATATTATATTATCAACATAAATAACTAAGGATCCTATAAATAAAATAATAATAAATAACATAAAAAAATTGAAGAAGACCGAACCTGACTTGGTGTTCGATGTGCGATGAAGTAGTGGACTTGCGCTGTGATTTGCGTAGGCAGCGCTCGAGTTCGATTAGTCGTGTGTGAAGCTTGGAGTGCAGCAGTGTATGGACGTGTAGCACAATGAACATATGCGAGCGTCGACTACTGTGGACGTGCAGCGCAACAAGCATGCACGAGTGCCAAGTGTGTTGTTGTCTATTGAACTTACTACAGCTACTGCGGACATTGCTAGGGCATGCATGCTAGACGAAGGATGGAGCGGTGGCTACTATGGGGCTACTATGCTATGCGTGAAGAGTTTGGTCACAAGGTTGAACAGTGATCAATGGCTTGGAATGCTTTACTGTCATGTAGCTATGATTGGCTAAAGGAAGAGCAATTGTATAGTGTGCTGTGTCGGTGAAGTAGCGTAGATGTGGGATGTTATAGGTTGTTGTCACATGATCGAGAGCATGCATGTGGGTGCTTTGGCATGATGTTGATCAGTGGACAACGTTATGGATGTGCGTACTTTGATTATTAGATGAAGGATGAATAGTTATTGCTCATTCGATGTAGTTGGTTCATGATCTGCGTATGGTTGTGAAGTGTGCTGCTGATTCTATTATGTGCGCTCATGGATTGTTGCCATGCGAGTGAACTTGATCAGTGATGTGCAGCTGGACGTGTATGGATCAATGCTGCAATGGACATGTGTGGATCATGTTTGTGTGAACACTGTTGTATGCTGCAGCGTTGTGAAAACACTGAATGTGGGGCTCCTGCTGTTGTCGTGATGTGTATCTAGTTACAGTAGCCCATTGGTACAAATGTGTTGTGGCTGCTATCGTACATTGGAGGCTGGATGTGTGTGCATTATTTCAACTGTGTTAGAGGATGAAAAGAGAATGAGGGTGATCGGTGGCTAGGGCTGTAAATTGGTGATCGAAAGTGGACAATGGCAATAGCAAATGTGTCTTACTGTAGGGTTAGGTATTGTTTGTGGCTGTTGGTGATGTGCCGGCAATGAATGAAGAGTTGCGTGTGGCGTTGGACGATGATAGTATATGCTGATATGTATTGTTGGGATGAGGGGATGGGGCTTCAACGGTGCAAGGAGTGGATGTGATTGAGTGAAAGTGGACTTTAGCTTTTTTTTGGAATGTATGTAATCGTCCTCTTTTTTTTTTTTTTTTTTTGCTGTGCGTTTAGTATTTATAAAATTTGAAAAACTAATTAATCTAAAATAGATTTGATTATTTTATATCGATTCAAATTAAATTAGATTTGAAGGAAAAAATAAAAAAGATATGTATGCCTGATGAGATTCCAATCCATAATTTCAAATTAACCTAATGTTAATACTCAAATGTTTATCCGTTAACTCATTGGCTTGTGCTTATCCATAACTTATATTGTTTTTTCTTTCTAAAAATCTATTTTCCTAAAAAATATTTATGATTTTTCTTTTCTTCCATTTTTTTATATTTTTATCATTTTTCAATTTTTATTTATATATTCATTTTTGAATTAGGACCTTTTTTAAAAATGAAAATGAGAGGTTAAAAATTAAGTATCTACAAATATAAATATACAAGGTGTTGAAAAGGAAAAATAAGACTATAAACAAATCAAATCAAGTCAAGCCTACTTTTGGAAGCTCGACTTAGCTCTTTTAAAAATTACTGAACTCAATTCGAGCCAAGATTTTACCGATTTAAAAATTACATGCTTGAGTTCAACACATTTAAATAAAATAGCTTTCTCTTGAGCTCGACTTTGGCTCTCTTATAAATCATGTTTGAGTTGAGTAAGCTTAAAGTGAGCTGAGCTCAAGCTTTAGTTCGAGCTCGAGTCTATTCACAAGTTTAAGTATATAGAATGAGTAAATATATAAATAAATGATTAATGAATAGTGAATAAAGATCAGATTATGTTTTATATATTTTATATATTATCTCATATTATATTATATATATATATATTATATAGATATTAGCTTTTTAGGTTTTAATCATACATAACATATAATATCTAATATATATAAAGTACGCGAGCTTACTTACGAATCTAAATTAGCCGACTCATAAGCCTAAATGGGAGATTGAGCTTGGCTTGATTGATATACAAGTTTTATTTTAAGCTCGAATTCGACTTTTTCACTAATCAAGCTCAAGCTAAACCAAGCTTCAGCAACTTGTAAGTAATTAGGCTCATTTACAACCTTAAGGAAAGCACACTTGTGCAAAGTATCAAAGGGTGAAAACACATGTATATGAAGTGAAATTTAATCTTTTATCACTATTCCCACCTAAACATGACTTATTATGTAAGCCTTTTAAGATCTCAAATTTAGTCAACTTAACCTAATTCGTCTTTCCTATTGTAAACTTATCTAGATAACTATCCATTTCTAAACACTAACAAATAATTAGTGTGTTGATTCCATCCTTCTACCATAACCTCTCATTACTATGATTTTGTTTGAGGAATTGCCTATTTCATGGAGTGAATTTTCCTTACAAATGGGATGAGCATTTAATATTCCCATGGAAAACCATTCCTTCCACTAGATAAAATATCCTTCAATAGGTTTCATTTACTTAGAGTAATATGGATTTTTTTGTCCTTACCCATAAAGGTATTATTATGTTTGGTTTGTTAGATAGTTATTTCATGCAATTCCTATTATAGTAAAATAAAGTATTATAATTCCTTCACAAAACTAAAGGAATAGTTATTCCTTGATTTTTTTGACACAGTTGCATATATATCTAATCCATTGGTAAATCCATTAATTATGTTGGTACATATTGTGCTATTGTATATACTATTAATTAATCTATTACTACAATTTTTAAGTGGAACCAAACAAATTAATAGATATTATTTTTTATTATCCTATTTTTATGGAACCACAAGTTCACTTCTTATTCCATTCTACAAATCAATCTTACTAATAGCATTTTATTGAACAAGATTCCTTAGCTGAGGGCAAGGAAATTAGTATTCCTTGAATATTCCATCCACAAAAGCTAAAATAATATTCTCTACACCTTCTTCTAAGATGGCCTCAATGAGCTGTAGGATCTCTACCACCTCTTTCGTTAGCTATAAACAATCGTGGGCCGCTACTCTATAAAACATGTGAACTGGGCGGATTAGAAGGGCATGCCATGAATTGGGTCTCATCTGACAAACCAATGACCTACGAACTTAGCCGTGAACCTAGGATTGTGGGAGTTGATTAGGTGTTGGTTGTAATGTTCCAGTGTACTTGGATTGTTGAAAAATAAGATAGATAGTTTGTTTTTTAATCGTTTCTTAAACTGTTCCAGATTATTCGATTTTTGTCTAACCAAACAGGAGAATGGAATACTAAAATAGAAGGGGGAAAAAAGAAAAAGAAAGAAAGAATGTGAATGGAGTATGCAAACAACGAGTACCAAGGTACTTATCACTTGCTACCAAACGTCACGTCAATTGGAAATGTTAAGTACGAGGAGGATAATTCTTTATGGTTGATGTAATTAAATAAATTTATTAACACAAGGAATAATTTCAACCAAGACTCTACGTGTAAAAATTTAAATAAAAAATGTAAGAGGACCAACGCTTTGTGGTCTCAAAATTAAACATTCATTACAATTGGGAAAAGAAAAAAATAAAAAAAAAAAGGAAAAAGCAAGACGTAACACACTTTTTAAAATTTCGTGACAGATCAAACAAAGTCGCCACTTCATCAATTAAACAAAATCTTTCTCCCTTCAAGTATTACGTAAAGCAAATTGTAACACAAACAACGGTCGTCGCAGTAATCCCCATCACCATCCTAAGAATCCCATCATTTTCCGGCGCCATACTTTTCACTGGAGCTGCAGGTGCCTCCTTCTTCGGTGGCTCCGGCGCTGGCGATGGTGGAAGAAAGATACTTGGAGGAAGAAGAACATGGTCCACCTCGTAAACTGCTAGTTGTCCATCCGAGTGCAGCATTTTCCCCACGGTGGCTTCGTCGACCCCGGTAGATAGCTTCACGTCATCGCCAGAGACAGTGATATTGAGCGGGAACTGGCCATCGTTGGTGCCGTCGGCAAGGGTCTTCAATGGGTTGCTAACGGTCTGGAATAGTGACTTGGAGAGATACATTGGAATTACGTGAAATTGTATGAGTTGAACCTGTAGTTTTACCAATGAGGCATGCAAAATGTTGGTGTCGATGAATGTCAATATTTGTTTACCAACAGCACAGCAAAACAAATTCTTATCATAGATTTGTCGTTCTTAGCTGCTTAAGTACGACAACAACTACAACAGCAGCAACAACAATAATAATAGCAAATAAATTTGAAGTCATATATTTATTTGCTTGTGTAAATTTTAGAAGCTTGACGGAATGAAATTTGTGACTTGTTTCGTGTAATAATATTATACGTATTGGAAAATTATAATACCATGACATTTGCTTTCACACTTTGAAATTCATTGATTCATGTTTTTTTTTTTTTTTTTTTTTTCCTAATGTATGGCCATTATTACTCCATTAAACAATTATCGGTCCTCGATTAAGAATCTTTAATCATGAACACCTTACTTAGAAATCCTAAATAAAACCCGAAATAAGAAACACTCTTTTCATAATAGGGATTGAGAGCAGAGAACTTGCATTGCTCTATATGCTTATTTTAAGAAAGTCAGTAATCGTACCGAGAAGACAAGCATAGGACAATAATACCTGTTGTTTGTTTGTTAGAGAATTAAGAGCCCCGGTTTTGAGATGCGAAAATGCACTATCCGTTGGCGCCAGAACTGTGAGCCCATCGCTAGTAGTTTGGACCTGTGTAGTGATTTGGGAAGCCATATGCGAAAGTTTTATGACACGAAGGAAGTTCGAGAAGTCGCCAGCCTTCTCAAGGATGTCGACGATGTTCGCTGGTTGAGCCGCCAACGACTTGGTACAGCACAGGAGAAGAAGGCATAGTAGGAGTGGCAACGATGCAATTGTTTTCATTGTATCTTCGAATCTTAGCTGATGATTTTAGAATGATGTTTCGAGGTTTAGGAACTAGGAGAGAAAGATGACAGGTGCAAAGTTTTCCTTGAGAGACGCAAAGAAGGATGGAGTAAATTTAAAGAGCACCAAAGTGTTGGAAGGGTGAAATTTGGCGTGGGGTTGCAATCTTAGATGCATAATCAACCAATGTTTCTGCTAGCTAATTAGTTGCTCTATTAGGTGATTGACATTCCAAATGAAATTAATGTCAATTTAAGGGAACCAGGGGAATAATAGTTTCCCCAACTTAAATATGAAGTGAAAGTAGGTAAAATAGAAAATAAATAAGTGAGAATGTTTCCGCTTATTGGTCCATTTCTTTCCTCTCTGATTATAGAGAGAAATGGATGAAAATGAGTGTAATCATAGTAAATTATAGCAATGTTCTCTATAATGTAGTTCATCAAGATAAAATTGAGTGCAGTTTTTCATATATTAACTCTATTTCCATTCATTTCCACTGTTAAGACAAACCAAATAAAACAAAAATGAAAACTTTTCTTTGTATTTCATTCAATTTTAATCATTATTACCAAACACAAAATTAAAATAGCATTTCATTTTATTTCAACCCATTTCTACTGTTTTTCTTCTATAAAAAATAGCCAAATACACTATTATACACACACATATGCATGTTTGTATCTCTCTCTCTCTCTCTATATATATTAGATTATTGGAAAATATGCGGTTCCATTTTTCATTGTCGCGAAAACTCTATACAAGTTGCATTTATTTTGCATGCAATTGGTCTATTATTTATTTTTATCTTGTAAAATAGATATATTCCTAGTAAATTAGACAAGAAGGTAGACATAGTTTGCTTAAGGAGATGGGAACATCAAAGATCTCATGTGGCCCCGGAAGATAACTAAAGAGCATTATTCCTAGTTATTGCATATTATATTTTGCTCGAGCGGAAACAGGGAGAAAAAAAAAAATGGCTTGCATCAGTCTTCAGGCCCTTTTTTTTTCCATGTTTGATTATGTTTTTTTCTTTTTTTTTTAATCCGATAGGCTAAAGCATGAATATAAGAACTACACAGATATGAAATAAATAATCAAAGCCAACTTCGAAGGTAGATGTTATCACATTACACATTCGATTCGGAATGCCATAATTAAATAGAAAATAAAAAAGAGAAGGTTTTTTTGTTAATCATTGGAATTGGTTATGATGGATACTGACGTTTGATTCCTAGATGGACTATACACATCGAAGATAGCTTCATTTTACCGGTGACGATGGTTCCTATATAATTGCTCTAATTCGCATGTCCTTAGCACTAATCAAAGGATGAGCAAATTACTTGTCAAAAATATAATTACTAGTGAATTTGGTGAATATGGTGTGTTTAGACCTGTATAAGGGTTGGCTTTGAATTATAAACCAATGTAGTCCATATGGGAGATCGGGTGAATCACCTGTCGAATCGTTGGATCCTAAGGGCTCAAGCGGTTTAAGAGAGTGAAACTGTCCGAAGCGGCGGTTTATGAACTGCTAGATTAGCCTACTATTGAATCGATGGATCGATTAAATCGATTTACCCTCTAAAAAAAAAGAAAAAAAGAGAGAGAAGGGAGGCTATTGAGTTAAAAAAAAAAAAAACAATTGAATGATATTTGTTCAATCATGGTATGTCAAAATTATCTTCTTTACAATTGTGGAGGACAATTTTTTAAAAATAATATTATTAAACTAATGACAGATAACAAATTATAAATTAATTATATATTAATAATAGATCGAAAATTCAATTTAAGTTAATGTAAATCTTTTTTATAAAACTTATTAAATATTAAGAACTTAAATATAAAGGAAAGATACAATTTGAGGAGAAAAAAATAAAAAAATTGGAATCACATTAAGTCGAAAATTAATAAAAAAATATTTAAAAATTATTAATAAATTAGTACATTTAAGAAAAAAAAGGAAAAAGAAAAATGAGATCACGTTATTAGAATTTATTAATGTATTTAAAAAAAATTAAAATAAAAAAAAACTAATTGAGCCAACTTAAAACCCCTTCAAATAGGCGGATCACGATTTAGTTGTGGTTGAGTTTGTGAACAAGTGGTTTTGAGTCAGTTTAGGGCTAGGCTGGCTGGTGTGTAAGTCTAGATGTGTTTATTGTGGTTTCAATATGAGACTTATTTGTTGGTTGTATAATTCAATGAATATAGGAGTTTATATTACCAATCCATCCTTACTAAAGGGAATCTATGAGTATTGCATTTTTTAATGAAAAATCTACTTGAATAAAAGGCTAAACGAAAATCCTTCTAAGTAGACTTTGAGTATAGTGGTTGATTATTATAGTCGACCAGCAAAGTAGCCACTAACCAACTCTATTCGACAATAGGATAAGAGCATTGGTATATGATCTATTTAATTTCCTATTTTGTTATGGAGTTTTTAAATATGTGCATTTATTGTTTCCTGTTCCAAATTAGGCTCATGAATCAAGTGTTTCTAGGTTTCTATTTTGTGTGATCTCATTCTAGAATAGTTGCACCAAAAAAAAAAAAATGAAAAAACTATAAACTCGTCTTAGTCTCTTGAGAATTTTTTTAAGGAGGATTTTTGAGTTGATCAAAAAGTTGGTATAACTCTTATGCACTCTCTTACAAGGGCTTTCCAATAAATCAACTTTAATATCATGTTCCCATCATCATTTTCTTCGCCTTCTTCTTCCTCCTCCTCCCCCCTTCTTCTTCTTCTTGTTCTTCTTTGTAAGTTGTTATTTATGTTGATTCAATTCCTTTTATTAGCGGTTGGTTCGCAATAAAAAAGTTCATTTGCTAGCCAATATTAACCTAAAGTATAATCCTTAGCTTTTGTGTGATTTTTGAATAACCAGTTCTTTTGTAGGAGCCTCATAAATTAATGCTAGGATTGGCCATTGAGAAATTGGTGGAGTAGAAGGGAATAAATGGAAATGACTAATACTATCATGTTTGGGTATTTTAACCCAAAAGTGAAAATGGTGGAAATTTGTTTATTTTAGACCTTAAATGGTTTTCATATAAAAAAGGAGAGAAATAAATGAAAAAAGGTAGAATGTAGTGTGAAATATAAAAGTTATCCTAAATGTAAAAGTAGAAAAAAAAAATAAAGGTTATTTTAGTCTAATAAATATTTTATTTTGTTATGTCAACCAAGTAATAAAAAGAAAATTTTACTTTTATTTCCTCAATTTCCTTCCTACATATACATATAAAAGGCAAACATTCTTTCAAATTTATTTGTCTTTTTTGTTTTCCTTTCTACTAATTTTTACCTAGTTTCACCTCTTATATTGCCAAGCATAATTAAGGCTTTTGACTCATTATTTTGGCATTGTTTTGATATCAATATCAAACCAAATGGTTGGAAACATACATACCAAGAAAATTAGAGAATAAATACTCTTAACATATCGAAAATATGCATAGAACACATATGAATTGACTCCAAATAAGATACAAATAAAAAACCTCGAAAAGGAAAGACTACAAGTAAGATAGGAAGGAAAAAAAAAAAAAAACTCTAAAAGGAAAGAAAGGCACCAAATTGTTCTTTTTTTCCCCGCTAATGTAACGATTTTGTAGTTTACCTAAAAGAAGCTGCACATTGTAACCATGATACTTCTGATGGACAGGCCCAAAATTCCATTGGAAGATGGGCCACATTCTCTTTGCCATGCATTACATCAAGCTTCACGCTTCACACTAGTTAGATGTGGGTTAAGGACCATATTTGAGCCTCTGTCATGACTATTTACGAGCCTGGTTGATGCCTTATAGTCGTGGCTGTATTTGGAATCCAATCGGGGCAATTTTAATTAAGGTGACATAGGCCCATTACCATAATGTACGACGAGTTATTGTTCACCTATTTTTAATCAACCCATTTTTCCTTTTTTTTTTTTTTTCCCACGAGATAGCAGATATATTGTATGCACGCGCACGCGTGCCTGTATTAGATGGACGCATAGCTGGGATATGAATACCTATAGCAAGAGAGATTAACTATGATAAATAATAAAAATAGAAACTACTAAAGAAGTATATGATGTATTGGAAAATAAAAACTACTAAGATTAAGAAAATTTATTGTTTTAGAAGAACTAGTCTTAAATTAGGTATAGTAATTTGGACACGAGTATAAGTTTGCACACGACATAATACAATTATAAACAAGATTATGTACAAAAAAGAAAAATTGCCATAAAATATAAATGTGTAAACCTATTTAAATACGATAAAATTTATATTTAAATTTGGTTTAAACCTATAAACTTGTTTATATATCTATTTATCAAATAAGTTCTATAAACAGATTCTAAGTTCACAAATAAACTCTTTTAATATTAAAGTAATCAATATTTTAATATCATCTGAACATGGCATTCACCTGCTTGCTACTCTTTTGATAAACTCTTTTGATACTTAATATTTTTATGTTTCATAACTATCAACTTTACCCTTTAAATTTTCTTTTCATGTTTAGCATCACAAGCTTAAGCTCTATACTCCATTATTCAGTCAGATTTTAAAGGTAAGTTACCCCTTTTCCTTATCAATGAAAATAAATCTAAAGTAATATTTTTATTTCCAATATATTTAATTTTGCACGTGTGTTGTTTTAGAAACTTAAGGTAGATGACCACCTATTTATAGTCTTCTATTAATAATACATGATACTTGCTTGGTTTATTTAAAAATAAAAAATAAAAAAGCCCATATAAATAATTTATAAACCTGATCTATATAATAAATAATGAAACCATATAGATGTCTGCTATTTGTAGTGAACGATAGGTAGTTATAAGTTTGATTAAGTTATTATTATTATATGTAATTCTTTGATGAGCAAACCTGCGTTAATGATGAGGGGTTGAATTGGATGATGAGCAGCTGATTGAATTAGATGTATTGAATTACGATAAAAACTAATCAATTTTGATATTCCCAAGTTACAAAAATGGTATGTAATATATCATAAGCACACTGATATCTATGTAATATATCCTAAATCAATATAGTAGCTCCTTGAAGTCATAAACTTTGGAAATTCTTTTATATACAAAGGATTTACTTTATAGAGAAGATAGTAAACTAAATTATTTTTATAAATATTTCAACATCATTTTTTTTATACAATTGTTTTTATATGTAAATTCTTTGATTTTCTCTTTGGAAAAACTAATTAAGAATGTAATTAATTTGGAAATTGCCACTAATAGTAATATCATATCAAGTCATGGTTTAATTTAATATCAAGATGTTTCATAGCCAATCAATGTTTAGATTTATTATATTTGATCAAACTTTACTTCATCAAAGTTTTGTTGATGTTGAATTTTATATTTAAAAGTTAAGACTATGTCACTTTTATTTGTAAATATTAGTTTTATTATCATCATTTTTCCTGTATTTATAAATATTTTATTGATTTAGTTACAACTTTCAATTCATAAACTAGTCTAACCTGAATAGGAAATAGATTTATTAAATGGATCAAATTTGCATATGATTAATAAACATTTCATATTAGAAGTTGAGAATTTTAAGACATAAACCCGTTTAGATATTCACATAGGATACGAAGTGTTAATACAAATTAGCAAGCCAACATTAATTTACTTGTTGGATATATGCGTTTTTTTTTTTTTTTGATAAATAGATTCGTTATTTTGATTTGAAAAGCAATTCAATAAATGTATAGGTGAAAAATCAATTTTTTGAGACGTGTTACAATATGACTAGTCTCTTCTCATTTAACATTGCTGATAGATTTGTAATTATTGTTATTTATATTCTTTTCATTAATTATTATAACATTTTGTCGATTTGAAGTCTTTCATTACTTTCGCTTATACTTTTCAACAGTAATATATATTGATTGCTTATAATATTTCATTTTTATCACCCATACTTTTTCGATTATCAATAACTTGGGTCTTTAAAATTCTTTCATTTTAGTCATGTGTCCAAGAGGAATGTCATTTATATACAATGACAGATTTTCTTTTTTTTTTTTTTTTTTTTTTTCTTTTGGATAATGTGCGTAAAACCATAGTTACTACTGAGAAATTTAACATTTTTACAATTCAATACAAAACTCTTGATTCATGTTTTGTATTTTTATATTATGAAGGATTCTAACCCTTTTAATTGAAATATTATTCCCTGTAAATGTAGTAGGTACTTGAAATGAGTCATATAAAGTTATAATTTGTAATATATATATTTATGAGATTAAATAATAATATCAATAACATATTTGGAATAATTTATATTTGATTGAAATAATCTTCCAAATAAGTCTATTATTTTGTTAATATATATATATATATATACACACACACACACACACATTAGCAGATGCTGCACTCGCATTATGAGTGCTAAAAAATAATAAATATTTGATTAAAATAATTTGTTGGAAAAAAATTAAATAAATTAATCACATATAAAAATGCTTATAAAAATAAAATTTTTCCTTTTTCTTTTGAACGCAAAATGAGTAAGTGTATTAATTGATTATTTAGTTGTATTTAATATTAATTATTATGAAAAAATTTATAAGAAAAACTTACAAATAAATGTTTTTGCTTAATATAATAAATAATAGATAGATAAGAGAGTTTAAAATGACTATGTGTATAATTTTAAATTTGCATAAAAGTTGAAAGTTATATAGAATATGTGCAAGATGGGAGAGTTAGATTAGAGTTGGACATGGAAGAGTTGGGTTGATCATGAGTTAGGCTATTATGGAAATGGAGAAAGAGATGGAATGAAAAATTACAAAAAATGCCAAATTAACCATATTATAATCTATTTATAGTATTTTAATATTAGTTTTTTTTTTAAGTATATACTTTTGAATTGGAGGTCAAGGAGTGGTTACTTAAGGCTTGTTTAGCTTTAATAATATAGATGTTGAAACAAAATTTAAGCTAGTTTAAAAATGTCAAACTCTGGTTTTTGCTTCCAAATGAAAGATCCCTTACTAATATTATATCCAATGCTTAAGGTCAACATATCCCTAGAACAATTGGCAAGTATAAAATTCAAAAGAAAATTAGTCTAGATCCTCAAGTACATTTTCTCATTAAATGTATATTCCAATCAACCAATACACATTTATGACAATTTGTAAGGGGTCTTGTGTACAGATTTCACTATGGACACTTTTTAGGATTTCCTTTATAGTGCATGCCACTCTTAATCAGAATATGGGTTTTGTAAAGTAGATTATATATTTGATGGTATTCAGTCAAGCAACATTGTAAGAATAACACCCCTAAAGAGTTAACCTCAAACATATTTATAATAATTTATATGAGGTCTTGGTTATAAATTCCACCATAAACACTTTTCTGGGGTTATCTCTATAACTCATGCTACTCCCACTTGATGCATGGTTCTATAAAATAGTTTATGTATGCGAATGTATCTGATCACAAAGCAGCCATACACATCCTTCAAAAGTATAAATGTATATGTGCATACATACATACATACATATATATACAGACATACATACATTCATTTTGTATGCATAATTATATATTTCAATTTATGGTCATTTACTATAATGTTAAATGAAAGGTTTTAGAAAAAGTATTATAGTATATTGATAGGATATTTCAAACATAGACTTTCAGGTCTATTAGATTAGTATTGACAATCTGCCTAGAATATAACCCTTTGGGCACAAATTGATCAATTTATGCTTGGGTTAGCTAGCCTAGGCCCTTAGGTCAATTGAAGATAGGTGAGAAGAAATCGATAGATAAGGTAATTCAAAAGTCTTATGACTCTCCACTTTGTTCTCTACCAAATATGGAATCAAAGAGGAGATTGGAGGTATTTATCACTTTCCTTATCTAGTCCAACCTCCTATAAATACAAAGTTTGTCCCTTTGAGTTTATGTCATTTTACCAACACTCTATCTCTCTATACCTTATTCTAATTTATGTGTTAGGGTGACCACACCAAATGAACTCTCATATTATCCTCTTTTGTTTAGTTAATAATGTTGCTTTTATTTTGCCCAATCCATACTGGTAGTGATAAGACGATCCAAAGTACATCCGCAAAAATACAGTGGAAAGACGACATTGAGTACCCAGAGAAAGTTGCCTCCAGCATTTGATTTAAAGTTCATAAACGAAAATGCCGAAATCCTACACGGTTGTCTCTATTTTAGTAAGCAAGAGTTTTAACCCAGTTGGCTAATACATGTAATTGCAATGTAAAACAAATGTGTTCTCCCAGCTCTTCCGGTAACAAGCATGACAATACTGATATGGAAGAATGGGTAAATATGTCTTAAGTTTTTTTAGCAACGAAAAAACAGATGCGGCTCTTCCATTTATTAACTTCCTCAAAGGATTGTAACCCCAAAACACAAAAAATAAAATAAAAGAAAAAAAAAAAACCCTCAAACGTGGTATTAATCAAGAAAACGGTAAGAAGACAAATAGCCTAAATAAAAAAAAAAAGAAAAAGAAAAAAAAAGGGAGAATGGAAAAGCAAATTATCGCTTTATTTGGTTTTAGTGCATAATGAGAAGCTGTTCAAGGGAAGACGAATAAGCAGCATGAATAAAAAAAATAATAATAGTGACAACCTAGTAGTAGTAGAAGAAGAATTGTTACCAAGTGTCAAATTGGGGATTAGTGGATACAGAGTTGATAGATTATGATATCCTATTAATACCTTATTTAATGAGTAGCAATTTTGAAAGGTTTAAAACTAGAACCTATTCAACAGCACTTTAAAACCATATTAGAATCTTTTATCTTATACAACTTCTAAGGTTTGATGTATAAATCTTTCTTATCTTCCAATAAATGTGAACTTCACACTTTCTTTGATAGCAAATTCTAATTATATTTTTTTTTTCTCATAACAAAAATTGCTTTCTACACTTAATTAATAGTTTTTGAATGCATATTTATAAATATCATTATTTATATTGTACATTGTCAATATTGTAAAAGAATTTTTATTTTTTGATATGTCATTAGATTAAAACAAATATCATATTTGTAAATAGTTACAAAAGAAGAATACACGAACTAGATTATTGATTAAACAAAAATAAGTTGTTCATTAAACAAAACCAAATGAAAGTAAATAGCATTTTACCATAAAATGTAGTCATTCAAACATATGAGAAATGAGAACTAAGCAACTTTTGGTATAGGATTCCATCCTATGGGTTTGCGCCCTTTCTATTTCTTTTTAGTAAAAATATTCCTTTGTTGAAAAAATATCGAGCATTGTTATTTATTTTTCATTTATAAATATTATTTAATAATTTTTATAAGGTAGGTATTTAAATGCCTTAGACCCTATACCCTATATATCTTGTTGTGCAAGTTATAGGGTAATCATAGGGATGAAGGCATCATACTTATGCTTTACTATGTGGAAGCAGAATTTAGGAAATTCTTATTAAAACTTACACTATTAATTTTAATACTTACTTTGAACCCACCCAATTGAGTAAGATATGAATGAAAACCCTATACAGTAAGGTTACTCTATTACCCTTAAGTCAAACTCACATCTTATTATTTAATTTGTCTTATACTAGTAGGCTACAATTACTTATACTTTAATGCATAATAAGACAAATCTATTGGTATTAAGAGTTAAAAAAAAGGAAAATCAACTAAACCAAATCAAAACATAAATTGAATCAAACTAAATGGACAATATATATAAATATATATCTTCTATTTAAATTTGGTAACCATTAGTGCACCTATTTTTAAGAAAACTCTTAAGTCTCAATTAATTCTATGGTATATAAAAAAGCAATTTCACATATAGACCTCATTTCTTATGTATCAAACTCCAAAAGGCTATTGCTAAAATGGATGTACCTAAACTTAGATGTAAGGTGGGTCAAAATCGTAACTTACCCTAAAACTAGAATCGGCTACTTGGTTTTGACCTATTAGATTGACGACAGGTTATGGTCATGATCTAGTGGGTCAGCTGAGTCTAAACTCATGTGAAATTTAAAAAATAAAAAGAAAGAAACAAAAAGTTGTTTGTTTTGACATGACATGTTATGTCATTTTGATAGCTAAAATTTCAGGCAATTAAGGCTTGTTGTAACTTTACATGGGAAATTAAGGAAAAAAGAGAGTTTAAAAGTAGGTAAAAATGATTCTTGAACTTGAAGACATGAAAAGTAGCTAGAGAAAAGTTGAAATTCAAAAACACATATGAGTAAAGAGTAAATGGCTTCTAACAAATGAAAATTTGAAATTCAAATGGAGTAGTAGCGTGTGTATGTAATAGTTTAAGTAAAGATGAAAAATATAATCACTGCAAAGAAACATGAATACTCAGAGAGGAAATGAATGCTATGTTTGAGAGAAACCAAAATTCTAAGAAATCTAAAACCTACAAAAGTACGAAAGAGCAATTGTCATTCATATTTTATCAAAAGAAATGAACGTTATAAAGAAAGTAATTTGAAAATGAAATCTGTATGAGTGAGAACAAGTGTAGAATCTACTCCTATAAATTAGACAGTTTATGGTTTACACTGCCATACATTTACCTAACACTCAATATGATATTTAGTCATTCAAAAACAATGCTCACCATTTGCTTTTAGTTTCCAAAACTTTTAATGTACATGTTCATAATCTACTTCTATATTATCTACTTTTACATTATCTACTTTCATATCTATATTCTGTATTAACTTTTAACATACAAATCACATTTACATATAGTTCATTTTTTTTTTTTACAATTCTTATATTATTAAGATGGCATTTTTTTATAGGTGGTTGTAACATTAGCAAAAGGTCTACATTAAAGAAAGGTGAGGAAGTAGAACAATGAGTGTCCCCATTACACTCAATCAGCTGATGAAATGAGAAGTTCTCTACTAGGTTTTAAGCACATGATACCCATGTATAAACTAGATGTAGGAGAGGTGGTAGCATAAGAGAAAGAGATGGGAGGCTAAATAAGGATTAGGGTTGAACCCTGTAGTAAATCGTCAAAACCAACAAAATCTAAAATATTTACTAATGCCATGCCTACTTAGAGGAATGGAAATTCCACTACTATATCCTTCCTATTCCTCTATTACTACATTCACTTACTTTTTACACATGGTAATATCAATTCCTAAAAATCTCAATTACTTGAAAATTCAACATATCAATTCGTCATCTAACCCCATAAATCATAATTCCATGGAAGAAAGACACCCACTAACCTTCTCCCCTTCTTTTTCTTCTTCAACATAGCTATGCTCCATTACCTTCCTTCATTAACTACTATACACCACCCACCACCATTACCCATAACCATCACACTACCATGGTTAACCACCTACCACAACCACTCATCATCACCAATGACCAACCCTAACATCATCGCGTAACCATCACCACTACTATGCAACCTACACTACATGACCACCGCTAGTACCATTAGATCCATACAACCAACACCACATATACTTAGATCTTTGTTCATAAAATTTGTATGTCATTGATTATTTTTGTTTTACACGACTATGTGAAAACTGCCACACACATCTAGATCTGTGTTCGCATGACTCATGACTTTTTGATGTATAGATCATCTTCTCTGATTAGACATTTGACCTTTTTGAATGAGTAGATCTACAATAGATCATGACCTTCTTCAATAAACATTTGATCATAGATCATGACCTTCTTTGATGGATATTTAACCATTTCCCATGAATAGATCTATAACATGGACAATAGATCGTGACCTTTTCTGATGGACAATTGACCTTTTTCAATTGGTAGATCCATAATAGAATAATATGTTTTGGATTTGTAGAGAAGATTACTAAGTAAAAAAAAAAAAATGAAGATTTTTTATATTGGTTTGCTTGTTCATTAAAGAAAATGTCATGGAAAATGAAATTTGTAAGATGGAATATGTGTTAAGGGCAATGAAACATAAATGAAAAAACATGCATTATAATTAATTTCTTATTATTACAACTCTATTCATAAAAAGTGCGTTTTACTCAAGTGAACATGGTAATCAGCTATTATACCCTTATTCCATGCACGGTGAATTAGAATCCCATTACATGTTTATTACATTTAGTATAGTGAACGCACCATAAATATTTACATAAAATTACAAGTCTTAATAGAAGCATTCTTTGACATTACCACTATTGCAATAATAGTTATTCTTAGAGTATAGGATATGGATATGGAACTTTCTTGAAGCACATGAGGGCAAAATACCTAATGGAGTATGGAATATACAACAAACAATAGAAAATTACAATGTCAATTGCCTAATAAAGGTTCTCCTTGTTCCATTACTTCAAGAAAAAGCAAAATCAAGGTTTGTACAAAATGATAATGCATCTTTCCTTTGAGGCAAGTAGCAATCCATTTCTTGTGCATCATAAGTAAGAATGCCTAAATCCTAGTGTCAAGCAGTTTTCTTCCTAGACATTGCATAAAACAAATGTTCATCTCTACTACAAGGGAAAATGGTAGCTCACCTATACATTTAGTGAGCTAGGTACACACATTTCTATCTATTCGAGCATATTGACAAATACAATGAGAACACATACATGGGCATAGCTTATTATTGGGTGGATAAAAAGGGCAATTGTAGAAAAGTTGATTTGCTCTTAGAAAATTTAGAAAGTGCTACATGGTGCAAGATATTTATGCTCTTCTACGCACTATGTGAGAATAATACGAGCTACTTAAGATAATTTTCTCTCTTTGATTTGACAATGCTGCAACCAACACAACATTGATGCCTGAGATAAAAGCCTTTGCTAAACCATGCTTGGGGGCACATTCTTCTACATTCATTGTGGATGCCACATATTGAACCCATACATGAAGGATTATTTAGTAGCCTTAGATTTCAAGATGTACCCCATCAAGTAAGTGATTAATTAGATTTTAGACAAACCAAGAATCCATAAGAAGTGGATAAAATCTTGTCAAAGTTAGAAGAAACGTACAAAAAGATTTAAGCGAGACATTTAACATAGATGGAACTCAACTCAAGAGCTTATCTAGAGCATGATTCCATTTAAAGATGATTTGTGTAAATTCGCAATGCAACATATCCTAAGTGTTCCATTGCACCCAAATGGTTGGATGCTTGCACTAGGTTGCTTGTTTTGTTTAAACTTTTTTATGATTGCACTAATTCATTTTCACAGGTATAATGACTAAGTACCCATTTATTTGTTATGGAAGCACTTAACATATTAGCTACTTTAGTGACTTGCGTTACTATCAAGTCTTATAAGAGTTTATTAATGAAATGGTTAGAAAATGGTTGTCTTATTATAGAGATTCTAGACATTTATCTACTTGCTACTATTTTGGTTCCCCATATTAAAATCAAGGGTTTGTCAAATGTCTAAATTGTTAGTATGAGTATGTCAATAACTTCTCTAAGACATAAAATCAATACATGGTTGATGGTGTCGTTCTACATACAAAGTAGGTATTACATGGGTTATACAAAAACTTTTCTTCATTTACAGTGACCAAATTCCAGTGAGTTTCTCACCCTTAACACCTCCCAAGCAAGAAACATTGGTGGTTTGCCTATTGCAAATCACTTATTGTCATAAAGATTGAAAACACAAAGAGGTTCTAAAGGGTACTCAACAAAACTTACCTATTACCTTAACATGTCCTTTGAGTTTGGTGATAGCAAATAATAACCACAATTTTGATATCCTCGATTGGTAGAGCAAGCACACAAGAACATTTCTAATCCCTTCTCTAATGGCTTGATAAGTCCTTCAGACTCCAACTTCAATAGTAGCTATAGAATAAGCTTCCAACATGATTGAACTAATTTTAAACGAGTAGAGAATGTTGTTATCAGTTGCAATCATTAAAGCTCTTGTCTACATTGAAGATTTGGACAAAGCATAAAGATGAGAGCATGAATGATTTAGCACATCTAATAAAGATGATGAATACTTAAGCAACTTCAACACATAGGTGGAAGCAAAGCTAGATCTACGCCCAAGTGCATATGAGGTGAGAGTGGTTAACTACTTTAGTATTTATTTCTAAATATTTTTTAGACATGGAGAAAATGTTTTCATAATTTTCAAAAAATAAAATAAAATAAAATGGCGGTTTCAAAGTTCCAATTCTTCCCTAAGCTTTTTCAAAAAATAGGGCAAGTAAAAGTTGGTTTACTTTTTAGGATTTATTCACCATGCAAAAAATTTAGCTAATCATGTAAAGTTGGTATTTTTTTCCAAAATGAAAATGACAAACACACTAAAGTCTTTTTAAAAATAACTTGCTAAACTACAATGTTTGATTTTAACTAGTAGATATGTAGGCATCGATAGGGCAATCTAACAATTGAAAAGTTTTTGCTTTTGAGACTTATAAAAGTGTCTTCATATTTTCCAAAAAAAAAAAAAAAAAGGAAGAAAAAACCAAAATGGTGGTTTCAAAATTAGGATTTTTTCTTCAGCTTTTTCAAAAAATTGGGTGAGCATTACTTAGTTGACTTTCTAAGATTTTTTCATAATATAAATAATTTGGCTAATCACATAAAATTGATGTTTTTTACAAAATAAAAATGGTAAACACACTAAATTAAAAAAAAAAATACTGAACTTTGGTGGTATGGTTCTAGTTAGCGAATATATAGGCACTTATAAGGCAATCTAAAACTTGAAATTTTTTTAATTTTCCACCCAAAACATGAATTTCATGAAAATAGGGCTAATTTTGTTCTTCCATTTCCTCAAATCCAATCATTGTCTAAAGGTAGTAGTATTACCCTATCAATTACTTTGTATAATTT
Organism: Lumnitzera littorea; assembly: GCA_024138015.1. Lineage (NCBI taxonomy): Eukaryota > Viridiplantae > Streptophyta > Magnoliopsida > Myrtales > Combretaceae > Lumnitzera > Lumnitzera littorea. The sequence goes on from JAMXBB010000006.1 coordinate 88,891,103, forward strand.
TTTTTATTTATTAACCTATCATGCTTGTATCAAGCAACATTTGCTATCTTCTATGTATTTTCTTGTCATCCTTGCAGTTCTTACAATTATAATAATTGATGTGCATAAATGTATTTTCTGGACAAGAGTTTAACTGTGAAATAGACAAAGAACTTGACAATGACATTCCAAATTTGTTTTCCCTATAGTTTTACAAATGTATTTTTCATGTGTATTGTGATGGGCAAAAGAAGATGTTTGCCTGAAATAAGGACAAAAACATTTAAAAAAAAAAAAGTGGAGGGGTAATGATTCCATAGATTTGATGATTGAATTAGTGATTCCTTCCTGGTAAATCGAGCACCTAAGGCCAGTTTTGGGTCCACATTTTAAGAATCAAGAATCAGCCATCTAGGGTCGATTCTGAGGTGGTCCCAATAACACAAGTTGAGATCTAGGTATACTAAAGGCATACCCTCCTTTCATGCCCAAAATGAGTTTAGAATTTTGCTGAGCAACCACCAACTACTAAAATGAAAAAGGAAAGTTTGAAAATCCAATCAAAACGTGCAACCAAATTGAGTTTTGAAGCATGTTTTCTTTTTTCTTCCATGTTTTTTTCATTCCAATTTTACTAGTGGTGGTGGGGCACTAATTAATATAAAGGTGTGATGCAACCCCTTAGGGTGTTTAGTAGTCTATAATTGAGTCACATATTACACTTAAAATGGTCGGTCATACAACCGGGCATTCTTTTAGATGTAGCTACTTGTCCTTAGCTTAAGGTAGCCAACAATAGCCACTTAGACTATTTTAAGCTCCTGCTACCCTTCAACCTCACACCTCACCCCTTCTTCCACCAATCCTAAACCCCCTATCCCTAAGCAAACACCATCTTACCCCCTTTCCCAAAGGCTACCACAAGTGATAACTAATCAATCCCTTAGGTAGGGTAGCTAATAGTGGTCAGTTAGGTTATATTCCCATTTTTCTAAATCTTTTTTTCTTCTTTTTGCAATTTGTATTATTTATTTAATTAAATGTATTTAATTAAGTATATTTAATAATATTATTTCATGGAGTTAATTATTATAGAACAATCATGTTATGACACATGTCTAGTCTTGTAATATTATAACTAGTTATTTAAGCACAAATATATAAAGTGTCAAAAATGAAAATATAAATATGTAAAATATAAAAAAATTGAAAATGTAGTTATGCAAAGTGAAATTAATCCATTTGAAAAACATTACTACATAGGATTTATGTTGAACTTAGGCTTGTAATAAAAATATATATTCATTAAAATGATCTACAAAGTTACTCTATTTTAGGTTTATCTATTTGTCTCTTGTCATAGCCATATAGTTTTTTATTTGTAAGTTCTTTTCAGAGTTGGAATGCGCCATTAAGTTTTGTAAAAGTTTTAATGACATAAAAATATATATATATATATATATATTTATGACGTTAATAATAGGAAAAATTATTTTAAAAAAAGTGACATGTGTTTTAGTATTTTTATAAACAAGTTACATTTTTTTTTTTATTTTCATAAGTACATGATCTTTGTTTCTTAATTTTATGTTAATCATAGATAGAACATACATCGCATTTTATTATTAGTCCATAATATTATTAAATGACTTGAATAAATAACATAAAAATAAAAATCATTTAAAAATCGAAATATTTAAAAAATAAAAAATGCAAAAAAGCATTAAAAAAAGAAAAGTGCCTAAGCAAAAAGGCTCAATCTTTACCTGCTTCACCTAAATGTCCGACCCTTTCAAATACCTATGATCCTATCATAACCCCTCCTAAACTAACCATCCCATCCTTAGTGACTAAAGCCATGAAGAACCTATCCTTGAAAAGACCTAGAGGCAATTTTTTAGTCTAATTTGGTCAAAGGAATTTATAAGAAAGGAAAGGAAAGTGGTGAACACAATGTAGTGGGTAAGTGTGAGAAGGCTACTCCAAAGAGCAAGAAGAAAAATAGTACTTGCATTAGTAGGAAGCGAGCCTTTATAGGAAAACTAAATTTTTATTCTTAACTGATAGAAGTTAGACTTGAGGAAGTAGAGAATATTGAATTCACAAGCTATAGTAGTTGGCTTATTGTAGCCATAGAGTTGCCATATTTGTCATATCATGGAACTATCAAGATTTAGGTCAACCTTTAATAGTAAATCAGCTTCAACATTTAATCTTTAAATTTAGACCCCATATCATTTTCTTAATGGAAACGACAAAAAAAGAGAGAACATCTAGATCAAGTAAGAAGAAGACTAAGGTTTAAGGAGGGTTTTTTATGTTAATCTAAGAGGATTATTAGGAGGTCTAGGTTCACTTTGGCATAATAGTATCTAGGTTAAGGTTTTACAATACTCCTCAAATCTACTAGATACATGGTTATTAAAGGAGGATGGTAAGAGAGGTAAAGTGATGTAGACATATAGCTGTCTAGACTACTAAAATAGATTGCTATTATAGGGTAAACTGAGGAGAATTGCAGCACATTTGAATGATAAATGGCTTGTCATTGGTGACTTGAATGAAATTGCAAGTTAGGATGAGAAATTGATTGGTTGAGATAAACCTTAGACATAAATCCAATCCTTTACCATGATTGCAATCTTATTGACATTATATTCAAAGGGCCTACATTTACATGGTGTAATGATAGATATGAGGGAGTACTTTTCAAAGAGCATTTAGGTTGAGGGTTAGCAAATCTAGATTTTCTTTGTTGCTATTTGATGTGCATAAGAGATTAGTAATCACTAGAACTTATCATAGGAGATAAGAACCAAATGGATCTTTCGAAATATCGAAGAAAATAGAATGGATAAGTTGGTGAACTAAATGCAGTAGCTTACATGAAGTTGCTCAAAGGATATGACTCACTAACGAATACAACACGACTTGACACTTCACTTAATGTAATGCACAAGATAATACTAAGGTCCACTTATTACTAATCCTAAGCTACTTGGTAAGATTAGATAAAAGTGTACGAAAATAGACTTGGAGAGGAATATCTCGCAAGAACAAATATATTCAATATTTGAAAGGAATGTAGAATGATGCGGCTACAAAGAGAAGGGACTATTTATAATAAGTCCCTATAGCAATATTACAAATAAGGAAAATTATAAAAAGGCATATAGGAAAAAAAGATCCCTAGAACATATGAAAAAAGGTAAATATGATAAACGATAAAAAAAGAACAAAAAAGTATAGTATCAGGTAAAAAGATAGGTGGCAGCGAGACATTGATTTCATATTGGGGACCTATGGGTAAAGTAGTTGTGTTAGACATGTTGCTATAGATGTAGTGGGTAGAATCAAATATTGCTGAAGTGAATAATAAGTGCTGCCATGTAGTACTAATAACTCTGATTTTAAACATATTTCATATGGTGATTTTATAGTATTTCCCTTATATTTTTGTTTTTTTAAAGAAATTGATACTTAATTGAGTAAAATTTTGATTTCAAGGTTTGAATGCGTTCTAAGATCGAAAACAAAGAAAAGGAATCAAGTTTCACTCAATTCGGAGTTCAAATGAAAAAGTTATGAAGTTTTGAAGTTACACAGTTTAGGACATGGCCATGTCCCCAGGCTATGTCTATCCAGAAAAATTTGCCAGGGTCAGAAAGTTACATGACCTGGGGATACGGCCATGTCCCAAGCCGTGTCTAGTGACGAAAACAGAATCCTTATAATACATATATAAAAGGACATATGAGGGTTTAAAAAGACATGAGAGACATTAGAGAAGACGGAGGAGACACGAGAGGAGAGAAGAGACTTGAGGAGAAGGAGAAGGAGAAGAAAAAGGCGAGAGCAACACCAATTTCAAGATTGGAGATATTTTTCATCAATCAAAGGGGTTTTTCATGTTTTATTTTATGTTTTTTATGAAACTCGTTTTTAGATTCATTATGATAGCTTAGAATTCGTGTATTTAGGATTATGGAACCTAGAGTTTCTTATGACTCTTGAGTTGATTTATAATTTTCAATAAAGTTTCTATCTTTTCTTGATTCAATTATGTTGTTTAATTGTTGATTAATATTTCTAGAGTATCAATCTATGATATTATGCATGACGATTGAGAAATTGCATGTGTAATTAGATCTAGGCATAATTGAAGAGAATTACATGTATACTTAGAGATAAGATACGTGTTTCTTCTGGAAAGTTAATTATTTGTATGGGAATTCATTATACATTAATACAATTCTAAGTTATATTACTAAGTGAAGAGATTTCGGTAAATAATTTAGGATTAGAGTTAATATGCTTGAGAAAGGTATTAACTTTAATTGTTAATTCCTCTGGTCAAGGAAAATAGAAACTGAATTGAATATATTTTAAGCGGTCACATGTTAAATACTAGGGGAAATAATTCCTAAATACGTTATTACATACTTGAAGTCGTTCTTAGTTTTATTGCTTTCTAAATTGCTTAATCAAGTCTCATAATTAGTTTAGTTTATTAATTTCAGTATTTTTAATTTATTCAACTCATCACAATTTTTCGGTTAGATAATAGAGCTAAGGTTAATATTAGTACTCGAAATCTCTGAGGGATCAACTCGGACTCACATCCGCTATATTAAAATTGATAGGTGCACTTACCTGATATCAAGTTTTTGGCGTCGTTGCCGGGGATTTTTGATACTAAGAACACTAATTGCTTTATTACTCTGACCATTTTTTTTTCTTTTGTTTTCATTGTTTATTTTTATTACCTAGAGTTGCAATTGATTTTATATTTATTGCCCTTGTAGTGCATGACCCGAAGCAACCTGGAAGATTTGATAGAACTTGATCTTGAAATTGAGAGAACTGCTCTTCAAAATTTAAGATCACGACCTAGACAAATTGTGGCGACCATAGATGACGAGTCAATCATTGAAATCAAGGAAGAAGGTAAAGAGGCCAACACTCAATTCATTGAGTAAGAAGATCCACCACACATGGCTAACAACGGGAATGAAGCAAATCGAACCATATTCGACTATTCAAGGCCTACACTGATTGGAGCTGACTCTAGCATCGCAAGGCCAACTGTCACGGCTAATAACTTCTAAATCACACCTAACATCATTCAAATGGTGCAACAATATGTTCAGTTTGATGGTCTCTAAGATGAAGATCCTAATGCCCACATCTTTAGTTTTCTAGAGATTTGTGATACATTTAAAATCAACGGAGCCATGGATGATGCCATTTGACTACGGCTATTACCTTTCTCTTTGAGGGGTAGAGCAAAACAGTGGTTGAACTCTCTACTAAGAAATTCAATCACAACTTGGAATGAATTGGTAGAGAAATTTTTGGAGAAGTATTTCCCACCTGCAAAGACCGCTAAACTTCGAAATGATATTTCTTGTTTTGCTCAATTGGAAGTGGAGACGCTATATGACACTTGGGAACGGTTTAAGGACTTGCTTAAGAGGTGCCCACATCATGACCTCCTACTATGGATGCAGATTCTAACCTTCTATAATGGTCTCAATTTATCTATGAGATAGATGATTGATGCATCCGGAGGAGGTACTTTGAATACAAAGATACCAGAGCAAGCACAAAACCTAATTGAAGGAATAGTGATGAACAATTATCAGTGGGAAACCACTAGAGCCAAGCAAAAGGCCATGGGAATTTATGAGGTGGACTTGATTACTGCTCTAGTAGCCAAGGTAGACCTATTGAGTAGAAAGATTGATGCACTCTCTGTTGGCCCTCAACAAGTGCAATCGGATGTAAGTGACTTTGGTATGCAGGGGTATGGAGCACAAGAACAACTGGAACAGGTAGATTATCTAGGAAATCTACCTAAGCAACAAAATAACCCCTATAGCAACACTTATAATCCAGGATGGAGGAATCACTCCAATTTCTCATGGGGAAATCAAAACCAAAGCCAGCAGAAGACCAACTTTGGCCCACCTGGATTTCAAAGACCATTCCCACCTCCTCTCCCTCAAGAAAAGAAGTCCAGTGTGGAAGAACTTCTCACAAAATATATTCAAGGCAATGAGGCTCGCTTATCCAACATTGAATCCTCGCTGAGGAATCAAGAGGCTTCAAATCGTAACCTTAAGAACCAAATTGGTCAACTTGCAAAGCTAATCTTTGAAAGACCACAGGGAACTCTCCTAGGGAAGACCGAGGTCAATCCTAAGGAACATATTAATGCTGTGACCTTAAGAAGTGGTAGAAAACTGCAAGTTGATAAGAAGGATGGTGAGGAAGTAGTTGAGAAAGAAGTGGAAGTCAACCATAAGGAAGATGCAAAGCTACTAAAATCAAACGAAAGTATGGAACCATCGAAAGTGAAGGAGTATAAGCCTCCCATCCCTTACCCATAGCGCCTTAAGCAAAGTTACACTGATCAGAATAAGAAATTCAGTAAATTGCTTGATGTTTTCAAACAATTACACATTAACTTACCTCTTGTTGATGTCATCATGCAGATGCCAAGTACTAGCAGTGATAACAGGCTACAAGAGTAAGAATCGGTATGGAGGGGCTTCGGCACTTGGCAATTCAGCATTAGCACAAAGGGTTCTTGGAGATTAGGGCAATGCTGTAAGATTAAAGTCCTTGGCCTTAGCAATCGGCTAGTTGGGTTTGGTCGAATTGAGCTCTCAAGGAGTTCTTCTACTGTTCTCTTGTGTATTGTGCCTCGTCTTTGGTAGGCTGACCAAAGAGAATTCTTTTGGCGAGTGATTGAAGGCTTCGGAGGTGCGTGCGAGTGAGAGAGCCAAAGGTCAGTAGTCCATCAGTTCCCTAGGGTTATTGAAGATTTGCCCTTAAATCTTGGTTCTCTTCTTCATTAAGCATAAAGGGTATTAAGTCGACGACATTAAAGGTAGTAAATATACTATACCCTTTGGGCAACTCAAGCTCATATGCGTTATTATTGATACACCTAATGCTTTTAAAAGGCTTATCTGATTTGAGGGAAGCTTATTCGTCATTTTCCCTTAGAAACACTCCTTGCTTAGGACAACCTGGACAATGTCTTCGAGATTGTAAATGACTCGTCCCTTTCCTCAGCTTCCTTGTTTTTTCTATTGGGCCATAGTCCGTACTAGTTGTTCGGCAACCTTTTGACACAACTTTTGGAACTCCTTGGTATGCTGCAGGCCGGATTGACTTTCGCCTTGAGTAGTCGAGCTAATAACCAAATCCAAGGGTAAGTTCAAGTTAAGCTTACAAGCAACCTCAATGGTGACCTTCTTATTGAGCTGTGAACTGAGCAGTTGTAGGGGAATTCAATGATAGGTAGGCATATATCCTAATCATGTAAATTTTTCCCAACAACTGATCGTAAGAGGCTGCTAACTATCCTGTTCACAACTTTGATCTAGCCATCTGTCTAAGGGTGGCAAGAAGTACTATACATGAGCTTAGTGCCAAGCTTCTTCCATTGGTTTCTCTATAAGAAGCTAGTGAACTTCAAGTCACAACTAGACACAATATTTTTGGGCACTCCATGTAGCCGTACGATCTCTTGCAAAAAGAGGTTATCAACAGATAAAGCATCATTGGTTCGGTGGCAGGGGATGAAGTGACTCATCCTGCTGAACTGATCAACCACCACCATAATAGAGTCATATCTTCTTGGAGTTCGCTAAGCATAAAATCCATTCTTATGTCTATCCATGGATGCTTAGGTATAGGCAGAGGTGTGTACTCTCCATACAATTCTTTCCTCCCCTTTGCATACTTGCACACCTCGCATTGATTAAGAACTTGACGTACATCCTTTATCATCCCGGGCCTACAGAAATGTTCTCTCAACATTTTATCCATTATCTTTTCCCTTATATGGTTTGCTAACCTCCATCATGAGCTTCTTGGATGAGTAATTCTTTAGCCAAACCACTCGACACACAAACCTGTTTACTCTTCATAAAAAACCCTTGGCTTAAATAGAACCCATCCACAACTACTCCAATGCTTCACTTTGGCTACTAAGGGCCCAAAATACGGATTATGCTCATATTGATTAGGTAAGGTTCTAAATTTAAGTACCTTAGCTTACATTGTCGTAATGAGGGTATGGTGACGAGAAAGGGCGTCGACCACAGTGTTAGTGCTTCCTTTCTTATACCGGATGACATAGCAAAAAGACTTTGAGAACTCAACCCATTTGGCATGACGTCAAGAAAGTTTTTATTGCCTTTGGAGATGTTTGAGAGATTGATGATTTGAGTAGATGATGAGTTCTCTTGGCAACAAGTAGTGTTGTCAGTTTTATAGTGTTCGAACAAGGGTATATAACTCCTTGTCATATATCGAGTAATTTAAGGTAGCTCCTCTGAGTTTCTCACTAAAATAGGCAATTGGGTGGTGCTCTTACATAAGAACAGCACCAATGCTGACTCTAGATGCATCATATTCTACTTCAAAAACTTTCTCAAAATTAGGTAGGGCGAATACGAGGGTTGTTGTCAACTTGGACTTTATATCTTCAAAGCTTTTCTAAGCTTTCTTTGACCACTTAAACTCTTCTTCTTGGTTAGTTCAGTTAGAGGCATAGTTATAGAATTGAAGTTCTGAATGAATCTTCGATAGAATGAAGCTAGAGCATAAAAACTTCTAACTTTGGTAGCGTTAGTTGGCTTCGGCTACCTAAGAATAGCTTTGAATTTCTCATCAACAACTCCAATCCCCCTCCGCAACAACATATTTGAGGAATACAACCTTGCTTTGGCAAAACACACATTTCTTCAAGTTGCCAAATAATTTCTCGGGTCAACATTTTAGACAAGAATGTTGTCAAAATGCACCACAACACATTTGCCAATTAGTATTCTTGAGACATGATTCATAAGTCGCATAAAAGTGTTTGGCGCATTTATCAAACCAAATGGCATCACTGACTACTCAAACAGTCCATCCTTGATCATGAAAACCGTCCTCCATTCATCTCCAGGCCGCATTCATATTTGATTGTAGCTGCTTTTAAGATCAATTTTTGAAAAGATACCAGTACCATGTAACTCATCAAGCATACCATTAAGTCGAAGGATTGAATATCGATATTTAATATTAATTTTATTGATGGCTCGGTTGTCAATGCACATTCTCCACAATTCATCTTTCTTCGGCACTAGTATAACTAGCACTGCACAAGGGCTCATGCTTTCTCGGACATATCTATGCTCCATTAACTCTTCTACTAGTTTCTTCAGCTCAGTTGCCTCCTTGAGGTTAAGCCTATGGGTTGGTCGATTCAGCAGGACAACTCTAGGTTGAAGGTCAATGCAATGTTCAATGCTTCTCAAGGGTAGTAATCCATTTGGCATCTTGATAGAAAATAGGTTGGCATACTTCTATAGTAGTATCTACACCTTGGTAGGTAAGCTTTCAGCTTCTCTCAACTTTAAGAGTTTTCTAACTAACAGGAGCATATACTCTTCGGTCTTGACTTCTTAAGAAAATTGGGCATGGGAAATCACTAAGGACTTTTGCTATAGTGATCTGGCAATCTTCTCTTGTGACTCCTACACTTCTTTAGGGCTCATAGGGGTCGGTATAACCTTCTTCCCATCTTTCTAGAACATGTAGGTGTTCCTATACCTTTCGTGCAATACGCTTAAGTCAAATAGCTAAGGTTAGTCGAGTAAGATGTGTGAAGCGCACATAGGAAGGATATCACACAACGCTTCATCCCTATACTTATCACCAATGGTAATGGATACTATAACTTGCCCAGCAACGGGTAGACCTCCTTTCTTGTTTAACCAGTGAATCTTGTACAGTTAAGGGTATAGAAAGGTAGGTAACATCATAGCCTTAATTACTCCTTACACTATGACATTAGTACAATTTCCCCCATTAATGATTAAGGTGCATAGTTTACCATTCACTTGACAGTTTGTATGGAAAAGGTTCTCCCCCTGCTCATTTTTGTTGGCCATAAAAGTACTAAGAAATTGACAAACAACAAAACAGTACTCGGCTCCTACTGTAAGAGGTGTTGGGGATCGGGGTCTTCCTAAAACTCTTTTAACATCTAGCTAACTCCCACTTCTTCTTCTCCTTCACTAGTACTCTCCACTTTGAATTAAGCCTTGTCTCCCTTGATCCTCATGATATGTTGGTTCGAAGATTAACTAGCCACATCCCCATAACCGAGACATTTAAAACATTTGATCTCTTAGGTCTTCTTTCTTAAGATTTGACCTTGGTCTCTTTGGACCTCAGGCTCTTTGGCCTTGTCTTTACCTTAGCCCTCTTTAGGTTAAGTTAGCACCTGTCCTCGACGGTCTATCTCGAAACTGTTCAATGCTTGGTTGTATCTTGGTCGGCTTGGCATGTTACTTTGACTTAACTCTCTAGGTCGGCTAATTTGGCTTTGCCTATGCTTCTTAACCCTCTGTACCACTCGAATGGCCTCATCCAAAGTCACAAGTATCTATAACTCCCCAATATGACCAATTTCAATCCTGGGCCTAGAGATGAATGGAGCTATAGTTCAAGTTTCAAGTTTATTGACATCACATTGAATCATTAACAATTGGAATTCCCAAACATTCTCATTGACTAACTTGCCACATTGCCTCAAATCCTAAAGGCATCGGAAGGTATCTTATTCCTAGTATTTTAGAATAAATTTATGTCTCAAAACTCTCTTCATTTCATTCCATGTTTGAATTTCGTATCGTGCCCTTTAGCATGTGTGTTGTAACTTTTTCCACCACATTGCTACATATCCAGAAAACTCTAATGTAGCTACTTTAATATGAATAGCATCCTCATAATCATAGAAGTCAAATATCTTTTTGATCTTTTCATCCCAATCTAAGTAGTCATCAGCACTACTAAACCCATTAAAGCTTGGAATCTATACTTTGAGATGCTTGGCTCTTTGGGGAGCTCTCAGATCATGCCTCAATACCATCATATCGCTCCCCTTCATCATACTCCTCGACTTCATCCATCTCAAGTCTCTTCCTTTCAATTTTGTAGGTACGTAAGGGTGAAGCTTGATTCATATGAACTAATCAGGGGCTCATTGCTCCTCCAACTATCTTCTTGGTCTAGCTTTCATTTCTTAGCCTTATTCAATAATAACTCTCTCTTACGACCTTGTCTCTATGACTCTTTATACTGAGACAGCTAAATTAGCTACAATAGTAGTAAGGTTTTGTATTTGCTCATCAGTAGTTTATGGTGTTTATTGGGCCATATGACCATGACCATGAGCATCACTCTTGGCATCGTTAATCTCTCCTTGGACATCAGGATTCGACATTTTTAGTACAAAACTTTATAGGTCACTCCTAGATAGTTCCGAGACAGAGTATGTGATGTTGTAGTGAAGTTTTTTGGTTCGCTTTGCTACTAGTGGCTATTGTGTTCCTTCCGTGGTTGCTGCAGTGTATTCATGTAGAGTAAGTTTGGAATTGTAAGTTGTGTAGTGAAGATTTGTGTATTGATAAGTATGATTTTATTGTTACTTTGTTCTTGCCCTATTTTTCACTACGAAAGTAGAGTAAGTTCATTTCCATTCTGTTCAATTGTTATTGGGTATCAAAATTGTTGGTGTGTTAATTGAGGTTTTGTGAAGTACAAAGGCATTGTTTTCTTATGTATTGTGTTGTTAATATGTTTCAAAGACATTGTATCATGTCAAATTTGAGCATTCAAGGTATTATCGGTGATTATAGTAATGGAGTTCAACCTGGTTATAGTCATAATGGTAGTAACACCCTTGGTTTAGTTGATGATAAACTTGATAGACTCACTAACCTTGTTAAGAATCTAGTTAAAACAATGCAAGTCAATAGGCAATAACCTTAGGGTATGCCACTGCACAAACCACCTAAAAATATTCAAGAGAGAGGTTATGGCTAAGGTAGTTGAGCCCATCACCTAGTTGGACCCCCTCAAGCTGGAAGAGTTACAAACTGAGTTGCTAGATGAATATCGGAGTTAGAGCAAATTGAGGAAGATGATGAGGAGGTTGATGCTGAGGAGTATGGAGAGGAGGAAGAAGCGGCTAGTTATTATCAAGTATAAGAACAAATGCCTTAAGCTCTTTGAAGACTAAACAATGTTAAGGTCCAAATCCTACCCTTTAGTGAAAGTGGAGATGTAGATGAATATTTGGAGTAGGAAGAGAAAGTGGAGAAGGTGTTTGATTTTTATGGATATATAGAAGTTATGAAAGTCCAACTTACTACACTTAGGTTCTTTGGGTATGCCACTATGTGGTAGAAAAGTCTAAATGCAGCTAGGGCAAGTGATGGAAGACAAGGTATAAGGACCTATGATGAGATGAAAAGATTGTTAAGAGGTAGATTTGTGCCCAAAACCTACTTATAGGATACGATTTCAAAGTTGCAAAAACTCCTCTAAGGAGGTCGAACAGTTGATGATTACATGAGAGGGTTCTAGATGCTTATGATATAGGTTGATGTAGAAGAACTTAAGGCTTGTATAGTATTGAGGTTTGTTTTTTGGACTCAGATTTGAGATTTGCAACATTATAGAAGTGTAAAGGTTTTATACCTTGGAAGAGGCAATTAAGATAGTATAGAGGGTCAAAAAGCAAAAGAAAAGTACTCTAATTTGATCTTGCTAGCATTCTCCTAAACCCTAATTCTGCGCTAACTTGTTCAAGCAAAGCCGAGGAGGCCATATCGAGTCGAGGAAAGGAATGATTGAGCTGATGATAGCTGAGTAGGCTAACAAGGCCAAATAGGCCAGTTGAACAAAGTTGAGGCTAGACCAGCCCCGAGGACATATGAGATAGGATAGACCTTTGGACGAAAGACTAGCGAAGTGAAGTGCTTTAAATGCTTAGGCTTTGGATACATGGTTGCTAAGTGTCTAAACCAATGTGTCATGGTGCTCCAAGGAGATATAGTGGATAGCACTGACAAGAGTGAGCCTTAAGAGGAAAAGGATGTTGGAAAAGCCAAAGCTGAAGAGGAAGAGGAGACCTGTGTCTATGCCAACTAGGGAGAAGTAATGACCCTAGTCCTGAGAAGAGTATTGAGTTCCTTGCTAAACTTTGAAGAAGATCAGAGAGAAAATATATTCCATACAAAGTTTACCATCAAGGAGCATTTATGCACCATTATAGTGGATGGAGGAAGCTATACTAACGTAGTTGTACAGTCCTTTGTGCAGAGGTTATATTATATCTATCAATCTCTAAGCATCCCTTACCTTATAAGCTACATTGACTTCATGATAAGAGTGCTTTACACATGACTGAGCAAGTAACTGTGCCATTCATTGTTGGGAACCTGTATAAAGATGAAGTAATTTGCGATGTCATCCTTATGAGAGCTTCACAACTATCAATTAGACAACCTTGATTGTTCAGCCAATGTATTACTTACAATGGGTATAATAACACATTTGCCTTTATTAAGGATGGAAAGAAGATTTTGTTGTAGCTCATGACCCCATCCTAAGTGAATGAGACCTATAATTAGCTCATTTGAGCTAGTAAGAAGAAGACCTTAGTGATGAGTCAAAGAGAGCTTTGAGCTGCTGAGAAGGTTGATGAGCCTATGTTCTTATTGGTTAGAAGATTGTTGGAGGTGGAAGATTTAGAGGGTGTTCTCGATGAGATTCGAAGCTTACTAAATGAATTCTCTGATCTGTTTCTTAAAGAATTACTTAGAAGACTGCCTCCAAATTGAGGCATAGAACATTGTATTGACCTACAACTAAGCACTGCCCTGTCGAACAAACCTGCATATAAAGTAAACCCTGAGTAAGCTACCGCGCTGAAGAGATAAGTGGATGAACTCGTGGAGCGAAGATATATGAGAAAATAGCATAAGCCCTTGTATGGTACCGGTTTTGCTCGTTCTAATGAAGGATGGTTCATGGCAAATGTGCATCAATAGTCAAGCAATCAACCAAATTACTGTGAAGTACAGATATCTGATATTAAGGCTTAATGACATGTTGGATGAACTCTATCGTACCAAGATATTTTCAAAGATTGATCTATGAAGTGGCTACCACTAAATTCATATGAGATTAAGTGATGAGTGGAAGACTGCCTTCAAGACTAAGTATGGACTCTATGAATGGTTGGTTATACCATTTGGACTTACTAATGCACTAAGCACATTCATGAGGTTAATCAACCATGTGATGGGCCCCTTAATCGGAAGATGTGTGGTCATGTACTTTGATGACACATCGGTATAAGTGTCAACCTAAGCTACCATGTTCAACATCTTCGAGTAGTATTTAACATTTTGCGAATTGAGAAGTTATATGGGGAATTGAAGAAGTATATGTTTTGTGAAGATGAAGTGATTTTTCTTAGGTTTATAGTATCAGGGGAAGGAATATGAGCAGATAAGCAGAAGATCCGAGCTATCTTAGATTAGCCAACATCGAAAAATGTCAATGAAGTTTGAAGTTGTCATAGCTTAACTTCTTTCTATAAGTGATTTATTAAAAACTTTAGTACCATAGCTACCCCCTTGATCAAGCTGACAAAGAAGAGTGATAGGTTTAGATGGAACAATTGAGGTGAATAGAGCTTTAGGGAGATTAAGGAGAAGCTTACCTTCTCTCCTATCCTATCATTACCAAACTTTGACAAGCCCTTTAAGTTAGAATGTGATGCATCGAGAGTTAAAATTGGTGTTGTCCTAATGTTGGAGTGACAACCCATTGCCTACCACAATAAGAAGCTTAGTGGTATTGCATTGAACTATTCTATGTATGAGAAAGAGTTATATTCTCTTTTTTGAGCTCTTATTATATGGCAACACTATATACTACCACGAGACTTTGTTTTCTATATAAACCATGAGTCCTTGAAGCATCTTAGGAGTCAAAACAAACTTTTGAAGAGATAAGCCAAGTGGTTGAAGTTCATGGAAAGGTTTCATATGTAATCCAACATAAGAAAGGAAGTGTAAATGTGGTTGCTGATGCCTTGTCACGACGGCAAACCTTGCTAATTACTTTGTAAACAAAATTATTAGGTTTTTCACTTATCACCAAGCAGTACGTTAATGAACCTCATTTCGGTTTGGTTATTAAGTAGTACCAAGAAGGAGAAGTTGTTGGAGGATGTTACCTTAAGGATGGTAATCTATTCAAGGACTAAAGGCTATGTATACCAAACTGTTTCACACGTAAGCTGTTGTTGAACCTAGGGTTCGTTAATTGATTTTGATGAGAATAAAACAAAAGTGAATGATTAAAACTAAGTTCTATTTGACCATATTAAGATAATCGAATAAGATCGATTAATTTGCTTAATAATTACGTATATTAATTATCTCTACAAGAAATTTAATCTTTCGAATGGTAATCAAATAATCTTGAAGAAAGATTGCAAAGTGTATTTGCTTGCTGGTTGTCAAAAATATTTTCAAGTGATATTTGACCTACCAGCGTGACGACTCAAGGAAGAACCAGGCTGATGGTGTAAAGTTTTAGAAAACATAAAGAAAAGCTCACTAACTTGAAGGAGTCGGCATGCCAATTCACTTGTAGGTGTTCATGCTAGTAGTGTAATTTATTACCAACTTATCGATAAGGGAAAGGTATCGGCATACCGGTAAGTTTGATCTAAGTAACCGTTAGAGCATTTAATGCGCGATAACGGGAAGAATTCAATGAGTTGATATAAATACTCAACAACACGACCAAAGGGAATTACGATATGATGTTTTATTGCAATTAATAGACATTCTGTCACATTCTTTAGCTTAGTTACTTCTCATTTGTCTCTTGTACACTTACTTGCAATCAAACAAAAAGAGACCTAATTGTAGTGCTTGAAAGTCCTTACATTTGCAATCTTGAGAGAAAAGCGCTATTTTTGAATTAGTTGTATGTAAAAGAGATTGTGTAAGCTTGTGTAGCTCTTGGAGTATTGAGTTGAGAAATTAATAAAGCGGTGTAAAGTCTTCGATTAGAGGGGGTAGTCCGAACTCTACTTTATATCCAAGCTTGAATTTCTCTATCATTGTCTCCTTTAATATGTACTTATTATTGTTTTATTGTTGTTTTGATCATTCTTGTTATTGCATTTAATTGGAAATATTGAAAAAGAATTGTAAATTGTCTTACAACTCAATTCACACCCCTTCCCCCCTCTTGAGTTTAACTTAGTGTTTTTCAATTGGTATCAGAGCTATTCTCTAATCACTTGTTTAATCGCATAGTAGAGTAAAGATCATAACATCTAATACATTAGGCTTTTTAGAAGGACAACCAATTAATAGGCCTCCTTTCTTACCCAATAGTAACTATCTATATTGGAAATGTAGGATGTCTATATTCTTGAAAGTACAAAATAGACTATTATGGTACATAGTTAATGAAGGACCATTTAAGATAGAAGGAAAAGAAGAAAGAGATTACTTGGATGATGATTGAAATTACTTGATCTAAATGAAGTTGCTATGAATATTTTTCATTGTATCATAAATAAAAATGGCTTCAATAGAATAGGTATATGTAAAACTGCTAAAGGTATATGGGATGAATTACAAAGCACATGTGAAGGAACTAGTAGAGTAAGGAATACAAAAATAAGCTTATTATATGGACAATTTGAAAACTTTAGGATAAATCCAAATGAAACAATTAATGAGATGCACAATAGGTTTATTAATATCATTAATCCCTTGAGTGTTCTTGGAAAGACATTTACTAATCTTGAGATAAATTCCAAAATTCTTAAGTCTTTGCCAAGAGAATGGGAAGTCAAGATAATCGCTATCGAGGAAGCTCATGATTTCAATGAAATGTTAAAAGAGTAACTCCTTAGAACACTTAAGACATATGAGATGGTAAAAGGATAAGGAGAGGATTCTAGGAAGAAAACAATTGCTCTAAAAGTTATGGAGGAGAACTTAAGTGAAGAAGAAAGTGAAGATGATGATGAGGTTGCAATGTTAGCAAATAAGTTTAAAAAGTTCATGAAATTCAATAAAAGAATTAAGAGAGATAAGGATGAAGAAAGATAAGGATGGATATGGATCACCTTCTAAGTTCAAGAAGAAGAAGAGAGAAATCATCAAATACTACAATTATCAAAAACCGGGACATATTTAACAATATTGTCTATTGTTAGGGATGGGGTATGGACATATTCAACATATTCAATAATATTGTCAATAAAGAGTTAAGAAAGAAAGCTATGATAGCTATTTGGAGTGATGGGGATTCTAGCAACTTCGACAATGAAACTTGATTCTTGGCTCTCAATGATGAGTATGCTCTCATTCACATGACTCTTCCTTTGATGAACTTAGGAGTATGTATGATGAGTTATTGAAAAAATTCATAAAAATGCAAAAGAAG
This sequence comes from Lumnitzera littorea, assembly GCA_024138015.1. Lineage (NCBI taxonomy): Eukaryota > Viridiplantae > Streptophyta > Magnoliopsida > Myrtales > Combretaceae > Lumnitzera > Lumnitzera littorea. The sequence continues at coordinate 88,908,425 of JAMXBB010000006.1, forward strand.
AATGAAGCCTTGAAGCAAATGATGAGTGAAGTATGTGATGAGTCTAATATTATCAAAAGTGAATACAATAAGGTAGTTTATGCAAAAGAAGGATTAGAAGAAGATAATGAATACTTGAAAATTGAAAATGAGAAATTGACAAAAGAAAATGTAGAGTTAAGTACTATAAACAATGAATTGATGGATGGAAATAGTAAATTAAGAGAAGCTAACGAGAATTTTGAAAGGGAAATGAAAGAACTAAAACTGAAGGCAAAGGATGATGAAGGTATGATTGACAAACTAAGTTGTCTTCAAATTGAAAACTTAATCCGAAAATGTTGCTTAGATGATTTAAGGAAGACAATGGTAAAATTTATAGATGGAGAAAAGAATTTGGATAAAATCCTTAGAACACTAAGGTTAGGTTTAGACAAAACTGGAATAGGTTATAATAAAGAGAATGTATATAGAGCATCTAAGCTATTTTATTAAGGCTTCAAATAAAACTTGTAACTATTGTGAAAGATATGGTCATATTGCACATATATCTGTATTACGTTGCAATCTATCCTTATATAATAAAAGTAAAATGGTTTAGGTCCCTAAGGAACAAACTTACATTAAAACAAGTAACCCTAAAGGACCCAAACTAAAGTAGGTGCCAAAGAAATAATCATTTGTTTTGTAAGGCCCTTTAAGTCTTAATAGCAAATGGATCTTGGATAATGGTTGCTCAAGACATATGATGGGAGACGCATCCAAGTTTACATCTATAGACTTAAAGGATGGAGGAAGTATAACCTTCGGAGATAATCGGAAAGCTCATGTTATTGGTGATGGTAACATTTGCATTAATAATGATCTTACTATTAAGCATGTGTTACTTGTTGATAATTTGAAACATAATTTACTTAGTATTAGTCAATTATGTAATATAGAATACAAAGTAATTTTTCATGCATCAAAGTGTTCTATTGAAAACATTAACAATGACCAAATCTATTTTGAGAGGTATAGATGAGGAAACATTTACAAAATTGACTTCAATATGTTTTCATGTTCTCTTAAAACTTATCTATTCACTCAAAACAATGATAGTTAGTTGTGGTATAGGAAGTTAGGACATGCTAATATGGATGTCTTATCAAAACTAGCCAAAAGAAATCTTGTTAGAGGATTACCTAAGATTAGTTTTGATAAAGATAGAACATGTTAAGTATGTTAATACAGCAAACAAATCAAAAGATACCATCTCAGCTTCTAGGCCACTCCAACTACTACATATGGATTTATTTGGTCTAACCTAAACTTTAAGTTTAGGAGGGAAAAGATATACCTTGGTCATAGTTGATGACCTTATTAGATACACTTGAACCTTTTACCTTACCAATAAGGGTGAAACATATCATGCATTCTTGAATTATAGCAAGAAGAGGCCGTCCTATTGTCTCAATAAGAAGTGATTACGGGTGAGAATTTGAAAATCATGAATGGAAGATTTTTGTAATAAAAATGGTATAGAACATACCTCCTTAACACCTAAAACTCCGCAACAAAATAGAGTTGTTGAGAGGAAAAATAAGACCCTTATAGAAATAGCTAGGATTATGCTTTGTGACAATAACTTACCTAAGTATTTTTGGGCTAAAGTCATTAATATGGCTTGTTATATATCAAATCGCTTTTTCATAAGACCAATCCTTAAGAAAACCCCCTATAAGCTTTGGAAAGACAAAAGACCTAACATATCATATTTTCATTCATTTGGAACAAAATGTTATATTTTAAATAATGGAAAGGAACAACTATGAAAATTTGATTCAAAATCGGATGAAGGCATCTTTCTTGGTTATTCACTTACTAGTAAAGTTTATAGAGTATATAACAAAAGAAACCCCTGCTGTAGAAGAATCAATTCTTGTTGCATTCGATGGTTCATATCCATTTAAAGAGTCTAATGATGTAATATAAAACATTGGTGCTCATTTGGATGGTCTTGATCTTAACAACAATCGATCTAATACACTGAGCCAAAATGGAATTGTTGATAAAGAATGAATTCACTGGAAAGAAACTTGACACAACATTATTTATTAAATAACACAATGATCATATACTAATTTATTAAATATACATTGATGACATTGTATTTGGTGCTACTCACATGGATTTAGTTAATGAGTTTGTCTAATGCATGAAAAATGAATTTGAAATGAGTATGATTGGAATACGCAGCTATTTCTTAGGTCTTCAAGTTAAACAAACCAAAGATTAACTAAGCTAAATACAATAAGGAGCTCTTAAAAAGGTTCAAAATGGAAAATTGTAAGACTAAGCCAACTCTAATAAGAATTACTCTAAAACTTGATAAAGACGAGAGTGGAAAGAACATTTGTGAAAAAGATGTATAGGGGCATGATAGGAAGTCTTCTATATTTAACTGCATCTAGGCCTGATATCATGTTTATTGTGTGTCTATGTGCACGATTTCAATATTGCCTTAAAGAATCTCACTTAAATGCAGTAAAATGCATTTTCAGGTATCTTGCAGGCACCATTGAAATTAGCTTGTGGCATCCTAAGTTCACCTCACTTGATCTTATTGGATATTCTGATGCCGAATTTATTGGTTGTAAAGTTGATTGAAAAAGCACAAGCGACACATGTCATTTCCTTGGTAACTCATTAGTATCATGGCATTCAAAGAAATAAAACTTAGTAGCACTCTCTATTGCTGAGATTGAATATGTAGCAGCCGGTAGTTGTTGTACCTAAGTATTATGGATAAAGCAAACATTGCTTGACTATGGTTTAGAATTCACCAATGTTCCAATAAGATGTGACAATACAAGTGCTATAAACTTGACCAAAAATCCAATTCAACATTCTAGAATTAAGCATATAGAATTTAGACATCACTTTATTCATGATCATATGCAAAATAATGATATTTGCTTAGAATTCATTGATACTAGCAATCAAATAGCTGATATCTTCACTAAACCCTTGAGTGAGGAAATATTTTACACTCTAAGAAGAGAATTGGGAATGATCATACAAGATGAGTGCAAGACACATAAGAACTAAGATGGCATTTTTGAGCAAAAATAACATGCTAAGTATGTTGACCGGCAAAATCCCTCTATGAAATATAAGAAACTTGATCATATGGTTTTTATGTATTAAATATCACATTTAGCATGTTTTAGGCACACTTGAGATCATTCATAAAATATTCAAGTTCACATATGCATAAATTCATCATATATTGGGTTTTGTGCCCAAAACTGGGCCTCACATGTTTATTTTCTTACCTAAATCATGCTTGAATGGTCAAACTAGCTTAAATTAAATTTTGTGCATAATTGACCTCTTTAGACCTTTATTAGGGTCTAAAGTGCTAGAGGAGCATTTCTTGCTTATTTGCACCAATATGAATGCTATTTAGTTTGATCATGAGTCATTGTACTCCTTGACAACTTCCATCATACTTAGAGCATGAACTTATCTTGAAATTGTGGAAGGATCTCTACTTGGTCACTATTTATTTACATGATTAGCTTTGATCCTAAGGAACTCATGTAGCGATTTTGTATTTTATAGAGCCTTAAGGATACAATTTGCTCTTATAATGCTTAAATATGTGTTTGAAAATTGCTTGAAGTATTGGTGCACAAAAACTCAATGGTTATTCATATTTCTTGCTTATATATGCACTTTTCTTCTTAATTAAACTATTCATAGGTTTTGGAGTTTAAGTTGGCTAGATTTTTAAAATGTAGCTTAAATTTAGTTTTTTCAAGCCTTAACGGACTCAAATAAACTTGTTTGAAGTGTTAGAATGTTCATTAAATTACTACAAATCAATTTGAATTTGCAACTTGGCTCAATAAAGAGGATTAAATTGATTTTCTATAAATTGCGAACAACCAATATGCCGGTTCGCCTAAGCACGAGCTTGCTAGTATACCCTTGCAAATAACAAATTGATTTCGGTTTTGTTCGCTTAACTGGCATGTTGGCATTCCCATACACCGACTTGCCAGTATACTCTCCTAAATTTTTAGCTAATTTTAGTTTTGTTCATAGAATTAGCATGTTGGTCTACCTAACCATCGGCATGCTAGTATACTCCTTGCTTTAACCCTTTACATGCGTTCTGTTTGCTTAGTTGGCATATCGATTCCCCCCATTACCAACATGCCGATTCATCCATTTCCAAGCATGACTTATAGTCGCACTAAACAATCTTTATCCCTTCATCCTCTTCTAAAAGCCCTCTTTCCCTTCGTTCAAACCCTAGCCTCTTTCTTTCTTTTCGATTCTCTACCTCTCCTTCAACAAAATCTCTTTTTTCTTCCATAAATCAACTTTCTACTCTCTTCACTTTCTATTTCTCTCCTTACTTCGTCCAATCTCTCTATCTTCTTCTACCTCTCATCACTTTCTCTCTCTAACTATACCTATTAACTATCATGTTGCTACATACCATCTACATGCCTCTACTACCATACTGACTTCCATCACTTGTACTCTCCACTTACTATCATATTCACCTTCAGCCCTCTCCTTCATCCTCTTCACTACATACACCCATACCCATCTCTATCACATATGCCTCTCTAGACACCCATGGCACCGCGTGTTGCTCATGGTCTTGCACCCCCAGCCTATAACCACCAACTTTTTCCCTCATGATAACACACTCAAAGAATTGAAAAATTTGCCAATGTTAAGGTTGATACCGTCATCTTCTATCTACTGGAGGTGCTTAAGGAGTTTCCAATCATGGCTATTCCTAGCATCATCACCAACCATGTTCTTGATATCCTTCGGCTTCCTAATGAGGTGCATAATGATGCTATTATATATTTTTACTGTAACATGTCGGATTCTCTAGCCTATCAAGGTTGGCCTAAATTGAAAATGAATCCAAGTGATGAAATACATCATAGTGTCCTTTATACATATGTTTGTGGTACTTTAATCACTATTACTCCTGAGGATATTTATGTCCTTATTGGCATTGCTATTAGAGGAACGAAAGTGAATGTTAATTATTATGGGGGCAAAGTTCTATGAGTGAGTCTTTAGATATAAGGGTATTGGAGGATACTAGGGAAAGAACAAAAATTTAGCAACCATCCAATTGGGCCTTAGGACCAAAATCCTTCACCACATTGTAATCCATAACTATTGCCTTCATCAAGGCTAGGAATCCAATGTCACCCTTAAAGATCTATGGATTCTATATTATTTGCTCATGAATAAGTAGATTGACTTCTTCAGTATTGTAGTTCAGTGCTTGAAACATGTTACCAATAACTCATCTCAAGCATTCCTTTGCTTTGGACATTTGCTTACATAATTACTTAAGAGGAAAGGTGTATAGCTTCCTTCACCTCCACGGGTAACTTAGGTCAAGAACCTTAAATTGATTAATATTTGTAGGGGGATTTGGAAGAAAGCAAGGAACAATTAGGTTAGGTAGAAAGACCCTCCTCCTCTTGATCTTAGTTCTAAGCACGGCCCATAGGATCCTATTACATCTTCTATTGAGCTAGGTAGTCCCAATGCTCATACTTACTCTAGTGTAACTTCTAGTTATGCCGTTACTCCTCCACCTATGGGATCTTCTCATTAGCCTCCACTTGATTTTAGGTTTCCCTTTTTTGATTTGGCTGCTCCTCTAGCATCTCAACATCCTTTCTATCAACACTCAGAGATGCAATTCAATCAACTCCAAGAGGATATTCATGATCATATGCACAACAGGTTTTAAAGGCTTTATAGTAATTTCCAATTGAATTATCATTGCCCTTCTTGCCCTTTTCCTCCTCTAGCTTAGGGTGATGATCTACCTATCGCTTAATTATCCACTTTAGCTTTCTATCTTCCTTATGCTTTTTTTTATGGACTTGGCCTCTAGTCACTTTTTAATTTTGTTGTATTGTGAACTTTGGTCCTTGATGGACCTACTGTTCCTATTGGACATTTATGGCTTTTGAAGTCTATTTAATGAACTCTTGTCCTAACTGCACTTACTTTACTATGTTTGGTTGTCAATTCTTAGCTGTTTTATTGCAAGTTTCTAGCCTTATGTATCTTTACTCTTTTTCTTGTAAGGGGTATACTCTTCGATATAAGCTAGAATTTTGCCTAAATTTTGATTTGAATCCCTTTCTCTCTTTACTACCTAGATCTTCCTCTTTTTGATGAGGCCAAAGGGGTAGAAAATATTTAAGTCATTAGCTGTTTGAAATCATTAGTTGTTCCATTCAAGTCGTTAACTAATGGTTAAGTTATTAACCATTTAAACTTATATTTTGTTATTATGAAAAGTAATATTTTGTTAAGTTGATTGGAAAATGGTAAGTTGATTGGGTAATGGTCATCTTCTTCTTAACCTTTTGGACTTATATTATATCTTGCACTTGTAAAGTTAATATATCCAATATATCAAGTTATCATGAAAACGATCAATACTCTCATTACACAAGCATTTCGCTCAATCTTATTCAATTATCGAACATCTTGAGACCTAATGTTAAATCGAGGGGGAGTTTTTAGGTAAATAATAGTTTTATCCTCATCAAAAAGGGGGAGATTGTTGAACCTATGATTCATTAATTAATTTTGATGAGAACAAAGCAAAAGTGAATGATTAAAGTTTTATTTGACCATATTAAGATAATTGGATAAGATCGATTAATTTAATTAATAATTAAGTATATAAATTATCTCTACAAGAAATTTAATTTTTTGAATGGTGATCAAATGATCTTAAAGAAAGATCATAAAGTATATTTGCTTGTTGGTTGTCAAAAGTATTTTTAAGTGATATTGGGCCTATCAACATGACAACTTAAGGAAAAACTAGGCTGACGGTGTAAAGCCTTAGAAAACACAAAGAAAAGCTCATTGGCTTAAAGGAGCCAGCATGTTAGTTCACTTGTTGGTGTTCATGCTGGTAGTGCAATTTATTACCAACTTACCAGTAAGGGCAAGGTATTGACATGTTGGTAAGTCTGATCCAAGTAGCTGTTAGAGCATTTAATGCGTGATAACAGGAAGAATTCAACGAATTGATATAAATGCTCAACAACCCAACCAAAGGGAATTAAGATCCGATATTCCACTGCAATTAATAGACATTCTCTCGCATTCTTTAGCTTATTTACTTCTCATTTGTCTCTTGTACACTTGCAATTAAACAAAAAAAGACCTAGCTATAGTGCTTAAAAGTCCTTACATTTGCAATCTTAAGAGAAAAGTGCTATACTCAAGTTAGTTGTGTATAAAAGAGATTGTGTAAGCTTGTGTAGGTCTTAGAGCATTGAGTTGAGAAATTAATAAAGTGGTGAGAAGTCTTTGATTGGAGGCATTATGAGTTCGTGGAGACTAGGGGGTGGTCTAAACTCCACATTATATCTAGGCTTGATCTTTATCCTTATCTCCTTTAATTTCTATACTTATTATTGTTTTATCATTGTTTTGATAACTCTTGTTATTGCATTTAATTGGAAATATAAAAAAAGAATTGCATATTTTCCTAAAACTCAATTCACCCTTGCCCTCTCTTGAGTTTAACTTAGTGTTCTTCAGCTATTAGTTCAAGAAGCTCATAGTAGTGGATTATTTGGTCATTTTGGAGAAACCAAAATAACTAATCTATTGAAAGAAAACTTTTACTAGCCTAGTTTAGCCAAGGATATCCACAAGGTAATTGGTAGTTGTGAAGTATGCAAGCAAGCTAAGGGAAAGAGAGAGCCCCATAGAGAATACATGCCCTTACTAACACCAATCGTACCTTGAGCCAACCTCAACATGGACTTTGTCCTAAGGTTGTCATAAACATCTAGAGAAAAAGATTCTATATTAGTTGTAGTAGATCGCTTTAGCAAAATGGCATACTTCATTCTATGCTGTTGAACTAATGATGCTTTATACATTGCTGATATATTTTTGTAGGAAGTTGTTTGATTACATGGAGTGTCGAAGACTATTATTTCAGATCAGGACACAAAATTCTTGAGCTATTTTTGGAAGAATTTTCGGAGAAGACTTGGAACTAAATTTGTATTTAGCTCTAATAGCTACCCTCAGACTGATGGCTAGACTGAAGTGGTGAATAAGATGATAGGTAACTTGCTTAGAGCTATTGTAAGAAAGAACTTGAGGAACTGGGATTTGTGTCTACTAGTTGTGGAATTCGCATACAATCGAACTATCTATAACATGAATAGGAAGACTCCATTTGAAGTCATCTATGGCTTTAACCCTATTATTCCCTTGGATATGATTGATACCCTAGCATCTACTGAAAAGAGTTAATTCGGAGTTGACCGAGCCCAATAATTGCAAGCGTTACACCAATTTGTAACTAAGAAGATCACTAAGTTCAATTAGAAACAATACGAGATTAGTATTCGAGGGTACTGAACTGTCACTTTTCAGCTAAGAGACTTAATATGGATTTACCTTAGCTGAGAATGATTCTTGCACTTGAGATAAAGCAAATTATCTCCTCAACCTGATGGTCTGTTCAAGGTCTTAAAGAAAGTTAATCACAACGCCTACTATATTGGGTTACCTAATGACTATGGTATCTTTCCCATATTGAATATATCTAATCTCAATCCTCACCAACCAGCAAAAGAAGACCTATGAGTTCCCTAAAAGAAGGATAACTAGAGATCACTCTAGATTTAAGGGTAAATCTTTTCGACCCCTAAGAAAATGATAAGAATTAGCCCCCTAGACCAATCATACATAGCTGAGCTAGAGGACTCTAAGGATTCACTTAGAGAATCTTAGATTAGGATTCTTATTCCAAATTAATCTCTTGTCAACCTGATTGTCAGACCTTCACGTATGCCAAACTTGCTCTTGCCCAGTAGCTGTGTTATGAAAAGATATCTAAGAAGACAAGCCCGAGACCATTTGAGTTGAGCTCCTAAGACGACTACAAGCATCTAACCCTAACTCAAGCTAACTACTTTGCAACAGAACTGGTTAGCCCCCGACTTAATCTAGATCATCTCTCTTTTCTCTTCTTCACCCAGTCTATATCATATTTCTAACATCCAACCACCGAGTGACACGTGTTTTTTAGCATTCTAAAAGGATTCTTACTTTTTTGTATTGAATATTCCTTGTCTCTTTTATCCTTTTTAGTATATATTATGTAACCTAATTGCAAGAATACCCTCGTCTTTTCATATGTGTAAGGTAACCATAGTGGATGGGTATATAAACCTCTACTTATTTGTATGAATGATTTTTCATGTAGAAATTATTTATGTTTCCTTTGAGTAACCTTAGTGTTCTCATTATCTTTCAACTCTTATCTATTCCCTTTAGTAAAGAGTAGTGACGGGAGACCCTTTGGTTTAGACTAGTGAGTTACATCCGGCGAATTATAGGCCAAGTAAGATCGAATGGTGCATCATATCGATTTGGTAGCTACTTAAACTTTGTTAGCTTTTCTTTTGTTTCTTTTGTTTCTTTCAATTCACTTCGTTATAGTACCTCATTGTATGCCTGACCCTAGAGACACATCACTCCCCTTCTTAAGAGATTTTCCACACACATAGAAAATATAAAACAAACAGTGAATAGTGAAATTCCTCTATTCTTCTAGGGAAAAAACAAAGTATGATAGAATAACACACTACAAGAACTAATTCTTCACAACTATCAATTGTAACCTCAAGCTCCCTAATACTAAGATTATATGATGTGCCTAGAAGCTCAGTAATCACTAGGACTTATCATAGGAGATAAGAACCAAATGGGTCCTTTGAAATATCAAAGAAAATAGAATGTATAGGTCGGTGAATTGAATGTAGCAGCTTACTTTAAGCTGCTTAGAGGATACAACTCACCAATGGACACAACATGAGTTGATACTTTACTTGATGTGACATACAAGCTAATGCTAAGGTTCACCCACTATTAATCCTGAGCTATTCGGCAAGATTAGATAAGAGTGTATGAAAATAGACTTGAAGAGGAATATCTTGCAAGAACAAATATATTCAATATCTGAAAGGAATGTATGATGATGCAACTATAAAGAGAAGGGACTATTTATAGTAAGTACCTAAGGTAACATTACAAATAAGGAAAATTACAGAGAAGGACTATTTATAATAAGTCCTTAAGGCAGCATTACAAATAAGGAAAATTACAAAAAGACATAGAAAAAAGAGATCTTTAGTACATACAAAAAGGGGTAAATAGTTAAATGATGAAAAAGGAAAAAAAAAAAGTATAGTGCTTAGTAAAATAACAGGTGGTAGTGAGACATTGGTTTTGTACTAAGGACTTTTGGGTAAAGTAGCTATGTTGGAATCATTGTTATAGATGTGGTTGGTAGAATCAAAGATTGTTGAGGTGAATAATAAGTGCCGTCGTATAGTAGTAGTAGTGATAATAGGTTAAAAGAGTAAGATCCGATATGGAGGGGCATCGACATTCGGCTAGTCGGCTTCGGCACTCCATAGGTCAGCATAAGCATTAAGGGGTCTTAGAGATTAATGTAGTGTTATATGATTAAAGTCCTCGGTTTCGACACCTGGTTGGTCGACCTTGGCATTCGGTAGGTTAGGTTTGGCATTCAAAGTCGTGTAAAGTAAGGTATGGCCGAGCTAAGCTCTCAAGGGGTTCTTCTACCATTCTCTTGTGTACTGTGCCTCGTCTTCAGTAGGCTAACCAAAGAGAATTCTTCTAGTAAGTGACTAAAGGCCTTAGAGACATACATGAGTGAGAGGGCCAGAGGTTAGTAGTCCATTACTATCTCAATACGCTAATTTCACATTTAGTGAAAAGTGCATCAGATCACTCACCTTTACTCTTAGAGCTCTATAAACAAGTCTAAAAAGGGAGAAAAAGTTTCAAATATGAATTGAATGGCAATTAGGGAAGGATATAAGGAAGTCATGGAATCGAGTTTGGAAAGAGGTGGCTTAGCTTTGAATATATCTAGTCTTATAAGGAAACTTAGCTTATGTAGGAAAAATTAATTATGATGGAGCAAAGGGCATTATTCTATGCCAAAGAAGATTGATGAGTTCAATAACCAATTAAACTTTCTTTGAAATTTGCCTACATTAGATGCTAATTACCAACTAGAAAGGAAAGTGAGATAAGAACTTGATCAAATTTTGCTCTAAGAAGAAATGCATTGGTTTTAGAGATTAAGGGTAAATTCATTAAAGTTTAGAGATAAAAATACCAAGTTCTTCCATTAGTTGACTTTGAGAAGAAGGGCTAAGAGCAAAATTTTCATAATTAGAGATATGGAGGGAGAGTTGTTGGAGGATGAAAAGGATATTTCTCAGGCTTTCTTACAATTCTATATGGACCTTTTTAATTCCTAAGCTTCTACTATGGAAGATGAAGTGCTAGATTATATCTAACAAAATGTGGGGGAGGAGGAAAATTCTCTCTTAGCAAGAGCTGTAGCTGAGGATGAGGTTAAACAAGCTCCACTTGGGCTAAGCTCAACAAAAGCAATATATCTTGATGGATTTAGAGGTGCCTTCTATTAGTCTTATTGGCGAATTATTAGCCCTTACATGTTGGAGGTAGTTAGAAAACTTCTTTTAATTAAGTACATTCCCTCCCTCTTTTAATGTCTCTAATATTGTACTTATCTCTGAGATTTCCCATCCATAAGAGATCACTCAATATAGACCCATTAACCTTTGTAACTTCTCTTATGAAATCCTTTTTAAAATTCTAACCAATAGGTTATAGCCTTACTAAATGTTCCAATATCACCCCGTTAAGGTACATTTATCTTAAGAAGACTCATTCAAGATAATATAATTATCACCCACTAATTTTTCCACTTCTCACGAGTTAAATCCAAGTCCAAGTCATCTAATTGTGCAACTAAATTGGACATGGCCAAAACTTGTGAAAGGGGAGAATGATAGTTTTTGGAAAAAAAAGTGATGAGGAGAATAGGTCTTATGATACTTAGATAAACTAGATAATGGCATGTATGAATTTAGATTCTTATAATTTAATGAATAGTGGGAAAAGAGTAGGTTCACTTAAGCCTTAAGAGGAATTTTTCAAGGAGATCCCATTTCACCTTACTTATTCTTATTAGTGGTCAATGTCTTATCCTTGTTGGTCTAAATAGAACAAGAGGTAGGTAATTCTAAGGGGATTAAAATAAGAAGGGGAAGTCCTGTATTATCTCATTTATTGTTTACTGATGATTTTATTATTTTTTTTTATGAATGCTTTTGAAAATAACGTTTTAGTCTTAAAGAGGATTTTAGATAGATATTGCAAAGCTTCGGGTCAACTTGTTAATTCTAATATATACTTTATGTTTTTTATCAAAAATAATTTAAAGTTTGGGTAATCTATGTACGCTAGTCTCATGAGTATTAATCAGTGTTGTTAGGCCCAGACTAGGTAGTTGACTCAAACATTTAAGGGGGTCAAAAATTAAGAGGGAAAACCAAGTTTGATTGGAAGTTGAACCGAGGTTAACTCGGGTTTAACAACACTATTATTAATTCAAATAAACGGCCATGGAAATATCTCAACCTTTCAATTGAATGGGTGGGATCAAAATGTGAAGCTCTTGCAATTATAAAGAATAAAATTGTTGGAAAATTCTAGAGTTTGAAGAACTTACTGTTATCTCCGTAGGGAAAGGAGATTCTTGTTAAATCAATGGCACTTACTCAACCTATTTATGCTATGAGTGTATTTGCTCTCTTAAAAAAAAGGTGTAAAGAGGTTTCTAGCCTTATTGCTAGATTTTGGTGGGGAGGTGATGTTTTCAAAAGAACTATTGACTAGAAGAAGTAGACTAATTTATCTAAACATAAATCTCAAGGAGGTCTTGAATTTAAAGATTTCCTAGATTTTAACAAAGTTCTTTTAGCAAATTTAGCTTGGAGAATATGTTCTCATCTAGGGGATCTTTAGGTCCTAAGTCTTAAAATGTATTTATTTTCATCATTTTATGCTTTTGGATTCAAAAGAAGGAGTTAGAATTTCTTGGATTTGGTAGAGCATTCAAGAAGAGAAAGAGTTATTACAATAGAGTTATTTATGGCATATGGGCAATAGGGAAAAAGTGGGAGTTTTCCATGATCTGTGGATACCAAAGATACCAAATTTTCCCCTTCAAGCTTGAACTGACAAGAACAGCTCGATGTGCAATAAATATGATAGATATGAAAGTTAGAGAGTTAAGAGTAATGCTAGTGATTAGAACCTTGAGAATATTTCCCTTTCATCACTAAGGAGGAGAGAGAGGCTATAGAAAACATTCGCTTTGTAAATAAAGGGGTTGAAGACAAAATTATCTAGCTTTAAAATAGAGATAGGATGTACTTTGCTTGATCAAGATATCTAATCTAGCAAACTAAGAAGTATGAAGCTAATATCCATAAAGCATCAAGCTCGCATAATGTTGATTTGCAAGTGTGGAAGATCATTTAGAATTTAAATGTAGCACCTAAAGTCAAACACTTCATTTGCAAGGCTACATCAAATGCTTTAGCGTATAACTTAAATCTTTATAAGAGAAAGATGCTACAAAATTCTTCTTAGTAATTTGTATAGTAGAGGAGTCAATTAAGAATTTACTACTTCATTGTCCTTAGACTAACTATATTTGGTTTGAAATCTTTAGTTATCATGTAGACTTTAGAATGTTTGTGATATTTAATGAATGGATGTTGTTAGTTGTGCAATCTTGCTTGTCTTATGGCTCTCATGGGAAGAATTTGCTTACCAAAGTTGTTTATGGAGCTTAGTATATCTAGAAAGCTAGAAATGAATACTATTTTTTTTACTCCTCTCTAGATCTCCTTGTGGTTATTTAGAATATTAATGCTAATTCTACTAAGTTTTTATTTGCCACTCATTCTTCCCATTTGCTAAAATAGCAAATAGGGTTAACAAATTCAATTTCCTCTATGTGTACTCCTCTATAGCTTGGCTATGTTAAAATAAATTAAAATCGAGGTGTAGATGTCGAGCTTGGTTTTTCTCTCTCTTAATTCTTTTTATAAAATAGGCTCTTTTTAGAACAATTAGTATTAAACCCTACCCATTTAATATGAATCATCGACTGGCGTTTAAAGAAAACCGTTCCTTTTTTTTTTTTTAAATAATTTTAGAGTTGCCACCCGACTGGAGTCGGAAAAAATAATTAAGTTACAACTAATTGGATGAATTAGTTATAACTTAACTATTAGTCTAACGATTAAAACCAATTTTACAAAACGTTTTTTGAAATCAGAGAATCTAAATCCCATGGTTTGAAATTTTAAACCTTTACTGGTATCATTGACTTTTCAAACTTAAAATTAAACTTAAAAAATAACATTTAATTTTAAAAGACAAAACTTGATTATTGATTACTCTAATTAGATAAATAAAATAATCTAAACTAAAGAAAAAGGAAAATTAGTTTTTTTTAATTTTTATTGTCTTCCCATAGTTGCTTACGTACCTACTATTTGGGATTAAACGTATGTAGTTTTTTTAAAAAAAAAAATTTAGTAGGTGGTTTGATTTTAATTTTTGGAAAAAAAGGTTGGATTTATATTTTTACTCAGTTCAATTTATTTAAGGAAATTCTCTTAAAGTGTCCTAATCGGTGTTTTATTTTTGGAAGTTCTAAATGATCCTAATTTGGAAAAATAGTTGATTTATTTTTCAAAAATCAATTTTCTAAGTGACAAAAGGAAATAATAATCTTTATTCTTTCTATTTACTTATTTATTCTTATTCTTATTTTTTATTTTACTTATTCCATCTATTTCTATTAAAATAAAAATAAATAAATAAATAGACTATTTGCTTTTTCTTGTTTTTTTTTTTTTGTTTTTCTTCTCTTTCTTTTTTCTTTTTCTCATTTATAACATTTACAAATAAAAAGAAAAAATAAACAAATAAACTGAGTTGGCTCGAATTTCGAATTGGTTTAGATGGCTTAGAGGTAGCTCGGATTGGCTTATCAGCTCACTTCAACTTATATTTGCTTGGTCGGCTCACTTCGGTTGATCGGTTTGAGGTCGGCTCACTTCGGTTGATCGGCTCGGGGTCAACTCACTTCAGCTTGGTCGGCTTCGGTTGGTTTAGAAAATCTGATGGTGGTGGTTTTTGTAAAAAAACACCGTAGAGGATGCTATCCTAGAGAAAGAGAGGAAACTTTGATTTTTGTTTTTCTAAAGTATTTCGAAGCTTTGTTGCATTTTGAAAATGAAGAGCAAACCTCTATTTATAGGTGTCATGATTGAGTTAAGTGCAATATGATGTTCTTCAAATTTTGGATTGGATGAACTTGGACAATATATGGTGCCAAATACATAGCTGCATGTATAGTAGTGTGTCCAATGCGTCCAGGAGTGTATCTACCACACTTAAAAGTGAGTTGGTAAATGATGTGGCGATGAAGTGAGAAAAGAAAATAAAAGATACATTTTGTACCTTTTATGGATTGAATCCAAGATCTCCAAGTCATATGCAATATCAAGTCCAAGTGTTTATCCTGTTAGGCTATTTGTTTTTCCTTATTCACATGCACAAATGGATTAAGTTAGTCTAGGCTAAATTCAAATCTAAGCTTAGGCCCAATGACTTTTTATTCAAAGTTATTTAAATTAAAATTATATTCTATTTAAACAATCTAAAAATTTATTATTTTCTAAATTCACTATTTTTTTCTATTTTCTTTTATTTTCTAAATTTCTTATTTTTTTATGTTATTCTTTTTTCTAGATTTCCTATCTTTTGATATTTTTCCAATTTTCTTATTTTTTATGCTTTTTTCCTATTTTTGCATTTTCCTAAAATTCTTATTTTTTCTAAATTTCTTTATTTTTTGAGTTTTCTTTAATTTCCTTTTTTTATTTGTGTTTTTACTGATTTAGGACTTATTGAAGAAATAAAAACAAAATAAAATAAAATAAAGGGTGCAAAAATTAGGTATCTATAATTTCTCCTCTCTATGGCAAAGTTTGAACAAAATTTGGCTAAGAAGACAAGAAGATACTATTTTTGCCTTTAGGATGACTTTAAACAACTATAGCTATCCTGAAATCAATTTATTAGGGATTTGGATGAAGAAATGAAACTTGTTTGTGCTTCTTTAGGCTTACTAACCTTGGTGGGAGTGTCTTTACGGGATAGGCAATCTTACGCCAGAATTGATCTAAAACCTAGTTGTGCCTCATTAGGCTCACTAACCTAGGCAAGAGTGTCTCTCGAGGACTAGTAGCTCTAAACTGGGATCGACCTAAAACCTAGTTATGCCTTACAAGGCTCATTAACCTAGGCGAGAGTGTTTTTTGAGGACTAACAACCCTAAATTGGTGTTAATTTTATACTAAAAGGAAATGATGAGGAGAAGTGCCCTATGGAACTTGGTGAATAGAGGAGAAATACCCTATGGGTTCGCTTGAGAGAAACTTAGTGAGGGGAAGTGCCCAATGAATTTGTTAAGAGAATATTGGGAAGGATGAACTGAGTTAAGATTGTATCTTTGAAAGCTGGCTAAACACTAAATGCAAAAAGTGAATGCCTTATGGGTTATATAGAAGAGACGATGAAGAGAGGTGCCATACTAGCTTACTAAGAGAAACTTTGTGAATAGAGGGGCCCAATGGGCATGCTTGAGTGAATTTGGTGAACAAAAATGCCTCATAAGCTTGCTAAAAGAGACTAAGCGTCTTAACGAGTTTGCTAAAAGGAAAAGAAACACCCTATGAGCCCACAGAAACCCTAGAGAGAGTGATGAGGGGAATTACTCTATGATCTTACTAAAATGTTTGAAGAAAGATTAGTAGATGAGGAAGTTCCTTATGGGCTCGCTTGAGAGACACTTAGAAATGAGACTGAGTTGAGATTGTGTCTAGAAGGTTGGCCCAAAAGAAACTAATGAAGCGGAGTGTCATACAGGCTCTCTAAGAGGAACTTAGTGAACAGAGGGGCCTGATAAGCTTACCAAACGAAATTAAGCATCCTATGGGCTTACTAAAAGATCTTCATGACCTGAAGGGCCCTATGGGCACACTAAAGAGAATTGAGGAACAAAATTGCTAGAGACCTTAAAGAGAGAT
This sequence comes from Lumnitzera littorea, assembly GCA_024138015.1. NCBI lineage: Eukaryota > Viridiplantae > Streptophyta > Magnoliopsida > Myrtales > Combretaceae > Lumnitzera > Lumnitzera littorea. The sequence goes on from JAMXBB010000006.1 coordinate 88,925,515, forward strand.
GAATGGGTAGAAGGTGGGATAACCTAATTGAGAGCTTGTCTGAAATGCTACCTGATTTTGAGGAAAATATTTATAGAAAAACCCTTTTTGTGAAGACCACTTGTGTTGAAAAAGACATTAGGGATAATTTCCTTTGTTTTGGGAAGAATGAGAAAAAGCCCAGACTCTTAACTCTTCTTCTTTTTATTTTTTTTAGAATGGATGAAAAACTTGGCCACTTAAGTCGATATAGACTAGAAATATTTTCTCTCTCTTTTTCCTTTTCTTCTTCTCTTTATTATTTTTTCTATTTTTATTACCTTTTTTCTTTTTTCTTTTTAATTTGCTAACAAGTAAAGAACTCTTTCTTAATAATTACATAGGGCCTTTTATGTTCCCCCTAATAGGATTTCCTTGCAAACTTTCGACTCATATTACACTCTTGACTATAGTCCAAAAATTATAGTCCATTTTGCATGTGATAAGCCTTGATCAATCCATTAAGGCTTTTTTAGTTTATCATTATGAATTTAGGCTTTTGGTCCAAAGGTTTCAAAAGGAACTAACAAGGAAGCCTATTTTGAAATAAATATTAATCTTGGCCATACAAGTCGAGAACCTTAAGAACAATTAGAAATATACTTGCCCTAGTTTCAAAAACAAATTTTATTAAAGATAAATTGTCTTTAAAGATTAGAAGAGCTTTTACTTATATAAGGGTAGTATTATGGGTAGGAAGGTCAAGTGTGAGAGAGGCTTCAAAGTGGATGTAGAGATTTTGGGTTTTTGAGCTTAGACTATGATTTAGGGCTTTGTGTCTTTAGGGCTATTTAAGATTTGACTTTTGATTTGACTGCCCCTACTAGGATATGATATGGCTTTCACTTGGCTCTTGGCTTATACTTGAGCCCAATTTTCCAACCCCTTTTCCTCGTCTTTTCCTTTTTCTATTTTGTTATTACTTTGCCCCACTGTTCTTTTGTTGTTCTTTCTTCTTCTTTTGGCCCCAAGCCAAGTTTTTACCTTTTAAGCGATTTAGGGTCCTAAATTCATTGATTTTTATTTTATAGGCTCAAGTGAGGTAAGTAAAAGCTTGAAATGTTTAAAAAGGATGTGGCTCTTCCTTATTTTTTTTTTAAAAAAACATAACTTATTAAAAATAAAATTTTCTTTTGAATTTAACGTTGCTAAAGCAAGTACAAACCAATTTTAATCACTCTCTCCTTATCAATGGCCATAACCTTTGAATTGCCCCATTATGGGGTGATTCTTAATAGGGTTTAAATTTGAAAAATTCTTTAAATAAGTCCAACGGGGTAAACAAGAGATGATTGTGTTTAGGATTTAAGAAATGAATGCCTAACTTTATTTTGATTTATGTATCGCATTCAAAGTGGGCCTCCCTTAAGGAATGAGTCCAAGGCATCCTCACCTTTGTGTCGCTTAACCTCTCAAAGTGTTTTAGGTTAGTGTGTGGAAAATAGCTTGCCTCTTTTCATTCTAAACCTTTTTAAAAGTGAGTTACCAATTTATTGAGGAGGAATTTATTTGCCCAAATAACATTGTAATCATTTTATTGAAAAGGCAACTGTATTATTCCAACTATTACAAACTTTATTGAAAACAAATTTCTTTGCCCCTATCTTAACAAGCACCCAATTACTTGAAACAACCTATGAGTTTATCAGAAGGCATTGGTAAGCTCAAAAGAAATAGAGCTTTAGGCGACTCAGTTGGACTATCCCCATGACTTGAAGAAGGAATGTCTTGTTATAGCTCTGGCTGAATGACTTATGTATCAATTAGGTCTTGAATCTTGTTCTTTAATCTCCAGCATTTTTTTATGGGGTACCCCTTTTGACCCATATGATAGTCGCATCTAGCTTTTGGGTCAAAGTTGCGTGGTTTGTAATTCAAATTAGGGGCTTCATAAGCTACAAGCCTTGTTGCTTTCAAATGATAAAAGAGTTGGGTGATTAATATCTTCAATTGAGTGAATTGTCTCCTCTGAGTCTCTTGGGTTTGTTCTTTTTTGCTTCTCCTCGGCTTCTTTCTGCTTAGGCCTCCTTCATCACTTACGCTTACTAGCACTTAATCAGTGTTTAATGTTGGGTGTTGCAATCTTCTAAGCATGGGCCTATTGCCATTTCTAAATTTGTGGTAGTCTTTTGTGACATGGCTATTTTCTCTTCTAGATTTGAGAATCTCCTTTCCAACTTTGAATTTTGGGATATCTAGAGTGTGATGATTATTGGGAATAAAACTTGCCATTATTGGGTTATCTGATACATCATCCTTTCTAAGGAGGCGAGTTTATCATCAACTATGTGAACCTAATTGGAAGAATTTCTTTATCAATTAGCAACTTTTCTTTTATTTTTTTATTTTTCCTTTTTTTTTAAAGAGAGAGAAAGATCGAACTTTATTTTATAGAAACTAGATAAAAATGATGGATTTTTTTAAATTTTTTTGGTTTTTTTTTTTTTTACTTCCTCGAGTGAGGGAGAATGAAAAGTTCTATTAAAGGATTATCTACAAAGAAGAAAAGAACAAAGGCTGACTAAAGAGAGAAACAAAAATTATCTTGGAAAGATTAGAGTACATGAAACTCAAAGTCTTTCAACTACATCTAAAGTTTTTAATCTAATTCTCACAGTTGGGCTTTAATCTTGTCCAGCATTTTTAAAGCTCAATTCATGGTCCTTTCACTTTTTTCAACTTGAGCTAATAAGGCCCTATTAGAGGCCTCAATACGCCTAGCTCTCTACTTTTGGTAGGTGGCTTCAGCTTGTAGCAGCTGCTCATGGATTCTTAGGGCAATTCACAATCTTTGATCATTCTCTTGTTGGTTACCTGCCATTTTTAGTTCTATATATTTCATGGACAACAATCGATCGTTAATGTAGAAAAAGAAAGCACATGGAAATATGTAGGTGTTGGGATTGTTTGGGTTAATACATTACTCCCTTGAGTTGCAACCTTACTATTATTTTAAAAAACTTGCTTGCATTAAAACTCTTGAATGATAAGTAAGGTTGCAATTTCTTAAGGGTAGTGTACTAACTTAAGGAGGGGAATACATGCAATTAGGATAGGTTTTGAAAAGATTCTTAAGTTTGATGACCTTACTTGTTAAAGAACACTTTCATTAGTCACATTAAGCTTAAGTGAGGTGGCCTAATCAACCTTAAGCGATGTTTACACCACAGCACCCGAAACTTACACAATGGCTCATCTCCTAAGGTCCTAAGTTGGCTTGGGTTTGACTGCATCTACCCTGCACCTTAGATGCAACAAATGACACCCCATATCCCAAAGCGTATGACATGTAAGATAGATAAAAGCTGAGAGTAAATTCTAGGTACTTATGTACCCGTTATTCAAGATCAGATGTACGTAGTTCTCTTCAAAAACTTTAGTGAGTGGTTTGATTTTAATTTTTGAAAAAACAAAAAGGTCATATTTACATTTTTACCCAATTCAATTTATTCAAGGAAATTCACCTAAAGGGTCTTAATTGATGTTTTGTTTTTGGAAATTCTAAATGATCCTAATTTGAAAAATGGTTGATTTATTTTTATTTTATTTTTGAAAAAACAATTTTCTAAGTGACAAAAGGAAATAATAATCTTTATTCTTTCTATTTACTTATTTATTCTTATATTTTATTGTATTTTATTTATTATTTTACTTATTCTATCTATTTCTATTAAAATAAAAATAAATAAATAAATAGAGTACTTCCTTTTTTTTTCTTTTCTTTCTTTTTTCTTTTTCTCATTTATAACATTTACAAATAAAAAACAAATAAACTAAGTCAGCTCGGATTGGCTTCATATTGGTTTGGACGACTCAAAGGCGGCTTAGATTGGCTTATTAGCTTACTTCAACTTGTATCACTCGGTCGGCGCACTTCGGCTAGGTTAGCTCACTTCGGATTGATCGGCTTAAGGTTAGCTCACTTCGGATGATTGGCTCGAGGTTGGCTAACTTTGGCTCGATCAACTCTGGTCGACTTGGAAAATCTAATAGTGGTGGTTTTTGTCAAAAAACACCGTAGAGAATACTATCTTAGAGAGAGAGAGGAATAGTGTTAAAGAGAGGAAACTTTCATTTTTATTTTTCTAAAGTGTTTCGAAACTTTGTTGTGTTTTGAAAATGAAGAGTAAACCCTTATTTAGAGGTATCATGGTTAAGTTAAGGATAGAAAAAATTAAATGCAATATGATTTTCTTCCAATTTTGGATTGGACGAACCTGGATAATATGTAGTGCTAAATACATTGCTGCATGTGTAGGAATGTGTCTACCACACTTAGAAGTGAGTTGGTAAATGATGTGGCGATGATGTGGCGATGATGTGGCTTGTAATGTGGCAATGACATAGTAATGAAGCGAGAAAAGAAAATAAAAGATACATTTTGTACCTTCCCTAGATTGAGATCGGGATCTCTATGTCATATACAATATTAAGTTTAAGTGCTTATCCAGTTGGGTTATTAATTTTTCCTTATTCACATATGCAATTAATTACACATATGGGTCAGGTCATTTTAAGCTAAATTCAAATTTAAGCCTAGGCCAAACGGCTTTTTATTCAAAATTATTTAAATTAAAATTATATTCTATTTAAACAATCTAAAAATTTATTATTTTCTAAATTCAATATTATTTTCTATTTTCTTTTATTTTCTAAATTTCTTTTTTTTTGTATTTTTTTTCTAGATTTCCTATTTTTTTGATATTTTTCCAATTTTCTTATTTTTTGTGCTTTTTTCCTATTTTTGTATTTTCCTAAAATTCTTGTTTTTTCTAAATTTCATTATTTTTTTAGTTTTATTTAATTTCCTTTTTTTTTGTTTCCACTAATTTAGGACCTATTGAAGAAATAAAATAAAATAAAGAGGGCAAAAATTAGGTGTCTACAATGAACAATAACTTACAACGTGTTAGATGTATTTTGTAGGTAGGAAAAGGAAGTCTTTTGGTAGCTATCTCTTCATCTCTTCAATAGATAGATGTTGAAGTAGTTGAAGCTATGGCAATTATTAAAGGACTTGAATTTGTAATGTGTCAAGGTCTCTTTTTTGTAACATAATTGTACTAGTAAGGCCTTATTCTTTTGTATATTATTGTAACATAGAGGGGTGATTTTTGTACTTTTAGTTCGATCTTTACTATTATTAGAAAGTTTCCACTTTAGGAATGGTGTCATTTCAATGATTTTAATGTCTCTTCCTATTAGGCCTAATATTGTCTATAAAGCTCATTACGGGGGTGTGGATACTTTTTTAGATTGAAGTTTTTATTCATCACTTTAGCTGATCATGACCAAAGACATCTTATCATATACACATAACCCTTGTGTACATACAATTGTAGCCTTATATTACCATTAAATTAATAAAAGCATGCTATTCATTTTACGATTCTTGATTGTGTCCCTTATATATCTACTATTGCCTTTCGATCTTGTTTGTGTTGCTTATAGGTTTAGGCTTTATTAGCCAACGTAGTGTACAAGTTAGTCTTGCTAACTATTGTAAAGACAAGGCAACAAGCAATGTATGATTCATCTGTATGCTAGAGAAAGCTCTGGACCATGATACATAGTAAGCTGGTTGGAGGCGCATCATAGTAGAGTCTAATTGTTTATCTTTTATCAGCAACATTGAAGACCCTTTGAAAGCTCCTTGGAAATTTTCTAGATTGTTTCATAGGATTAGTGCTCTTGCTCTTTTCTTTAAAGACATTTCCCTTATTAAAATAAACTATAGAGCGAATGTGCTGATCGAGTTGTATCTTAAGGTAAAAAAGGATGAGCTTGGCTTTTTGGGTGGATTCATCTCTATCTCCTTTTTGTTGGTTGCTAATTTGAGATCTTCTTCCCTAAATAGAATTTTTTTAATAAATTTCATTTGGCTACAAGAAAGAAAAAAAATGAAAAGTGCCTTTGCAATGTTCAACCAACCTAATTTTAAGGGAGGTCAGCTTTCCCTAAGGAGGTTATGCTACCATTCCCCCAATCTAAGGTAGTCTTAGGTAAGCTAGTGATCATAGGGTAGTTAGAAGAATGGCCAAATGAAACTATAAATAGTGACTGCCACCACTAAAGATGGGTCACGTAACCTACATATAATGGTGGGCAGCCCCCATCATCTTAGTGTGGTGAGGTTCCTAATGGAGATAGGCTACCCTTTAGCCTTAGTAAAGAAATGGTCTTAGTAGCTGTGTATTGTTTTCTTCTTTTTTTAATTTCTCTACTTTCTTCTTTTTACATTTTTTAATGATTTTTATTCATATCATTTATTCAATCCATTTAATAACACTTCATATAAACCTAAGCACGGGCCGGGTCCAAACCATGACCCGACCTGGAATCGCCCTACCTGGTCTAAGACCTAGTCGTACAGGTTAGAACCGTATGTCCAACCCATCAGGTAGACTCATGAACCTAATGATTCTTGAACCACTAACTTTAAAAAATAAAATAAAAAAAAGAACAAAAATGGTGAAATTAAATAATTTAAAAAATAAATAATAATGAAAACTAAAAATTTTAATTAATTCCATATAAGTAGGAAAATAATCATTTCCCATCAAGAACACTTAATGCGTTGCTATTCATAAAAAACATAATAAATATAATTTTAAAAACTTGTGTGATTTGATATATATAGACTTTTATCAAAAGGTGAATCTCATTCTTAGCGAATCTCATCCTTAGTAATGTGGGATTAACTTTTGTTTTTTAAAATTTTTTGTAATATTTATATCTTTTATCCCACATTAATAATATAATAATTAAGTTGAATATAACTGTATATAAAGAAGTGCATATCTTAAAGTAACTATTTTATAAAATGGACTAATGATAATATTTGTTTTGTGTTTAAATAATTTTAATTTAAAGTTTAAGATTTAGTTTTTTCTTTTATTTTTTAATTTTTTTTTGAAAAACTGGTTTATGGTTCCTTGAACTGCCGGTTAAACCGGTAGGTACAAAGAACCAGCTCATGAACTAGTTTGGCAAGTTCGGATCCGATTCTGCGCTGGTTCAGAACCGTGCCTAGGTTTAATTTCATACCAATAAGAAACATGCAACATGTCCTTATTTATGATTAACACAAAATTAAGAAACACATAGAGTATGTTTAGCATAACTTTGTAAAGATGGAGACAAAACTGTTTCTAATTGCAAATTTCAAAAGCCAATGCGTAATAATCAAAATTTTAGTGACCTCACAATTTATTTAGCATGTTAATAACTACTTTTCTAGGTAATTATTAGCGTAAACTGCATAATTGTTTATATTGTCTCTACATGCATTAGGGCCTCACTCTTAATATTCAGCATTGAGACCCTATTCTTTTAGTAAAAAACCATATTTTTAAGTCCTGTTTTACTATTTTGTCTTGGATTATGTCCTATTTAATTTTTTTTGGTCACTTTTAAAGAGAAAAATAGTTGATTAAGGATTTAAAAGTACTCTTTTAAAAAATTCAGATATCCGAACGCTCAACGAAAATAAAAAACTGAATACACATAAACTGACATAAAAAGCTGTATGGACATTGTAAATGTGGGCTTTACTAGGAAACAGAAAATCACAGATGTAAATGGTCCTGTTTCCACTAGCTATGTTCATCGCAGGAGTTAATCCCTGCATTTTGATGCCTGTTCATTTTGCTTAAATGAATGACAGTTCGTTTGTCACCGGGAAAAAAATAAAAATAAAAATAAAATGTTGTATTCACAATTTATCATGATAACCATCATATAACAATAACAGTAAACCCGTCCATGGACGTTTATCCGAAAAGGAAAAAATAAAAATAAAAAATCGTGCATACACGGCCGGTAGCCTCCACTATCAAAATCCTATGAAAAAAGTAATATCTCAAGGAACATTATGCTGACACCAAAAAGTTATAAATTCAAATCAAAATAGCTTTTAAATCCTTTAAAGATACCATCTGTCTCCATCTTCTCCGGAGTCCATAATAAATTAATCTATGAATATAGCTATGAGATTTCGTCAAATATGGGTCTATTTATAAGGGGACCAAACTTTGGATCATTATGGTTTAGGTAAAACATTAAGTCACACCAAAAGAGCATTAACCATTTTTCATATGACCGTGATTGGTCGCATCTTGTATGATATGACACTAGTCGTACGAGTTAAAGTGCCTTGGAGGGTTTTTTTTTCCCCTTGTATCCCCCTTTTAATTTGTTTTATATATATTTTTATTTATATTAGTATATTGGACTATATTTTAGTATAACAAATCTAATTGGCTATGCTTCTCTCTTTCCCTTTCTTATCGACTAACAGCAGACGAAGGAAGTCTATGTTGGATTTTGTGTGTTATTTTAATAAGAAACCGCATAAGTCGAGCATCCATTCGCCTATAATACCATCTCATCCAACGCTACTCATAGAGTTATACAAGATAGCAATTCTAGCAACTCAAAATCATTGGGTACTGAAATTCGGCCCTTGAAATCTTCAATAAGTAAATTGTAAAATGACTTAGATATCTTGGCGTACATCATTTCCAATTATGCGTATTAGATATCGGGCTTCTTTTAACTATATATATGAGTTGTTTTATGTATTGGGTAAAGTAAGTGAGAGGACCCAAAATCCTAAGGCTTCGGCTGGAGTAACAATACTCCATAATATTAGGTGAATTATGGATTGTTGTTTATAATACATTGATCTGTTCAATTTTGCCCGCACTTTTTCACTTTGTTTTTTGAAACTCTCCACGTAAATTCTTTGTGTCATATTCTCTCATTTTCTTATTTGCATCTTTTGTTATTGTGCATTATGCAATTCGTGAGCTAAAAATCATAGCCATTTCTAACAAATTAATATTAGAGCAAGATGGAAAGATTGGAGATGCCGAGTGTTTATAATGTATAAATTGAAAAGATGGTTATTAAGTATGATATTGAGAAGTTTAGCAATTGCATTGTAAGGATCTTAGAAGAGTCACGCCCAAATAAGGCTTTAGATGAGCAACTTGAATCCATGGAGGATGAAGAATGAGCATGACTTGATGAGAAGGCCTAATGGTGATCCAATTGACTTTGACTAATATATTGCAAGGTTTTGAAGAAGATGATTATTGTGAGATTGTAGAAGAAATGGAAGAACTATATATGACTAATTCTTTTACGAACTAGCTAGTGCTGAAACCGAGGTTGTATAGTATTAGAACTAATGGGAGGTCATGACAACTAGGATTTTATTCTCTTATTAACTATTTGAAAAATACTTTTATTAAGGTGAAGATTAAAGACCAAGCAATGACCATGTTGTGCTCCCTATCAGCTCCACTCCATGGATTTAATAAAACCATGAATAATGGCAAGGATAGTTATTGATAGAAGAAGTCAAGAGCAACCTATTAAGCAAAAACTAGTTGGGTCGCATGATGGGATCCATGAGTAGTGAGGTTATAAATATACTAGTTAGTAGAGATCATTAGTCTTGTAACGACAACAATTTTCAAGGGAATCGATAAACTAAGATATTATTCATTATCATGGCAAGTAGAATTGTTACATGAGGGATGCGAAGGGAAGGGGGGAGGGGATGGGGGAATTAAGGCTAAAGGTGACACTTTGTAAACCTATTGCCGATGTTGCAGTTATGAGATGAAGGTTGTTGAGCTAATATTAGCATCTAACAAATAGAAGACATCAATAAATTGGGCTTTAGATATAAGGAGTACTTTCCATGTGTATTGAAAGAGAGAGCCTTGAGTGGTTTCATGCAAATGGGTAATAGCTAATAGGTAGTGGTTGAGATTCTTGGTACAAGTTGAGTTAAGGTTAAATTTGCATAGTGGGCAAATTTAATTTTAAGTTAAATGGATTGTATGGAATATTATAGTATAATTGGAAACATGTAAGTGTCAGAAGATGTTTGATAGTAATAAGAGGACTCAAGTCTAATAACATTATTCTATTACAAGGTACGATGACTCTTACGAAGAATGATGAAGTGATGTGGGTATCAAAGGTTGTAACACCTAAGAAATTGAAGTCAAACATAAAATAAAATGAAGAAAGCCCATTAAATAAAAGGCAAGGCAACATTTTAATTTAATAATTTAAGAAGAGGTCATAACGGGAATTACAAAAGATTAAGGTTACATGGTTGACCTAACTTTAAAAGCTTCTCTATGCCATTGTCATAGACTTAAACTGGCAACATAGAGAAAGAGTTACTCTCTAATCAATTGAGCAACCCAACCTTAAGGTAAGATATGCTATCGATCCATTTTTTTTAAGATTTTAATAGACAAATGAAGAATCTAATGTTTGGGATGTAGAATTGTCGAAGGTCATCAAAATTGGTTGACAACAAAGATTCTATGGTAGGAGAGTAAATGAAGGTAAGGAAAAGCATTAAAATCAAGGAAATTACAATTCTTGACACGTTCTAATCAGATTAATGTTTAAAGTTGATTGTTTGACAGTTATAGAGTTGCAATATTCGAGGTATGGCATGATCTCGCAAGAATCCTAGTAAGTATAATTAGACTCATGTTAAATTAATGAATATTAGTTGACAAATGTAAAGGACGAGATTACAATGGTAGATGGTGTAAACTATGGTACTAGATTGGAATTATTGAGTTGAATTGGAGTTGGTGAGTTAAGAATTAAAAGTAGAAGAATTTTTGCGAAACAATAAGAATGTAGTAAAAAACATGGCCATAGTTCTGACCGTAAACCTTATGGAGTTATGCAACTTGATTTAATTGTGAACTTGAGAAGGGAAATGAGGCCAAGAGGACTATGGTCTAAGATTACGAACATGATCATCAAATGTGAAGTCTAGAGAGGAACATAGTAAAGGAACACAACCGTAATCCTAAGTGTATACCCTAAGAACAATTTCTCTCAAATTTTTACTCTAAGTTTGGTTATATCCAATCTAATAACCTAAGATTTAAATGGTTTAAAGACCTAAAAGTGAACTTATATAAACTTTAAGGCTAGTATTTCCTTATTATTACAAGTTCACTTACTTTAAATAGTGCCACCTAAATTGCATTTGGTTTTCTAAGTATGTAACACTTGTGTGTTGCTTGTGGTTTATAGGTTAGATTTTATATTTTTATATGTACTCAAATTGGTTAATTAAATTCCCGACCTAAATTATCATTACTTATTACTTATGCTTGGCTCAGCTTAGGGGTTAAAAGTGGTAGACCTTCAAGGGCAACCTCGATGATCATTGTGATGCATTATCCTTAGTGGTGTCTAGCTTAAAAATGATCTAGGGTAAATCTGCATTAGTGTAAATAGGGCCCCAAGTAGCACACTCAAACGTAGGTTGTAGATGCGGCCCCAAGTGATATGCCTAAACATAGGTTGTAGAAGGGCCTAAAAAGGCAAACCTAAATGCTAGGATGATGAATCAGATTGCGTTGTGATGGTTCATAAGGACCTTTGCTTTATGTTGTATGATTGCTAACATAAAGATAATGAATTGTTGTGTGATTTACTTACTTCATTTAATACATGTGACTATGTATGCTAAGCTTAAGCGCATGTGATTGTGTGTTACGTACTAAGTTTTGGCTTATTCTTTAATAGGAATCAACTCAATGGAGCCATTAACAAAAATTGAGTTAGGGGATTATAGGGACTTACCCGATGAGTACTAGCTTGATGACTCTTCAAAGACAAGGATTACAACATTAACAAGGGTATGTTACACTTCATTCAAATTGAGTACTAAGTTGTGGCCATCAGAAGAACAGTTCTCGAAGCTAGCAACATCATAGGTCTTCTCGAGTTGAGCAAACAAGCCACCTAACTAAACGAGACCTTAGAACAACACCTAGTATCTGACCTTCAATCTAACATAGATTAGGCTGACTAATTCATCCAATCCTTTTCTGACCTTTACCGAGCTGACATTGTCAGTTGCTTAGCTACTTGAGATCTTATACTTGTAGGAATAATCAAACACATACATAAATTCAAGCTACCTAACCATAATTTGACATGCGTCCTTTGATACAACATTCTAGAATGATTTGCCTTTCCGTACATTATACTATATAGTGGCATTTTTACTCTTTAGCATTTGTCTTAGCAATCTTTATATCTAATATGTAATTTGCCCACTTTTGTTTTTTCTTAGAGATGTAACCCTAAGGAGGCCATATAGAAGCCTTACTTACTTATAATGCAAACATCACTTCTTACACAGCTAATATAGACATTTTCTTTGAGAGCACTAATTATGTCTTCTCTTTCCTAACTCTTATCTATTCCATTTAGCAAGAAGTAATGGTAAATAAACCTAATCCTCACTTGTGTGTCATATCAAGTGAAGGTTAGGTCAAATAGGATTGGTTGGTGTGTCATATCTAGCTAATAGTTACTTTGGTTTTGTTAAGCCCTTTTGTTCTTCCTTTTCCTTTTATCTGTTGTCATGTGGCCTCTGTGTGTATAGCCTTAGAGATGCATTAGCGCCACTAGTATTAGAGTATGGTTTCAAAAGGGAGTATGTGAAGTTGCAATAGAGTTCTTGTTTGTGTTATAGTTAGTGGCTACTGTGTTCTTTTGTAGTTACCATAATGGTTTGTGGAGTTTATAGAGTTTTGGTAGAGTATTTGAAGTGGGTTTTGAAGTTGTGAACTAAGAAGCATTGATTTGCTAGAGGTAAGTACAGTAACTAATTTTGTTATGTTCTATTTTGTTTTTTGATTATGAAAACAAAGCCTATTATGAATCTTATGTTGAGTATATTGTATGGGGTGTCAAAGTATTAGAGTCTATTAGTTGAGATTCTGAGTAGTAAGTAATAATTGATTGTGTGTGAGTAGTGGTTTTGAAATATTATTGAGTTGTATTAGGTAGTAAGGTTTTGCTAAGTATGAGTTCTCGAAGTTGTTCTTATTGAAGAAAGTAGTGGCAAGAAGTATTACACAATGTCAAATTCTAGTGTTCATCGAGTTATTGTTGACTAAGATAGTTGCACTCGAGTTAGCCGTGGCCAATAGGGAAGTTATACGCTAGAGTTAATCGATGATAAGCTTGATAGACTTACTGATTTTGCTGAGAATCTAATCATAGCTATGTAAGGCATTAGACAACACTTGCAAGGTGTGCCTAATCATGGCTAGGTAAAAGATGAGCAAGAATAAAGACAAAGGCATGCTGGCTGAGCATATCACCTAGCCTAACCTCTTTAAGCCAAAGGAGTCATAGGCAGCCTACTTAAAGGAGGTTGGAGATGAAAAGAATTGAGGAAGAAAATGAGGAAGTGGAAGAGGAGCTTGGTGGTGAAGAAGAATTATACTATAGAGTGGAAGAGCAAAGATGCGAGCTCCTCAAGGACTTGACAATGTCAAGGTCTAGATTCTAACCATTACAGGTAATAGACATGCTAACAAATACTTGGAGTAGGAGGAGAAGGTTGAGAAAGTGTTTGATTGTTATAGATATACTGAGGGAGTGAAAGTTTAACTTGCTACTCTTGAGTTCTCTATATATGTCGCCATGTGGTGAAAGAACTTGAATGCGACTAGAAAAAGACATGGACAAAGAGGGTTGTGAACTTAGGGAGACATGAAAAGGTTACTAAGAGGAAGATTTATAATTGAAACATACTTGCAAGACACTTGCTAAATTGCAAGAGCTTCACTAGGGAAGTTGAACTATGGATGACTATGTTAGGAAGTTTCAAATCTAATGATTTGAGCTGATGTGGATGAGCCCGAAACTTGCACTATATCAAAATTCATCTCTAGACTTAAGTATGAGATCCGTAACATTGTAGAAATATAAAGGTTTTACACTTTGGACAAAGCTATTAGGATAGCTTAGAGCGTCAAAAAATAGAAGAGAAATGCCCCTATCCGACCTAACTCGAGCTCTTCGCAGATTGCTATCCCATGCCGATCTAGCTACCTTAAATCGAGTAGGCCAAACCAAGTAGGAGAGAAGAACAACTGACCTGATGATAATTGAGTTGGCTTAAAGAATTGAGTAGATGGTGGAGCTAACTCAAAGACATTCGAAAAAGGATAGTCTTCGGGTTATAAGATGAATGAGATAAAATGCTTTAAGTGTTTACGTTATGGACACATGATTAGTGAGTGTCCTAATCAACGTATTATGATCCTTCGAGGTGATAAAGTGGATAACATAGACAAAAGTGACCTCAAAAAGGAAGAAAAAGATACTAAGAGAGTTGAAGCAAAGGACGAGGAAGAAACTTGTGCCTAATGCTAATGAAGGTGAAGTAATGACGTTGGTGTTAATGTGAGTGTTAAGCTCAATTCCAAGCCCGAAGGAAAAACAAAGGGAGAACTTGTTTCATACCAAGTGTACCATCAAAGGTCAACTATCTATGATTATAGTAGATGGAAAGTGTTGCACCAATGTTATCACCAAAATCCTTGCATAGAGATTAAGTCTACTTATCTCTAAACACCTTCGACCTTATAAGCTATACTGGCTACATGATAAGGGTGCTCTCATGTGATTGAACAAGTAGTTGTGTCATTCCATATTAGGAATGTCTATAGAGATGAAGTGGTTTATGATGTTATCCCTATGAGAGCTTTGCATTTACTGTTAGGAAGACCATAGGTATAAGAACACCTATACCTATACAAAGGATGGTAAGAAGATAGTGTTACAACCTATAAGCCCAAGCCAATTAAATGAAACTTATAATCAACTTACTTGAGCTGATAAGATGAAGGCATTAATGTTAAGCTAATGAGAACTTCAAGCTATTGAAGATGTTGATGAGCCTATGTTCTTGTTGATTAGAAGATTATTGGAGTTGAGAGATCTAGATGACGTATTAAAAGAGGTTTAGAATTTGATAAATGAGTTCTTTGACCTATTCCTGGAATAGTTACCTAAAGGACCACCACTAGTCCAAGGTATTGGACATTATATTGATTTACAACTAGGTATAGCTTTATCTACTAGACTGCTTATGGAATGAATCTTAAGCAAGCTGCTAAGTTGAAGAGATAAGTGGATGATCTTTTCAAGCAAGGATATGTAAGGAAAAGCATGAGCCCTTATGTTGTGCCAACCTTACTTATCCCAAAGAAAGATGGTTCTTAGCACCTGTACATTGATAGTTGAGCTATTAACTAAATTACTATTAAGTACAGATATCTCATATCGAGGCTTGATGACATATTGGACGAGCTTCATGGTGCTCGAATGTTTTTAAAGATTGATTAGTGAAGTAGCTACTATCAAATTTACATGAGACCAGGAGATGAATAGAAGATTATATTACCAATGTGTTGAGTACCTTTATGAGTCTTATGAACCATGTAATGTGCCCTTTAATAGAAAAGTATGTACATGTGTAGTTTGATGACATACTAATCTACAATGTTGAGCTAATGAATCATATAGAGCATCTTCGAGCTATTTTGACATACTTTGTACTAACAGGCTATTTGGAAATCTGAAGAAGTGTACATTTTACTAATAAGAAGTTGTCTTTCTTGGGTATGTAGTGCTTGGAGAAGGGATTCGAGCTAATGAAGAAAAGGTCTAAGCTATCTTGGAGTAGCCTACATTAGAGAATGTCACTAAAGTACTTAGTTTCCATAGTCTTGCTTCTTTTTACAAAATATTCATCAAGTAATTTAGTATTATTACAGTCCCCTTGACTGAATTGACAAAGAAGAGTAAAGGATTCGTATGGATTGACCAAGCTAAGAAGAGCTTTAGGGAAATCAATAAGAAGCTTACCATAGCACATATCATGGCTTTACTAGATTTTGATAAACCTTTTGAGTTGGAGTATAATGCTTCTATTATTAGCATTGGCATAGTCCTAATCCAAGCTAACCTCACCTTAGGTTGACCTTAGCAAAGACTTTGTTATAAGACTGCCAGTCACATCCCAAACTAGAGAGTCGCAATAGCCCTACCATGTTAACTAACTTAAGCTAGAAGCTAACTACTTTTGCTGCTAATGTAGGTATAGCTTACACAAGGCACTTACTACTTCCTTGCTTTGAGTCATCTAATTCTAGATCTAATATATATCAATTTGTGATGTAACATTTCAAAATAGCTTTAGAAAACTTGTAGCTTAAATGATTGAGAAAATTAAGCTTTACTAATCATTTAGAGGATAAAATCTCAATTTCAACAAAAGTTTTAAAAGTAATATGAGTTGAGAAAATAGATCAATTAGTAAATGAGTTTATAAAAGATCATAGATTAATAAAGCATAATAATAGTATCCATAATTGAAAACTAGAGGGTTATTAACAAAGATTTTATTAATTTTCGTACAAGTTAGTAAATTCGACAAATAATTGAGAACACAGCCCATTAATCTTAAATCTCACTCTTCGATCCTGTTCTTTAGTCTTCTTAGGACTTGATGTAATACTGGTGAGTTTACTAGAAACCTACAAAATAACTATAGGGGAGTAAGTGACAACTTCCTTAGTAAGTGGAATAGAGACAATAGCACATATCCAACATCAAGCAACTAAGGTTTTTAAGCAAAGTTAATTAGATTCAATACATATTCAAGCAAATACTATCACATGATATTAACTAGTCATCATGATATCAAAGAAATTATGCTCGCTCTAATATGGGTTTTAAGGAGTTTGATTCTGTACACTTTGTGAATCGAAACTAAACCAATACTTGTACAATGAAGAAACATGCTCCACTTAAGATTACCTTCGAACTATAGTCCCCAATCTTGCCGTAACCTCCTCTCCTATCACTTAGTTCGACTAAGGATAGGGAAAGGACCATTTCTGCTATCCTAATCGATGGGTTTGTGTTTAGCTCGAGAATCCTAGTTATTTCCCTTATTAGGCTGTATTATAGGTTTAGTTAGAAGTTAGGTTGAGTTTGAATTAGTTTTCCTCTTAAGGTGATCAAGCAATTTCACACAATTCAATAAGGCAATTAATACATAAAATCCAACACTTCATAACAATAATATAATATCTAAGCACATACATAAGCTACCAACTTACAATTACAAACAAGACACATACTAAGGTCTCCAAGTAGTGATCCAAAGTATAGTGATGTATTGATTTCACTTACTTAGAACTTAGTTGCTCACCAACTTGGTTGTTCACTTATTCCACTTTCAAGAATTCCTTATATATTTAGTCAATTTGTTATGTTAGTAACTATATAAGACATGGAAAACCATTTACTTGCTCATTCCCTAGAAATTAAGTTGATTTAGAGCTAAATTTATTAGTTATGTTAACATTAATACAAGGAACTAAAGTAACATCATTTCTTTATGGAAATATACCTTCGATACCTTTTAAGCTATCCCCTAAGCCAAGATTCCCTTGAAATATTTATTGGAGAAGCTTCTGAGATATCCTCTGCACTACATAAACATTGAATTTCACTACAGATTTAACCTTTATGTCAATCTCTAAGGTTGGTAAATCCCTAAGATCTTCAATAAACACCTCATAAGCTAAGTTTTGAGTTAAGTCACCCTTAAAGTTCCTAAACTGAAAGTTTTTGAGTTACCCCCTAAGCCATATCAAGGTTAAGATTTTAATAGGATTATTCTCTACATCATCTTCTAAGTTTGATAATTACCTAAGATTTTTTATGAATTACCTTCTGAAACAACTTCTGAGTGTTCACATATCTATAATTACCCTAAATATTATTCTAAGTTACCTTCTGACTAAGTTGGTGCATCCAACAGAATTTAAATTTTTTAATCGAAACCTACTAAGATATCATCTAAGTTCAATCAACTTCATAATTTTGAGGAATCTATCCTTCTTTCCTCTGAGATCCTTAACTTCAGAGTTCCTACAAATACTCCCTCTAACTTAGCCTCTACTTCCCCTACTTTTACCTTTTATTCATCAATTTTGCTTCTAACCTACTCTATAAGTATCAATCTAATGCAAAACTCATTTCTAGAATCCTTTAAATTATCATCTACACTTAACCAACTTCCTATAGTTAATTATCTACACTAAGGTGTTTTGGATAATTACGAGTATATATTATTATATAAAAATTACACACAAGGTACACATAATTACTCTACATCTTATTTTATGTCACATAGTATTTTTATTGCATATATTATTTATCTCTAAATATTTATGAGCTATTGAAACCTATTCTACTTGATTTCGATAAATAATATATAATAAAATTAAATTTCACTAACTTAGTTATATTGTTATTATTTTATTATATTTTTAGTATTCGATTCCATGGAGCATCTTCAACTAATGTTTTGAGTACACTCACAAATTTTTAAGTCAGTTGTGTTAGTTTCACTAATGCCCTAAATTACTCGCTTGAACAACCATGTAAAATTATGGGGCTTACATTGCCCTAGACATCCAAAGGAAAGATTCGATCCTTGTAGCTACGGATGGATTTAATAAAATGGCACACTTCATCCCATACCACCAAACTAATTATACTTTATATCTTGCCAATTTGTTTTTGAGATCCCGAGTTCTTGGGTTACTTTTGGAAGACCTTATGGAGGAAACTTAGTGCTAAGCTTATATTCAATTCAACCAGTCACCCATAGACAAATTGGTAAGGATCAAGGATCGATTACATGCTCTCAAACCTAAGAGCTCGCTTAGATGGTTCGCCGAGTTGTCTAAGGTGAGTTAAGTACCAACGAGCAATGCTTACCCTAATCTAACCTACTAAACTACTTTGCTTCCTACATCATCTAAGAAGTTATCGAGGTGACTTGTTGACAAGTCGTACTGAGCCAACCTCTCTGTCATGCAACATTCATAACATCAAATCAGAATACTATCAACCTAATCATTGCCGAAGCCGAGCTGATAGCTGCCATGAGCTAACCACTAAGGCTGACTCAAATGTGAATCACCCTTAAGTTAACCCTTGTCCAGTCCTAATAATCAAAGCTACCGAATTACCGATGCTAACTATACCTGATCAAGACCTACCCCTACTCAGCCCATAGTGTTATTGGGACTATAGAATAAGCAAAATTACGTGTGCGCTATCCTTTTCTAACATCCATACTATCATTATAACCAATGGATATTTTTTTTTGCACGATTATATTGATACTCTTGTAAATTATTCTCTTTTTCCTTTATTAGTAGGAATCTTTTTGTAATTTAAGCTCGCCTAGTATTTACCTTAATTGAGTCATATAAATACTTGTACATTGTAATAGCTGCAAGAGTTATCAAATTGATTTTTTTTTTAAGACATACTCTTGAGCTAAGTGTTCTACTACTTACTCTCAAGCTACTCTTATCTAGCCCTTTGAGCGTAGACTAGTAGCGAGTAACCTCTGGCCACACTTATGCATCATATCAAGTGCGTCTTAACCTCATGTGAGGTGTTGGTACGTCATATCTAACATTAGTGTATGGGAACCCCTACTCATCCTTCAATTATCATTTACTTTTTTAGCCATCTTACGACTCGGACCCATCCCTTAGTTACACGTGATATTTGGTTTGCATGTTCATTCACAAATTCGTATCATAGATGGCCAAACTGAGATGATGAATAAGAAAATAAGTACTGTAAACCCTAGGAAAATCAGTAGTTGAACCCTAACTCAAGTCCAAATGTCCTAAATTGTACAATAAGTCGATAAGGCTAGTAACAATAAAAGATTACGAAATTTAAGAAATCAAATATAACATCGATAACAAAACTCTGGAATTGATCGAAACCTTAAATCGCGTATTAAAACCCTAAAACTGCTTTATGCACCATTAATCAAAATTGAACCTAAATTTATTCAAAACCCTAAAATTATAAACATAAACTTATAAAATAGTTAAATATTACTCAATAGTGATAAAATTATAGTCGATTGCAATTTTCGACTAAAACGCCTATTCGCGTAAAATTTTAATGAAATTGCCACAATAACTTGTAAAAATTATAATTGTAACAAGTACCAATTAAATTGATAAAATTTTATAAAAATTTAAAAATTAATTTATGATGAGAATTGTTATAATTTATATGTTTCGAAAAATTACATATATTTATTATTAATTTTTATTTTCCTTCTCATTCTTTTTCAATTTATCTCTTTTCTCTCTTTTTTTCCTTTTTCCTAATTGCATGTTCTGGAAATGGAAAGCAAATGGCAGCTCACGTGAGGAATTAATTTGCTATGTGTTGAGCTTAAATGAAAAGAAAAGATTACAAATAATTATTCTTTTTTTATTCTCATTAACGCAAAAGATTAGATAAAATCT
The DNA here is from genome assembly GCA_024138015.1 of Lumnitzera littorea. NCBI lineage: Eukaryota > Viridiplantae > Streptophyta > Magnoliopsida > Myrtales > Combretaceae > Lumnitzera > Lumnitzera littorea. The sequence continues at coordinate 88,945,764 of JAMXBB010000006.1, forward strand.
TAGCCTAAATTTTAAGCTACCTACTCATGTGAGCAAGAGGAGTAAATAAAAATCTGGAAAAAAAAAATTCTGCACAAACTGAAAATTTGAAAAGCAAAACCATGAGAGAAAGAAGGAGAAAGAAAGAAGAAAAAAGAAGAAGAAAAATAAAAAATTAATAGGTAAATAAATTATATTTTTTAGCTATATGTTATATAGTATATACATGTATAAATGAAGTATTTGTATAGTATTTTCTTTAAATATAACATTACTAATACGTGTATATTTGCATAAATACATAAATTGAATAATATATGCATGTATTGGGCTATGTATGTATACATGTATGAACATAAGTATATCATATGGAAAGAGTATGTATTATGTATTTTTTTTAAAGAATATATATAATTAGTATTAAGTATTTTCATTAAATAACTATAGTATATATATATATATATATATATATATATATGTATGTGTGTGTGTGTATCGTAAACTATGTATATATGTATGTACCCATGTATAATTAATTTTATATGTATATATATATAATCGTATAGTATTAATATATGTATATAGGACATATAAATATATATATAATATAGAGTGTATGTATGGTGGTATATGGCATATACCGTATAATACATATATAATATCTAGTATACATATTTTATAACAAATACTATATATATATATATATACCGAATATATAATATAAGAATAGGTATTTGTAGATTATTTATATAAATCTAATACATGAATATATATATATATATATATGTACATAAGAGTATGTTTATTTTCATAAAATAAGTATATACATACATATAGCATATAACATATATTATCTATATGTAGTATACCGAAAATATATATAGATATATATATATGTATAAATTGTGAAGTACATAAATAATAAGAAAATGAGAAGTAATAAAAATAATAAAGGTAATAATAATAATTTAAATAATAGGAAAATATGCTCAAAATAATAAAAATATCGAATATATGATTTAAATAATTATTAAATTATAAATATGTTAAGAAAAAGCGAAAATTAATATTTTATAATTTGTAAACTTAAATAATAATTTTTGTGATATTTTTATATCACAATTTAAACTATAAGTCACAACATCCAAAACGGACCTCGTTACGAAAAAATACGTTAAAAAACGATAAGTTCATAACGATCCGAGCTAAAACAAAAAAATTTCACGCGATTCGATAAAAAGCTTGAATCAACAACTTCACGTAACTAAGTAAAGTTGACCTTATAAATTATGATACTAGTTAGCTTTAAATTCCCAAACATACAAATTTCCCTTATTCTCAAGTGATCTCGATATCGACCCTAAGCTACCCCCAGATTACTACAACCCTTGAGCTAACCATGATTGAGTGAGTATTTTCTAATGATTCCGTATTTATTTATGCTTGTAGTTAGTGAATATAAATTATGATTTATAAATGAATGTGTATGGGGTTAGGTTATGCTTGTACATGATAATTGTTGTTAATGGTGAATTTACTTTAAATTTCAATAATATAATGTTTGTTGCATAGTAGATTCACTAGATTGATTGATTGATTGTGGCTTGGGATGATCACTGAATAAATAAGACTAAATTTTATTCGACTAGAAAAGTTAACTTGGATCATGCATAAATCATGCATTGTATAACTAATTTCGATAGTCATATTACACGGAGGTAGCAAGAGGCCATACGTGGGTTGATTATTGATTGTTATTGATTTCATACGGTGTATAAGTGCGATATGACCTTACCTCGGCTCGTGGGATGATTAGGTGTTGGAGGCACCAACCACCTAGCTAAGGGTCGAGTCTAGAGGCCTTCGTTTAGGAGTGAGTGGGGGCTACGTAAACTTACTCACAATCATATGTAGAACTCATTTTGATAAAGCTTGTAATAGATGTACCATTACATTTGAAATACGAAATGCGGAGTTTCATTACGAAATAAGTTCTAATATGATGGCCAGATCTGACTGTACCGATGAATCTTTAACCCTGACTTCGAAGGGCGTTAAATCTAAGTTGCATGCAATACTTGGTCACCTGCATGTATTTGTTTGGCATACTGTTTATTATGCATTCATTTGGCTGAACTTAACTGTTGTATAAACTTGATTACTATATGGTTGAAGGAAATTATCTCAAGCTAGTTAGCTTATACCCTTGTAGTTTTCTTTCATAGGCCAACCTTTTTATAGAGTCGAGCTGTCGCATGCTCAAGGTTAGTTTCTGCACGGGGTCAATGTGGGAGCTGGATAAGGACAGAAAGTACTTTTGATTAATTATAGATTTGAATATGTAATTTTTATATTATTCTGATTTCAGACACATTTTAGACTTTGTATCTATAAACTTTTATACAAATAAACTATATGTCATGTTTTTATAATATTATTATTTATCATGAAATAATATTACTTAAGCTTGCGCTCTCTTGGTAGTTAGTAGTAGTTGTAGCCTTGTGTATCGTATAAAAAGGTCGTCGATTGTAAGGGAATTCAATCTACAATCCTTTGTACAGTATACGGCGATTACCACGACTAGCCCCCTCGGGTTGTGACAAGTACTGTATTTTGAGTTGTAATAGGAAAGAACTTAAAAGATTGGGACTTATGATTACCTATTATAAAGCTTACCTACAATCACATTGTCTACAGTACTACTAACAAGACCCCCCTTTGAGGTCATCTTTAGCCTCAACCTAACCATCCAACTTGACATGATCGGTACCCTTACAACCCCTAAGGAGAGCCAAACTGGAGTTAATTGAGTTTGTGGGCTACAAGAACTACATTAGCACATAGTTGAGAAAATTGCTAAGTTCAGTGAACGATGGTAAAAGATTGGTAGCGAGTTGTATTTTTTAGCCTATGTGACCTTGTATAGAGCCAACTCAACCGAGAGAGGTTTCTACACCATAGGAAGAATAAGCTATCACCTCGAGCTAACACTCCCTTCAAGGTATTGAAGAAGATCAACTACAATGACTAGATTGAACTACCTAAAGATTATGGTGTCTATTCTACCTTTAATGTATTTAACTTGATTCCTCTCCATTTAGATGAAGTTGAAGCATGAATAAAGGAGAACCAACTAGAGTAGACCCTACAGATTTGAGGCCAAATCTCTTGAACCCCCAAGAAGATGATAAGAATAAAGTTCATAGACCCATTACCTAAAACCGAGCTAAGGGATTACAAGGACTTACCTGATGGGTACTAACTCGAAGACTCTTTAAGGATGAGGATTTCGACATTAACCAAGGTACATTACACTTCATTCGATCTGAGTGCCCAGCTATGGTTATGATAGGAATAGTTCTCGAAGCTAGCAACAACACAAGTCTTCCTGAGTTAAACAAACAAGCCATCCCACCAGCCAAGACCTTAGAGTAGCACTTAGTATTCGAGCTTTGATCTGACCTAGATTAAGTCGACCAATTCATCCATTTCTTTTCTAACCTCTATCGAACTGATACCGTTAGTTGTCGAGCTACTTGAGATCTTACACTCGCAAGAACAATCAAACACATACATAAATTCAAGCTTACTAACTACTATTTGACACACATCCCCCTTTCATATATTGTATCATACAGTGAGGTTTTTACCATTTTTAGAATTTGTCTAAAGAATCTTTATATCTAATATGTAATTTGCCCACTTTTATCTTTTCTTAGAAATGTAACCCTAAGGAAGCCATATATAAGCCTCCTTTACTTTTAGCAAAGACATCGCTTCTTACACAAATAATATAGAGATTTTTCTTTGAGAACACTAATTGTGCCTTCTCTTCCTTAACCCTTATCTGTTCCCTTTAACAAGGAGTAATGGTGAGTGATTGATAAAGGCATATTTTATTCATATTTTAATGAGCAAATTAAAGAGAATTATTATAGAAATCATTTAGAATTGGTACTTAAGTACTCTCATTTGAATTTTTTAGGTATTAGAGGCTTTAGAGTGGAAATACAGGCAATTTAGAGAAGTTTTATGCAAATGACGAAACCGAAATGAGTTTGGCATGACTAGAATTGAACACCGCCAACCTATCAGCTGGCCTATGCTTACACTGAATACTGGCGACTTTGGAGTCTACATCACCGGCCTTGGAGTCAACACTGCCAGCCTTCATGAAAAATTTCCTTACATAAGCCAACCCTAGTTTTCTTTATAAATAGTCATGAGTCTCGAATTTTAGAAGAACTTTTCATCTCTTAAAAAGTTAGATAGTCTTAGAACAATTAGTAAATAGTTATGACATTAGACAATCATAGTATCGAGAGATATATGATTGTAATTTAGAGTCCACTGTTAATTGGAGATGTGGGAGCTAACTAATTAATTAGAGGTTTAAGTCCTTAATTTTTAAGGCATATTAAATTTAACTTGAATAACCATATAGCTATTAATCTATACAACATGATAATAATTTGATTTGCATAATTTGGGGTGGATTCTATTTTCTCACAATTATCAATTGATTGCTTAGTTTTAGATATTTTATAGTTATTTTCTTTTCGATAGTTTTAGTATAATTATTAGATTAGTTAATTTATTTTTGATTGCTTGAATATCGAGAAGAACAAGCATAGGATTAGTAATTTCTTAGTTCTCGAGGGATTGGTAACCTTACTTACTCTGTATTATCTGATTCTGACCTAGTATATTTGTTGGAGTATTCGTGATTTATTTTTTTATATATATAGTTTAAGCGAATCAGTGACCCTAATCCTTACTTGTATGCCATATCAAGTGAAGATTAAGATGAGTAGGATTGGTTAGTGTGTCATATCCAATTGATAATTACTCGGGTTTCACTAAGCCCTTTTGCTCTTCCTTTTTCTTTTTATCTACTATGGTGTGGCCTCTGTGTATACGATTATAGAGATGCATCACTCATATTTTTTTAGATAAAGGAGGTGTTGAAGCATAAAATGATTGTTAAAGTTGTGATGATTCTTGTTGCTGTCTTTGTCTTTATGATGGGTAGAGAGAGAATTGCCTTTGTTACTTGAAGAATGGCTTAGGAAAATTTGAAAAGTTAGAACTTTAGTCTTGTTTACTTAATAATTATTGTTTAATAATATTTTATTCATAAGCAATTATGATTTTATCTAAATAACTTAAATTTATGAGAATATTTGAAGACTATTATAAGAATGTTTTGGACATCGTAGTTGATTACATGCCTAATGTGTCATTAGAGACTAAGGACATATGGTAATTTATAGCATCCTAAGTTTTAGGGCATTGTAGATTTAATGATATCAAAGTTGGGCCTCATATTTATAGGAAAATTAGGAAAATGATATGTAAGTTGGCGAGATGGTACGAATGGGTAAAAGGTAGGTTATGTTTGACCTTATGAACAAACTTATCACCTACATTTGTGGTTCCATGAAATTATATTATTAGACACTATTATTTATTTAGGAGACGTTTATTTAATCATTTAGGAGTTAATTTATTTTGGAGTTTTATTTAATACTTCGGAGAAAATAGACATCCATAGAATTCAATTTTGCTTAACAATCTATAAATACTAAAGAAATAGCATATAAAATTAAATATATGTACCTAAGGGTAGTATTGAATTATCTTAGTTATTATGCCTTCTATTTTTATAACATATGATCACTCAATATACACTAAATAACTTGTGAGATTACAAAATTAGATTAGAGATGCGCAATTATAGATATTCTTTAATTGGATAACTAATTATGGAGTGATAAATCTCAAAATACTAAATACCAAATAAAAATGATTAAAAGATTCAATAATTGATAAAATCTTAAAAGTGCATTAGATTTAGTGGATCAAGGATGGTTAATCAACATAGCATGTGACAAAAAACAATTAAAGGTAAGGTAATATATAGGAATTAATATATGTGTATAATTAAAAAATACTATATAATAACCATAATTTCCAACCATCATGATGTTTTACTTGTTAATAAAATAATAAATTTAAAAATTAAAAACACCAATTAAGAAGAAAAAAAAATGTAATGGTTCCCCAGTTTAAAAATGAAAATATAATAAGATAAGAAATCAAAATAATATAGGAAAAGATAGAAACAAATAAACTTTCACCATAAATATAATCATGGTTGACCATAACACCTAACATGTTTATTAAATGCATTAAAATTATTAAAATAGAAACATAATAACAAAATATCCTTTCTCTAAATTCCAACATAAGTGAAAGTTTTTTTAAACTAATTTCCTCCTATAAGAAAACGCTATGATAATACACCAATGACCACACGTAAACATTATAGCATCAATAAAACACCAATCATAGAATATCTTAAAAAGTAAAACGATTGTCTTACTACACTTTATAGTTAGAGAAATGTAATAATAAAAATAATGAATGTCCATCAATATTCATATTAACAACAATAATCATGATGTCAAAAATTATGGTTTTCTAACGCAAAACTATCTTAGTAAGTTCTTCATAGTGAGTGATAATGGAAATTAAGAATCATTCGAATAGTTATAAATTCTTAAATGATAACTGATGTTACATTATTTAAAAAAAAAAGGAAGAACAAGTTAAAGAATCAAATCAAAAGACAAAGAAAAGAGTGTACAATAATAAAAAGAAATAAATAAGTAGGTATCATTGATATACATAAATATATACTATATAAACCTTTAGTTACATTATATATAAAAGGAATGATGTAACAAAAAGGAATAGAGCATAAATAAATTAAGATTCATAATTAAAAATAGAAGAAGAATGGCATTAAAAGATTTTATTCTAATAAATACTAACATATATATATATATATAAAAGAATGGTAAACTTGTATGTTTCCTCCTATAAAAATTCTATGTCTTAATATGTCATGTCGAGCTGTATTAAGTCGCGTCTTATCATATTGTATCACATCGAGTCATATTAAGTCGAGTCTCTAGCCATATTATGTCTAGTCTTGGATTTGTTATTCTTACTTATATAATATACATGTAGAATGGTATATAAACAACTATTGTAAAATTTAATAAAACACATTACAAATAATATATTATGTAATAAAAGATAATAATGTCAACAACAATAATAACAATGAACTTAATATAAGAAGCAATCAAATAAGGACAAAAATATTGGTAAGGAATTCGTAACTATAACATAATAAGGAACATATGTTCATACAAACATACCAATAACTTTATGGACAAGTGAAAAAGAATTAATATAAGAAATTTAGAATAATATCCCATTATTATCAATAATATAAAGTTAATAATAAAAAACTACTAATAATGAAACAAATAAAACCACTAATAAATAATGATAATAATAATGCTGATATAAGTGAAGGAAATAATGATAAGAATGAAATGTAAAATCAATCATAATAATGATAATAAGCTAAAAGGATAATAAAATAATAAGTACATAAATCCTCACAATGTATGATAAAGGTAATAATAGTCCTATTTATAATAAATCTAAAAGTTGTATTTAAAAGGAACATAACATCCTTATGTAAGTACTCAAAATCAGTAACTAACAAGATGAAATGTATACATACCTTAAAGTAACAATTATAGCAAGTAAATATAATAGTGATATTAAACCTTGAAATAATGAAAATTAAAGATGATAAATCATGATATTAAGAAACATAAACGATAACAAAACGATGCGAACAATTATGATTGTAGAACAATATTAATATACATAATAATTCATTTTCCTTAATGACATCTAAAGTAGTTTGTGCAATAGGAAACAAAGAGTCACCTTAAAGAAAAAATATAAAATGGAATATTTTATTAGCATAGAAGACTAGAAGCAATCTTGAGACCATTAAAGTAGATAAATTTGGTATTTATGAGTAGCTAAATAAAAGAAGTTTAATCCCTAAGTATATAACCTATAGAGAAACTAGAGGAAAACTTTATAATTAGATATAGAATATGAATAGTGGTAAAATTTTAGAGGCTTGTTGAATCAAGAAAGTAAAGAGAATAAAGGAAAAACTTATGGATTGAAGCTGGATGGATGTAGCATTTTTAAGGGACAAAACATGTGACTCTTTGAGTTAAATAGACCAAGGGACTAAAATAATATAAATATGAAATATGAAAGAAATATATAAAAAGTGTAGTGATTGAGGTTCATGTTGCTATAATTGGAGAGAGAAATGGTTGAAATTTGATGGGTTCAGAAGAAATGCGCTAATTCTAAATCAATCATCTAGTGTTGATAGGATTATAGCTAAGTAGTTAATAAATGGAATGTGGTGGTTTACTGAAAGCAAGAAATGAAATTTGAGATTATGAAAAATAAAAAAGCTGGAGGATTCATTAGGCGTTGATTAAACAAGGACAATTCCTTTACTGACAACAATGCCTAACGAACTTTGAAATTTGCAAATGAAAGTTACGAGGAATCGTAACCATAAATACTAGAGAATTATAACTATTGTAAAGTGGTGAGACTAAACAAGTATCATATTCAAAATGGAGTCCTTAGAATAAAAAGAATTAGGATAAAGTAAAACAACAAAGATGTAGTGATGGAAAAATCCTAAGTAACTAAAGAATCATGAATGATAATGGGAGATTGGAAAATAACAGATGATGGGTCGATGAAAGATTTGCAATAGGATAGACAATCATATACGAAAAGTTAATAGTTAAGTAAGTTAAGACATAGACAAGCACTTTTCCATGAAGTTGAAGAAAACGGTGGAAACAAGTATACAAAGTCACCCTAAAGTTTAGGCAACTTTGGAAGAAAAAATTTTTTTAAAGTGGGCAAGATGTAACACCCAGGAAATTCAAGTTAAACATAAAATAAAAAAAAAAAAGAAAACCCATTAAATAAAAGGCAAGGCAGCATTTTAATTTAATAATTTAAGTAGAGTTCATAACAAGAATTACAGAAGATCAAAATTACATGGTTGACCTAGCTTTAAAAGCTTTACTTTGCCATTGTCATAGACTCAAACTAGTAACATAGAGAAAGAGCTATTGTCTAATCAATTGAGCAGCCTAACGTAAAACCTTAAGGTAAAACATACTATCAATCCGTTTTCTTTAAGATTTCAATGGACGGATGAAGAATCTAATGTTGTTTAGGATGTAAAATTGTGGAACGTCATCAAAATTGGTTAAAGAACAAAGATTCTATTGTGGGAGAAGAAAAGAAGTTATGGAAAAGTGTTAAAATCAAGGAAATTACAATTCTTAGTATAACCCTAGTGAGGTCATATTTACCCTTTTAATAATGTTTTAGGAATCCTTTTGTATATTATACATTGTGTCTTCCTTATTTAGTATAACCCTGGTGAGGCCATATAAATACCTCACTACCTTTGTATACAAAAAACAACTCATTACATTAGATTATCATAAGTTTCATTCTGTAAGCAACCTTGATGTTCTCATTTTCCCCTCTAACTCTTATTTATTCCCTTTAGTAAGAAGTAGCCGTAAGTAACCCTATAGTCTGGATTAATGTATCATATCCGGTGAATTGTAGGCCAAGTAAAATCAGTCGGTATATCATATTTAATTTGTAGCTGCTTGAATTTTGCTAATTTCCCTCTTTTTTTCTTTTCATTCCCATTTGTTATGATGCTTCTCCGTATGTACAAACCTAGAGATGCATCAACTTCACTGGTGTTAAAGCATGATTCTGAGAGGGAGTAAGTGAGGTTACAGTGAAGTTTTAGTTTCTGTTTACTATTAGCAGCTACCGTATTCCTTTTGTAGCTATTGCAGTATGTTTATGTGAAGTAAGTTTTGAAGTTATGAGTTGTAGAGTGAAGGTTCATGGATTGGTAAGTTTCATTCTTGTTGTTACTCGATTTTACTTCATTTTTCACTTTAAAAAAGAGCAAGTCCCTTTCTATTATATTAGAGTGAATATCGAGTGATTAAAGTTGTTAGTGCATGTTAGTAAGGTTTTTAATAGTAAGAAGAAGTGTTTGTTGTGTATTATGTTGTTAATTTGTTAGAGAAATATTACACTATGTCAAATTCGAGTGTTCAAGGTATTATTGGTGACGAGAGTAGTAGTGCTCATGCTAGCCAAGGTCAAAATTATAGTAATACTCCTAGGTCAATCGATGATAAGCTTAACAGTCTCACCAATCTTGTTAAGAGTCTAGTTACCACAATACAAGTCAATAGACAGCAACCATAAGGTATACTACATCATAGCCCCTTGAGAGATGATTTAGGTAAGGTAGCTAAGCTAATAGCCCAATTCAACCCCATCGAGCTACTATACAAAGGCTGGAGTTGGAAGAGATAGAAGAGAATGTTGATGAGGAAGATGTAGGGCTTAATGAAGAGAAAGAAGAAGAGGTTAAATTTTTTTGAGCACAAGAGTGAGGACACTAAGCTCCTTAAGGACTAGATAATGTCAAGGTGCAAATCCCACCCTTTAGTGGAAGTGGAGTGTAGATGAATATATAGAGTGGAAAGAGAAGGTAGAGAAAGTGTTTGACTATTATGGATATCTAGATACAATTAAGGTTTGACTTGCTGTACTTGAGTTTTCTGGGTATGCTACTATGTGGTGGAAAAATTTGAATGTGACTAGAATAAGAGATGGAAGACGAGGTATACGGACTTGGGAAGAGATGAAGAGGTTCTTGAGCGAAAAATTTGTACCTGAGACCTATTTGCAAGATATGTTTGCAAAGTTATAGAAACTTCGCTAAGAAAGCTGATCTATCAATGACTATATGAGAGAATTTTAGATGCTAATGATATGAGTAGATATGGATGAACTTAAGGCATGTACAGTATCGAGGTTCATTTCTAGACTTAAATATGAGATTCATAGCATTGTGGAAGTATAGAGGTTCTACACATTAGAAGTGGCTATTAAGATAGCATAGAAGGTTGAAAAGTAGAGGAGAAATGTTCAAAGTTGACTTGGGCTGAGTTTTTCCCACTCTTATGTTCCGCGTCAACCTACTATGCTGAGCTAAGGAGACTCCCTCAAGCAAAGGAAAAATACGACTAACCTGATGATTGCCATGAAGGCTAGAAGAGTCGAGCTAAAGATAGGTTGACCTTAAGGACATATGAGAAGGAACAGACCTTTGGACATAAGACAATTAAAGTGAAGTGCTTCAAATGCATGGGTTTTGGACACATGGCTACTAAGTGTCTAAACTGATGTGCTATGGTGCTCTGAGGAGATATAATGGATGGTATTGACCAAAGTGAGACAAAGGAAGAGAAGAATTCTAGCAATGTTGAAGTTGAGAAGCAAGAGGAGACCTATGTCTATACTAACTAGGGAGAAGTAATGACCTTAGCACTGAGACAAGTGCTGAGCTCCTTACTGAGAATCGGGGAAGACTAGAGAGAGAGAATTTATTCCATACAAAGTGTACCATGAAGAGATAGTTGTGCACCATCATTATAGATAGAGGGAATTGTACCAATGTCATTGCATAGTCCATTGTGCAAAGGATAGGATTGCCGACCTCTAAGTACCCCCGACCTTATAAGCTAAATTGGCTTCATGATAAGGGTACTTTACATGTCACTAAATAAGTAACTATACCTTTTAGTATTCGGAATGTGTATAAGGATAAAGTGGTATGCGATGTTATCCTTATGGGAGCTTTACATTTGTTGCCTAGGAGACTGTAGTTGTTTAACTGACGTGTTACTCATGATGGATATAAGAATAATCATGCCTTTATAAAGGATGGAAAGAAGATTATGCTACAACCCATGACCCCTACCTAGGTGAATGAGACCCATAACTAGTTCAATCAAGATAGCAAAAAGAAAGACTTAGTGTTGAGTTAGAGAGAGTGCTGAGCTGTTGAGAGGGCCGATAAGCCTATGTTTCTATTGATTAGAATACTATTAGAGATGAGAAATCTAGAAGATGTTCCTGATGAGATTTGAAAATTAATTGATGAATTTTTTGACCTGTTCTTTGAAGAGTTTCCTAAGGGACTACCCCTAGTCTAAGGTATAGAACATTATATTGATCTACAGTTAAGCGTAGCCCTACCAAATCAACATGCCTATAAAATGATTCTAGAGTAGGCTACTGAGCTGAAAAGGTAAGTGGATGCTTTGACTACCGAAGATATGTGATGAAGAGCATGATTCCTTGTATTGTACCAGCTCTACTTGTCCTAAAGAAGGATGGTTTATAATGTATGTGCATCGACAGTCAAGCTATTAACTGTATCACTATTAAGTACAAATATCCAATACTAAGGCTCGATGAGAGGTTAGATGAGTTACATAGTGCTTAATATTCACGAAGATTGATTTGCAAAGTGGTTACCACTAAATTTTTATGAGACCTAGTGATGAGTGGAAGACTACTTTCAAGATAAGTCATGGTCTCTATGAATGGTTAGTTATGCCTTTCAGACTTACAAATGTGCCAAGCACATTTATGTCGCTTATGAACTATGTGATGCGTCTGTTGATTAGAAGATATGTGGTTATATACTTTGATGACATATTAGTGCATAATATCAACCTGAACAATCATGTTCAACATCTCTGAGCTATTTTTGACATTTTATGAGCTGAGACATTATATGGGAACCTGAAGAAGTATATGTTCTATCAAAGTGAAAGTCGTCATTCTTAGGTATGTAGTATTTGGAGAAGGAATCCAAGTAGATAAGGAGAAGGTTTGAGTTGTTTTAGAATGGCTAACATTGAAGAATATTACTGAAGTATGAAGTTTTCATGGTCTTACTTCCTTCCATAAGTGATTCATTAAAAACTTTGGTACAATTACAACCTCCTTAATCGAGTTGACAAAGAAAAATGATGGATTCTAATGGAATGACCAAGCTGAGCAAAGCTTCAAGGAATTTAACAAGAAGCTCATTACTGCCCTTGTCCTATCTCTACTAGATTTTGATAAGCCATTTGAATTGGAATGCAATGCATTAGGCATTGGAATTGGTGTCATCCTAATGCAAGAACGACAATTGGTTACTTACTATAGTGAGAAGCTCAATGTTGCTACATTAACCTATTTTGTTGTTGGAAAAGAGTTATACTCTATTTTCTAAGTTCTTACTAGATGGCAACATTATTTGCTACCTCGAGAGTTGGTGATTTATAGGGACCATGAGTCCTTGAAGCATCTCAAAATTCATAACAAACTTTCAAAAAAGCAAGCAAAGTGGCTATAATTTATAGAAGGGTTTTCTTATGTGATTCGACATAAGAAGGGTAATGCTAATGTGGTTGTAAATGCCCTATCACGTCAACAAACCTTACTGATCACCTTATAGATGAATTATTGGGATTTTCACTTATCACCAAATAGTATGCTTGCGACCCCCATTTTGGTCCTATTCTTGAGCATTGTAAAGAAGGATTTACTGTTGGCGGATATTACCTCAAAGATTGCTATCTGTTCAAATAAAGAAGGCTATGCATACTAAGCTATTCCATACATGAGTTGTTCCGTACTAAGCTAGTCTAATCTAGCTAAAGAAGTCCATAAGGTAGTCAGTCGTTGTGAAGTGTGTAAGAGGACTAAGGGAAAGAAAGAACCACATTGAAGTATTTGCCTTTGCCTACATCGACCTTACCTTGGGCAACTTTAGCATGGACTTTGTCTTAAGGTTACCCTCAAACATCAAGAGGAAAAGATTCAATCCCTGTTGTGGTGGATCGCTTCAACAAAATGGTACACTTCATTTCATGCCACCGCACTAACGATGCTTTATATATTGCTAATTTGTTTTTGTAGAAAGTTGTCTAGCTGGATAGAGTACTAAAGACAATTGTTTCATATTAAGGTTCTAAATTCTTGAGCTATTTTTAGAAAACTCTTTAGAGAAGACTTGGAACTAAACCAATGTTCAGCTCCAGTAGCCACCCTCAGACTGATGGCCAAAATGAAGTAGTGAATAGAATGTTAGGAAATCTACTTCGAATTGTCATGGGAAAGAACTTAAAAGATTAGGATATGTGTCTACTAATTGTAGAGTTCACATACAACTGAATTGTCTATAGCATCACTAAGAAGACTCCATTTGAGGTCATCTATGGCCTCAATCCTACTATTCCCCTGGATCTATTCAGTACCTCTATAGCGGTTGAAGAGACTTGATCTGGAGTTACTCGAGCCCATGAATTACAAGAACTGTCTTAGTCCGTGGCAAAGAAGATCACCAAGTTCAACTAAAGACAAAAAGAGATTAGTAGTCATAGCTGCAAATCTATTTCCTTTAAACCAAGTGACTTAGTATAGATTCACCTCAGTTGAGAACAATTTCAACACTTGAGATAGAGCAAGCTATCACCACGAGCTAATGGTCCATTTAAAGTCCTGAAGAAGATCAATCGCAATGCCTACTAGATTGAATTGCGTGAGAACTATGGTGTTTCCTTTACCTTTAAAGTGTCTGACCTGATTCCCCACCTACCAGAAGAAGACCCTACAAATGCTACGATAAAGCAAAGGCTAGAAACTTCTTCAAATTTGACGACAAATCCTTCTAAACCCTAAGTAGATGATAGGAATCTACTCCTAAAACCAATTACACATAATCAAGTTAAAGGCTTGTAAGGACTCACATGAAGGATACTAGCTCGAATGATGCAGACTCTATAGATGAACACACAAACCTAGTATCACACAAAAACCAAAGGATAGGTTCGCACCATGAGATAGCTTAAAGAGTAAATGGTAGTTGAAGATTAAGCAGGGGTTCCTGTGCATCAACAAAGGATATGACGAACCAATGCCTCATATGAGCTTGGGTTACACTTAATCTGACGTACAAGTATGGCCGGAGGTTACTTGCCATTAGTCCATACTCAAATTAGGCTAGATAAGAGTAGCTCAAGAGTAAGAAAGACACTTAGCTCAAGAGAGTAAAAAGTTCAGTATATTCTCTGTATTTGATTATTACGACTATTACATTATGCAAGTATTTATAGTACCCAATTAGGATAAGTCCTAAATAATAGAAAATTACATAAATAGATCCCTAGCTGCCAAGAAAAGGAGAATAAATTATAGGGAAAACATATAATTGTACAAAAGAATATTCAATATTAGAAAGGATAGTATGGATGTCAGGAAAAGAGGCTAGTGCACGTGCGTTTTATTGTTTGTAGTCCCAATAACACAACGATCCAAGAGGGGTGAATCTTAATCAAGTCAGTTTGATAGTAGTCATTTAGTAGCTCGGTCAATTGGGATTAGATTGGGGATGGTTTAAGGGTAACTCATTTTCAGGGTCAAACTTAGATGGTTAGCTCCTAATCACCGTCAACTCGGCCTTGGCATTGTAGGGATGTCTTGTATCAGATGTCGAGCTTGGATTGGTGTATTGCAAAGGGTTTGGTTCAACACGTCGATTGGTCAACTCAATAGCATCCTGGATGGTGTGGAGAGAAAAATAGCTTAGCAGATCGGACTGGGGCAAGCACTACTCCTCGACACTTAACTCACCTCAGACAGCTTGGCGAACCACTTGAGAAAGCCTCCAAGCTTAGGAGCACGTGATCGATCCTTGATCCTTATCATCCCTTCCGGGTTGTTTGAGATTTAGGATCAAATCTGGTTCAGCTCTGGATGGCTCATCCTTAAGAGTGTAAGGTTGGAGATTAGCAATGTTGAAGGAGTCCAAGACTCCATATCCCTCAGGTAATTTAATCCTATAAGCATTAAGATTGATCTTTTCAAGCATTTTGAAAGGTCCATTGGCTCTAGGAGACAACTTACTCTTTCTTAAGTTTGAGAATCATTCCTTGCTAAGATGTATCCAGACCAAATCACCTGGTTAAAATTCTCTCTTCCTCCATCCTCTACTTCGGTTCTCGAGCTTAGTATTAGCTTGACTCAATTGTTCTATAACCTTTTGGTACATGGCTCAGATAACCTTAACTCTCTCAATGGTTAACTGGTCATCATTAGACATCGACTAGGGTGCCTAGTCCATTAGGAGCTTAGGGTTGAACCCATAGGTGACCTCGAATGGAGATATGTTTGTGACAAAGTGGGTAGTCTTATTGTAGGCAAACTCAATGATTGGTAAGCATAGATCCTAGTAAGCCATGTTGCGTCCAACAGCAACCTATATCAAAGCTCCCATGGTTCTGTTAACAACTTTAGTCTATCCATTGGTTTATGGATGGTAGGACATGCTGTACAATAGCTTGGTTCCCATTCGCTTCCATAGTATCCTCCAAAAGTAGCTCATGAACTTTGGATATCGATTCAAAACAATGGTTTAAGGAATTCCGTAAGGTTTGATTACTTCTTGCAAGAAAAGAAAGGAGATAACCGAAGCGTCATTAGTTTTGGAATAGGGCATGAAATGCTTTATCTTGCTAAATAGGTCCACAACCACCATGATGGAGTCTTTTCCTCGAGATATCCTCGGCAATCCTAACATGAAGTCCATGCTTAGATTGGACCATGGTTTGGTCGAGATCGGTAAGGGTTAGTAATGTCTTTGCTTAGCTCGGCTCTTTGCCTTTTAGTAGGTCCCACACTTTTCTAGCACAAATTGGACATCTCTCTTCATCATTAGCTAGAAGAATCTAGAGGATAGTACCCTACAGGTTCAGCATTAGCTAAAGTATCTTGTTAATTCCCCTCTATGTGCTTCATGCACTAGCAATTATCTAGAGGAACAAGTCGAGAGACATAGCTTTCTCTTCCTGAATAAGTATCTGTCCTCTTTATGATAGTCATCCAGTGTTCATCCTTCCTCAAATTAGGCATAAATTGGACCAAAATGTGGATCTACAGCATATAGATTCTTGATGGTTGCAAAACCAAGTAGCCTTGTTTGCAACTCAGTCAGGAAGATATGTCATCTTGATAGGGCATCAGCCACTACATTGTTTCTTCCATTCCTGTACTTTACAACATAAGAAAAGCCCTCCATGAACTTGATCCATTTGGCTTATCTTCGAGATAGTTTGGCTTGGTTCTTCAAATACCTTAAGGACTCATGATCAATATAGATCACAAACTCCTTAGGTAGTAGATAGTGTTGCCATACTATTAGGGCTCGGATTAAGGAGTAGAACTCCTTGTCATAGATAGAATAGTTGAATGTAGCTCCTCAAAACTTCTTACTAAAGTAGGTAATAGGTTGGCCTTCTTGCATCAACATAACACCTATGCTTGATCTGGATGCATCACACTCTACTTCAAACACCTTGATGAAGCTTGATAGAGCTAAGATAAGGGTTATAATTAGCCTCTCTTTCACTTCCTCAAAACTCCTCCTCCTCCTCTCTCTCCCCCCATCTGAATTCAATATTCTTCTTTGACAGTTTGGTAAGTAGGCCCATAGTTGTACTGAAATCCTTTATGAATCAGCGATAGAATGGCGTTAGGACATGGAAACTTCTCATGTCTATAGAACAGGTCGACTTAAGTCACTTTATGATCACTCTTATTTTCTCATCATTAACTTAGATGCCACCTCTACTCACAACAAACCTTAAGAAGATCACCTTAGATCGGAAAAAGTTGCATTTCTTCAGATTGGCATGAAGTTGTTTAGCTCATAGTTTTGCGAGGACTCTTTGGAGATGCTCTTGGCGAGTCTCTAAGTTAAGGCTATACACCAAAATGTCATCAAAATAAACTATGACAAACCTTCCTAATAATTCTTGGAGCACATGATTCATCAAGTGCATAAATGTTCGTGGTGCATTGGATAGTCCAAATGGCATTACAAGCCATTCATATAAACCATGTCATGTTTTGAATGCAATCTTCCACTCATCACCCTTGTGCATTCGAATATGATGGTATCCATATTTAAGGTCAATTTTGGAGAATACTCTTGCTTTACTTAATTCATCTAACATGTCATCAAGCTTAGGTATAGGATACCTATACTTAATGGTGATCTGATTGATCGCTTGGCTATCTATACACATCCTCGAAGAACCATTCTTCTTCGGCACTAATAAGGCCAAAATGGTACAAGGGTTAAGGGACTCATGCACATACCCCTTCTCCATTAGCTCATCTATTTGCTTCTGTAGCTTGGCTACCTATTCCAGATTCAACCAATAGGCAGGCTTGTTTAAAAGTGCAGCTCTTGGCTATAGGTCTATTACATGCTCAAGCCCCAGATTAGGGGCAGACCTTTTGGTAACTCTTCTAAAAATAGGTCGGTAAATTCCTTTAGTAAGGTTTTTACCTTAGCAAGTAACTCCTCCTCAAGCCTCATCTCCAGAATCCTTC
The DNA here is from genome assembly GCA_024138015.1 of Lumnitzera littorea. Lineage (NCBI taxonomy): Eukaryota > Viridiplantae > Streptophyta > Magnoliopsida > Myrtales > Combretaceae > Lumnitzera > Lumnitzera littorea. The sequence continues at coordinate 88,964,010 of JAMXBB010000006.1, forward strand.
AAACAAGCAAGTAGGTATGTCCTTCATGCTCCATCTCCCTTTTCAACTCGGCTTGGGTCATCGCCAAAGCCTCTTTCTTCAAGGCTCGGATAATTTAGGACTGCATGACCTTCACTTGCTCGGTAGTCATAGGACTCAATTTCATCCTTTTACCTTCATGCTCCACAGAACATGTATTCTTCCTTCCGTCATACATAACAACTCGATAAAATATCCATGGATGCCCAAGTAGAATATGGGACGCACCATGGGTAATACATCACAAAGCACTTCATCTTAATATTTGCCAATAAAAATCAGCATAGACACCTGCTTATTCACCTACAAAGCTCCTTTATCACTAAGTCAATGAAGCTTGTAAGGTTTTAAGTAGGGCATGGGTGGCACTTTCAACTACTAGACCATAAATGCAAAGGTTGCATTGGTGCAGCTCCTACTATTAACGATCAATACACATGGTGACTCATTCACCTTGCATCTAATATGGAAGAGATTTTCCCTTTGCTCATATTTGGGTACGGGATTGATGCTCATCACCTTCCTCAACATTAGAGTGGCCAGCATAAAGTTGCCTTCCTTACTATAGATAACCTCTTCCTTAGATAGTTCGGTCTGTCTACCCTCTTTCAGCTCCTTTACTTCTTTATCAATATTGTTAGCCACAATAGTTAGCACCTTCTCTCGAATCACCATTATTCGCCTGTTTGGACACTAAGCGGCCATGTATCCAAATTCTTGCCATTTGAAATAATTGATTTCCCTCGTCTTCCTCCTGGAACTCTATCCCTTCTCGTGCTTCCTCGGGGGTTCCTTTTCTTCGGCTCGAGTAGCCGGAATGGGTTGGTTCTCAATAGTCTTACTTAATTTTGTTCGAACTATTATGCTCAAAACAGTTTAGCTATTGCTTGGTCGGCTAACATGTGGTTGGAATCTTCCTGTTTGATGCCTTTTTATCTTCTATGCGGCTCGGATTGCATCATCAAGTGTCCTAACATCCAAGGTTTCCAAGACATCCCTAATCTCATACTTCAACCCACCAATAAATCAAGATACTATTTGGTCCTTTAGCTTTACGACTTTACATTGGATCATTAACATCTGGAATTCCTTAATGTAAACATCCACACTTGATTTTCCTTATCTCAATTCTTGCAGTCTTTTGAAGGCATTCCACATATAATAGCTCGGCACAAACCTTCTCCAAATAACTCTTTTCATTTCATCCCAACTCCTAATCTCTCGTTCTCCTTCCCTTCTTTTGGTAGCTTACAAGTTCTTCCACTAAAAGGCGGTATAACTAGTGAGCTCTAACATAGCAAGTTTAACCTTTGCATTATCGAGCACTTCATGGAATTCAAGTTGCTTTTCAACCTCATCTACCCAATCTAGGTGGTTTTCGGCATTACCACTTTTAGAAAAACTCTGAATAGGCATTCTCAATCCACCGACTCTAGGGACTCATACATTTCTTTCCTCATGCTCATAATATTTCTCTACCTCGTCATCTCCTTCCACTTCCTCCTCAATCTCTTCAAGCGGTAGACTTCGTTTAGCATCTCTACTAACTTCTTTAGCTCGAGGTAAACAAGCTAAGATATTAACTCAGCTAAACTGACCATTGCCTCATCCTTGCTGTTCGTATTCCCTAATAGGGTTATTTCTAACTCATTGCCTATCTCCTTGGATAACAGTCACTAAGCTAGTTACCAAGTCAGTAAGCTTATCCAAGCGGTCACCCACTAATTGAGGTGTAAAGCTTCCTTCCTATCCTTGGCTATGTCCAGTACCACTTTCTTGGTTTTCCAAAATTCCTTGAACACTTAGTCTAACATTGATGGTTACTTCACAAAAATTAACGTCTAATAATACCTCTTGAAGATCAATAACCAATACTCCAATCACCATGACAATTACATAACTAACGAACAGCCAACCACACTGCTTTTGCATATTGAGAATAAGGGAAAACAGAGTACATAATAGTTCTTAGCTACTAAACTCAAAAGTTAACAATAGAACCATTACACAAGAGTAATAACAAAATACTCTAAGAACACAATAGCAAAATTCAGCTTTGAACATAGCCAGGCTCTTATACCAAGATGATACGGACTTTGTGGATGAACACACGGACCTAGTTTCACACAAAAACCAAAGGATGGGTCCAAGCAGCAAGATGGCTCGAAGAGTAAACGGTAGTCGAAGGTTAAGTAGGGGTTCCCATACACCGACGAAGGATACGACGCACCAACAGCTCATATGAGCTTAGGTCACACTTAATATAATACACAAGTATGGCCGGAGGTCACTTACAACTAGCCCACGCTCAGATGAGATAAATAAAAGTAGCTCAAGAATAAGGACACTTAACTCAAGAGAGTAAAAAGGTCAGTGTATTCTCTGTATCTAATTATTGTAGCTATTGTATTATGCTAGTATTTATAGTAGCTAGTTAGGGTAAGTCCTAAATAATAGAAAATTACATAAATGGATCCTTAGCTACTAAGAAAAGCAGGATAAGTTATAAGGAAAACACATAATTGTGAAAAAGAATATTCACTGTTAGAAAGGACAGTACGGATGATAGGAAGAAAGGCTAGTGTGCATGCATTTTACTATCTATAGTGCCAATAACACAGCGATCCGAGAAGGGCAAATTCCAATCAAGTCAATTTAACTTTAGCAATTCAGTAGCTCAATCAATTCTCATTTTCGAGGTTAACCTCGAATGGTCGACTCCTGATCACTGTCAACTCGGCTTTGGCACTATAGGGATGGCAGTATTCAGATGTGGTGCTTAGACTAGTGTATAGCGAAGGGTTTGGTTTAGTACGTTAGTTGGTCACTTCGGTAATATCTTAGATGGTGTGGAGAGCAAAGTAGCTTAATAGATTGAATTGGGTAAGCACTACTCCTCAGCGCTTAACTCACCTCAAACAGCTCAGTGAACCACCTAAGAAAGCCTTCAAGCTTGGGATCGTGTGATCAGTCCTTGATCCCTATCATCGAGACCCTAATTAACCCAAGGAGTCCTATTCCAATCACCATCTTTTACACTTCTACTGACTTAAGTGCCAAACCCTCATTAGTACCAGTATTAGTTCTAAGCTACTAGGCAATTACGTCAACCTGCCTAGTAAGCATGCAGACCAACCAAGCAACTGTACATATTGCTAAGCTCATTTTAAGATCCAAACAGTTTCTAAGTCGACTAGTATCAAACCTTTATTTAAGCCAAGCTGTCGAGACACTTAGCCTGGAAATTATCATTGCTTGTTAGTTGTGTTTAGCTTAGCCTAAGGGCTCGAAGTGATAGATTCCTAGGGGGTGACCCTAATGATCCTTGTGACGCATTGTCCTTAGTAATGTGTTGTTTAGAAATGATCTAGGTTGATGTAAATGGGGCTCGAAGTAGTGTACCCAAATGTAGGTAGTAGATGGGGCTTAGAGTGGTATGCCTAAATGTAGGTTATAGAGGGGCCTAAAAAGGTACACCTAAATGCTAGGATGATGAATTGAATTGTGTTGTGATGGGATCATGAGGCCCTTTGCTTTATGTTGTGTGTTTTGCTAATATGAAGACAATAAATTGTTGTGTAATTTACTTGCTTGCATTTAACACATGTAACTATATATGCTATACTCATATGCATTTGCTTGTGTTACATACTGAGTTTTAGCTCACTTTTTATATTTTTCAAATGTAGGAATTGTTGAAGTAAAAAGAGACTACTAAAGTTGTGAAAATACTTGTTATTGCCTTTGGGATGGGAAAAGAGACATCTACTTTTGTTACTTGAAGAATGGCTTAGGAAAATTTGATAAGATAGAACTTTAGTCCTATTTGCTTAATAATTATTATTTAAGAAATAACTATTTAATCTAAAAGAAATTATGAATTCATTTAAGAACTTAAATTTATGAGAATATTTGGTGATTGTTACAGGAATGTTTTGGAGATTGTAGTTGATTACATGCCTAACGTATCGCTAAAGGCTAGGGATACTTAGTGATTTGTCATATACTAAGTTTTGGGGCATTACATAACAAGCCATGGTGTCAAAGTTATGAATGGCTTCATATGGATATAAGTTGATGAAGGGCAAATATGGGCAGTACAATAGATAGCCCATAGGAAAGTAATTGGCATGATCAAATCAATGAAGTTTTAATTGGGTCTTCCTTTGATGTGTATGTGCATTGTACTGTATAAATTCAAGTCATAGAAGAGATTTTTAAATTTGTGATTGACATGAGCTTACTATCTAAAGAATGTCTTGATGAAGGAATGGACAAGAGGCAAAGGGTAACATAGTTCAATTGAGGATTGATCGATTGAGGTTCTCATAGTTGACAACCTAAAAGAGCTAAGGTTGGCTAGGGTAAGCATGGTTGTTGATTGCTATGTAATAGGTTGACTGTGTCAACTATACTATGTTTGATCGTTAAGGTTGTAATGTACTTGACTACTTCCTCTTTGTACTTCCATGTCGTACTTATGTTTTTTCTATTTATGCATATTAAACTTTATACTCATTGTAATTACATATACACATACATATACATATACATATGTATTAATGTATGTAGGTATGCATGTATATATTGCCACATGTATCAGTAGAGTAAGCATGAGAAGTAAAGGACTCTTAAGTTTGGTTAGAGGATATGGTACCTTGTCATTGTAAATAAACTAAGGGAACGTACAAATTTTAGAATTAACTTTTTGTACCTTTTCTGTTTGAGTCTTTAACATTTTAAATTTTCTATTTGAGTCTTCAATATTTAAAAGAATTCTTCAAACAAGTTCTCTGTTAGTTTACCATTAAAGTTAACATAATACGTAGCATTTTTTGATTGATTCAAAGGAAAGGTACAAATCTAGAACTCAATTGTTTGTACATTTTCTATTTGAGTCATAATCGCAAATGTTTCAAAAAATTTATTTGAGTCTTTAATGTTTGCAAAAGTTTTTCAAACAAGTCATCAGTTAGTTTGCCATTAAAGTTAACATGACATGTGACAATTTTTTATTAATTCAAGAGAAAAGTACAAATCTAGAACTCAATCATTTGTATATTTTCTGTTTGAGTCCTAATCTTAAATGTTTCAAAAATTTCATTTGAGTCCTTAATGTTTACAAAAGTTTTTCAAAAAAGTTATCAATTAGTTTGCCATTAATTTTTGAGCTAATTATGATACATGATACTTTCTCATCGGTTAACATATTTTTAATATATATTTATTGAAATAAAATAATTAAAACACTAAGAAAATAATTAAAAATAAGGAAGATATAAAGAAATGCAAAATCAAATAATAAAGATATATACATGTATAATATAATATAATAAAATATATCCATGTGTATATATTATAATTTCATTAAACCAAAAATTTCTAAAAAATAAAAAAGAAAAGAAAAAAGTTGAAAAAAAAAATTGTTTCAACCACACTAAAACTAAGGGGATTGGAACAACCGAAAGAAAGTGATGAGTCATAACCTACATACTAAAGTGGGTCGAATCGACTCACCAATGGCAATAGGTTGCCACATACCCTCTTAAGGGGGTTTACGCAACCCTCCTAAAGATAGTTAGCGGCCACTCACTTTGTAAATTTAATAAAGAAAAAAGAAAGGGAAATAAGAGTAGTTAAAACCCAATCGGGTTTCACTCTATTATTTTTAAACACTTAGTGTTGGTAGCTACCCACCTAGATTGGAAACCTAGCAATGTTTTATTCTTTCTTTCTTTTCTTTCTCTTTGCCTAAATATATGGCTAATGGTAGGTCAAAGATTAGCTCGAACGATTTTTTTTCTAGCTTTTTCTTATTTTTAAGTTTTCTAATTCTTTAAATATTTTTTATTGAAGTTATAATAATTATACATTGATATACATTTCTTACATTATATAGAATATATATCATTATTATTTGATTTCGCATTTTTTTTATTTTTTGAATTTACAAGATTATTATTGTCCTTATTATTTTATTAATTTTTAATTATTTTAATATAATAATCATTTAATAAAAATATGTAGACATATCAAAAAGTATCTCTTATCATAGTTAACCAAAAAAGTTAACAACAAATTAATGAAGAATTTGTTTGAAAAAAATTTAAAATGTTAAGGATTCAAATAGAAATTTTGAAATGTTTAGAACTCAAACAAAAAATACACAAAAGGTTGAATGTTAGATTTGTACATTTTTCATAGATCAATAATAAAGTACCATATGTTATATTAATGAGAAAGTTAACTGCAAATTAACGGAAAACTTATTTCAAGACTTTTGTAAACTTTGAAGATTCAAGTAAAAATTTTGAAATGTTTAGAAATCAAATAATATAAGTATAAAAAGTTGAGTCCCAAATTTGTAATTCTCCCAATAAACTATTATATTATTGTTGTTTGACTATAGTAATAATCTATTTAGTCTTGATCATAACAACGTAATGGAAATTTTCATATAACTCTTAACTATCATACTTTCTAATTTATTTGAGCATCTTTCTTATTATTGTTGTTTTCCATAATGAGTAACCTAAAGTCAAGATGTATTGCCACCAACATGCACATAGAGAATTACGACATTAATAATTTATTTGATCAAAAGGAAAACTTGCGTGATGGGTCCTCGTTGCACCGCACTATCTTTGAGTAATTGCAACATTTGGAAATGTCTTGAAGACCATTGTGACTCGTGACAGTCCCTTGCATCGCCCGAAATATCGAAGTCAACACACAACAGTGCATGTCGCGGCTCGTGCGTTTAGCTTTAGATCATGAATTCACACTTTGTTTGGCTAGAATTTTAGAAAAGATAAACTTGCATTGAATTGGAGGACAGAATTCATTCGTACTAACTTGTCAAATTGGCCAGAGAAAATGAGTGTCATAGGTTTAATTTGTGGAATTACATAAGATGAAAATAAAATGTAATTTTTTAAGAAATAGATTGGAACAATAGTAGCTATGTTTTTATTATCTTCTTAAAATATTTCGAGTAGGTATGACAATATATTGAAAAGGGTAAAAAATAACTATATTTATTTTCTCTTGAAAAGGAATCTCAGTTACAATAATAACAATTCCATAACTCATGAATGGTTCATAGAAAAAAGAAAAGTTATTTTATTCTATGCCTATAATATAAAGTGAACCAAACACTAAGTCATTTGGTTGGTCGGGTGGTTGGATTTAAAACAAAAGGTACCATTTCTAGAGCCACGAAAAAAGGATAGCATAATGCAGACGAGATAAAAAAGTTCAATGAAAATATAGTAACTGCTAGGGAATGGTCTTCTGAGTATCCCTGCTTTTCCTATACTATCCTGCTATAAAATTTGTAGGAATTAAACAATATATATATATATATATATATATATTTATTCGATTCAAATAGAAAAACGCGATATTGATATCATTTCAACTGCAAGACCTTAGCCTAATCTATCATTCGGAATAATTACTCTTTCACTTCTTTGATATGAAAATAACATAGATTTGAAAAAAAAAAATTGAAAGGAAAAAAAAAAAAGAGAGAAGAAGAAGAAGAAACTCCATGCTATGAATAAAAACCTATCCTTGGAGGGATTGGCACTCAAGTAAAATTCACTCAAGTACATGCACTAAGATGACTGCTTATAATGTCGTGCCCTTCAAAAAAATTACAAGTTGTGTATGGTTCGAATTTTTTGGAACATTAGTGAAACCTATTAGGAAAAAGGAGCGGTCGCCAATGCCATTTCTAGAAAGAAGGAGATGGATCTTTCGCTTCCATAAAGTATGGTCATTATTGCATAGGGACGACCCGATATGATGACTCAACAGTTGCTTAATCCTTCAAGATAACTTAGACCAATAAATAGAGGACGAGAACTATGAGTCACATCTACACACTTATACTACATCTTTTGCCTACACTCTATCAGATTTCTCTCTCTATCCAACACTCTACTAACTTGAGTATAGAAGTGAACTCATCGATCTTTTACTCATGTATATTATTTTGCAAGTGTATTGACACTCTACGTTGCTTTCAAGTCCTCAAACTCTCTACCAAAAAATCCCAACTCAACATGTTTCTTGTGTTATAATGACGATGACGACGACGACAACAATAAGAAGAAGAAGAAGGAGGAGTAGTATTTACATTTTTGTTGGTTTTTCCCTATCCAATTAGGAAATTTAAGCCTATACTTATAGAGTTTACTTGAGAATTGACACAATTCTATGACAACCCGTGACTTTTCTTGAGAATTTTTTGTCATTTTATTTGCATGACTCTAAAATTAACTCTTACAGATTGCTGAGAGAGATATGTCAACTATGCAATTCTGTGTAGAATCAAAATTTTTTATAAATATAGCCAATCATTAGTTCCCACTCTAGGGTAAATGGAATCCGATACATAAATCAGGTAATAAAAGAATAGGAAAGTGGGTTTGATCGAGTCTTTAAAATTGAGATTGTAATATTTTAGTGGGACTTGTGCATCCAACTCCTTTGTATATCTTGTATTATGGTTTTTCCACATAATGCCCTTATGTTCACATTTGCATGAGTCAATCGTAGTTATTTTACTAAGCTCCATACTCTAAAAAGCTTGTGTTAGAGCCTAGAGTTGTTCTTCAAGATGTTTCAATGTAATGCCTTGTCTTGGGAAAGGTCTTGTATCTGAGTCTCATTGCTATAGACCAAGCCGATTTCTTCTTCTTCTTTTTGTAGCTACTACAAAATCAGTATAGCGAAGACAATGGAACATGTTTTAAGAGAAGGTGGGAATGCTTGCTCTTTTGATGCCTGGTACCAAGTTGTTATAGTCCAAATTCTTCAACATCAGTGAAACCTATTGTATAATGGAGCAACCTTACATGGTTGGCAAAAAGTGAAGGATGAATTGAATGAACAATGACAGTTAGTTGTTTCGTTTTCTTTTTTTAATTTGTTGATCAAAAGTTAACTAACCATTAGAGACAATCCACCAAAGAAGCACAAATTATGATCTCAAGTTAACTTTTATTTTTTATGGTGCTATTTTCACGTTACCCATTTTGTTAATTTATTCTTTGTAGTCTAATTGACATTTATAAATAAATATTTAGGATCTATTTTAAGTTGACTCGATTTTGTGATATTCTATAGCTTTTCCCAAAAGGTTTGATGAGTTTGTGATTAATTCACGAAGTTCGTTAAGAGAGACATGTTATCTTCTTAACACTATCTAGACTCCAGTTAATGGATTCAATCCTATTCCTACAAGTGAGGTAATCATAATCTTGTGGTAGCTTTTGTTTATGATTCCTTTTTACTCTCTTATGATTATTATTAGATTGTTGCTCCTTGTGTGCCCGTGATTTTTATCCCATATTATGGCTTCTCCATTTCAAATGTTTATAATTAATACATGTGCATATGTCTATATGTGGGATGTGTATGTGTATATGTTGTGTAACCTGTATGTGCATGACTCGGATTGTCGTCAGACGTTATAGAAGACTAGGGAATGACTACACACTGGACGCCCACATAAATATTATAAGATTAAAAAGAGTAAATATTATAGGCTACAAGATAATTTTACATAGTATGGGGAAAAAAGAATATGGTGCGGCCATTTAATAATTTATTGTAGATAGTGAGTAAAGTTTAGATAGCAATTATTACACCTACCATAACTTTTTTTTTTTTGAAACAGTAGTTAATGTAAATTAAAAATTTATGATTACAAAAGAAATCTCAAATTGGATTTTAGAATACTTGAAGTTCATGATTTTGAAGAGAGGAATGGTAGGGGAGAGGGAGAGGGAATTTATAGTACAGTCACTTAAAAATAACTACATAATATAATTATTGGTTAATAGTTCTCAATTATACTAAGATTTCCCATATTATAGTACAAGTAAATGCTATTAATAGTAGAAGTTTCATAAAAGTTGTATCAACAATTTTCATGAAATTATGGACAATTTTTCTTTTTAAGCCATAAATCATTCCAAATTATAGCAAATAAAAACCCATTTGCAAATATTATATAGAGCCTCGTTTGATGGGTGATGGCACCTTAAAATTTATGAGTAAGAGAGAGTGTATGAAAAATAAAAAATTGGAAATAGGGGAGAGATAAGTAAAAGAAAGTGTATAGGAGATATAGCATTATATATTATAATATCAGGATGTTGAAGAGTCCACTAGCAATGCTTTTTTACCCTAATCATCTTCAAAGGAGGCAAGGTCCAGTAGGTCTTGCCCTTTTTTGGGCTTTGCAATTTATGCTAGTCAATCTTCAAACAAATCGAAAATTCCCCATATACACCCAAACACCACCCTAAAAACTTAACTTCCACCCCCATTGAAGACATGGAATCAACCTACAGACTCTAGTTCATCACAACTAGGCACTTACACGCTCTAGCATCCCTATCTGACCCACTTCACCCAACATACAACAAAGCCACTCTTCTTCCACCTACCTTGGCTATGGCTGTGAAGGGAAGGAGAAAGTAACTAGTCCCGCTAAATCCTAACCAGCATTTGTCACATCCCCTAAGCGCATAATGGTGTCTTGTTAACCAACAAGCACCAAATCTCAAGACACCAATCTTTACTTTGTTGAATTCCTTGACTCACCCCCATCTTCTAAACCAATACCCCTAGACCTAATCAAACACTTACCCTCACCCCTTATTCTAGCCTTGAAAACTCTTGCTTTTAAGAGACTAGTAGAAGAGGTTAACTAAAGCCCTATTAAATGTCTAAAAATGGGGAATTCAAATCCAATACCCTCTAATTCAACAAAATTAGCACCTAAAACAGGGAGGAAGACAGAGAAATCTCAAGCCAAATCTTTCAAAGATAGTGTCAATCCTTTACCTATGGATTTATCACAAGATATCCTAGTTAATGTACCTATTTCTTTCTCTAAGCAAATAAGGATGGCTAAGGTGGCTAGCCAAAAACAGCCATAGGTTCACTATGATCCTCATCACCTGGGACTGTCAAGACTTGGGGTCCTACTTGACAGATCAACATCTTAGAGACCTCATCTTCAAACACAACCCTTATGTTACGTTTCTCATGGAAACAAAGAATAAGTCCCATAAACCATCCTACATTAGACGAACAATAAAGTTCAACAATGAATTGTATGTTGAGCTAGAGGGTTTATCTGGTGAATTAGCTTTATAGTAGTTACCACTCGTTTCGCATATAAAAACCATATCTACACCACCATTCATCTTGTGGATGGTTTACTTTTCTCACATATCTCATGGATTTGTTATGACTCAATTCACTATAGAAGACATTGCTTTTGGAGAGAGTTGGAGTTGTTAGGAGAATCTATAAAGGCCTTATGGTGGCTTGAATTGATGACATCCACCACATCAAGGTGATACTCTACTATTAAGTTATATCCCTTCCCTACTCTGTTTTTGTCACATGGATCTATGAACCAAGAATTACCATTCTTGTAAAAGAATTGCTTCCTAATCTCACTAAGGCCTTAGCACATGTTGCCTACATGAGCATAGAAAAAGGCCAATGTTGTAATATCGATGAAGTGCCCTCATCCCCTAAATACCAAGTCCTAACCGCCTCTATATCTATCTCAATTCCTATCCCACCAGCAAGTCTGTAGATAAAGTGAGGTACTTATGTGAAAGGCAATTAGCATAAAGGAAATGCCACTTCTTTTCTTTCGAGACAAAGACCTTTCTTTCCTCATCATTGGATCGAAAGATTAAAGAATTTCCACGCTTACATATACAGTAACTTTAATATTCATAAGTTACAGGATTTGCATGATGGAGCAAATTAATGACATACTTTACAATTTTGAGAACAAAGGAGGCAATATATGATGTAATAAGCTTATGGACCGGTTTAGTGAAATAATTTGAAACTCAAATCTTAATGATATTGCCGTCAAGTGTCATAAATTTACATGGTCCAACATAAGAGAAGATGAGGAGGTAATGGAGAGAATTGATTAAGCCTTAGTCACAAATGGCTTCTTAAATACCCCCAACACTAAGGTATTTCATAGAGAAATGGTGGGCTTAGATCATGTTGCTATTATTGTAAATACATGCTTCTTTAAAAGGAAAGGGAGAAGAAATTTTAAATTTGAGAACATATGGACCACATCTAAAGAGTGTGGTAACACTATTATGGAAGCTTGGGGGATGATCCACCTGTTTGACATCCTTTCCCCCTAGGGTTTGAATTGAAGCATTGCAAATGGAGTCTAAGAGAGTGGAGTCTAAGAGCCTTTTCTAACTCCAAGTGTAAGATCAGGTGGATACAAAAAGAATTGGTAGCTATTCAGTGAAAAGGGTATTGATGTGGTGGAAGTAAAGAGTAGGAACTCATGAAGAAGCTTGAATTACTATGGAGGAAAGGAAATTATTTTACCATTAACGATCTCATTTGAAATGGCTAAGAGAAGGCGATGGAAATACAAAGTTCTTTCATTAATCTACCCTCATGTGCATATAGAGAAACAAAATCCTTAAACTCCATTATCAGAGGGTCTTTGGCTAAAAGATGTGGATTCTATCATGAGTGAATTTCATGCTTTCTATGAAGATCTATTTAAGTTGGAGAGAAGAAGAGACTAGAGTAATGTGATAGAAGCAATGAACTCAGTTCTATCTTGTGCTATATCAAAAAAGGAGATCAAAGATGCCACATTCCAGCTTGGAGCTTTAAAGGCACTAGGGCTAGATGGTTTTACAAGGGTCTTCTTTCAATGTTATTAGCACATAATGGGAAGGAGTATGGTAGAATCTATCTAATCCTTTTTGTCATCAATTAGTATTCCCTCTTCTCTCAACCTTACTAAAATTGTTCTTATACCAAAGATACTGTTACCCCAAGAGGTTGGTCACTTTTGACCTATAAAGGCACATTCTAACTTGGAGCTTTAAAGGCATTAGGGCTAGATGGTTTTTCGGGGGTCTTCTTTCAACGCTATTGGCACATAATGGGAAGGAGTGTGGTGGAATCCATTTAGTCCTTTTTTTCATAAGGAATTATTCCCTTTTCTCTCAACCTTGCTAAAATTGTTCTTATACCAAAGATAGTGTCACCTTAGGAGGTTGGTCACTTTCGACCTCTAAGCATATGTGACTTCGTGTTCAAAATCATCTCTCATGTGCTTATCGATAGGAAAACCTTTTTCTCATGATCTAGTGTTTAAACAACAAAGTGCATTCATAGTAAGTTGTGTTATCCATGACAATTTCATTATCGCCCATGAATCATTTCACTTAGAATCGAGCAATCTAGGAGAAAACCCTATTACGCACTAAAATTAGATTTGAATAAAGCTTATGACAAGTTAAATGGGATTTCTTAAAAGTTGTGTTGAGAAAGCTTAGTTTTTGTGAGAGTTTAGTGAGATGGGTGAGATACTTCAATTTCATACAATATCTCTATTAGTGGTAAACCTACTGGATGCGTTATTCCTACTAGAGATCTTAGATAAGGGGACCACTTATCCTCGTATCTTTTCATTTTGGTAATGGATGTTTTATCGAGTGACATTGAAAGAGCAGTGCCCATTAGTTCTTTATCTGGGATACACATAAAAGGAACTTGCCCTCTTTTATCTCACTTACTTTTTGTTGACGATTCTTTATTCTTTATGGAAGCATATGAGCCTAATGTATAGGTTTTACAAAGTATTATTGAAGATTATTACCGTGCTTTGAGTCAAAAAGTCAACTTGCAAAAATTAAGCTTGTTTTTTTTTTTTTCTTTCTTTTTCTTTTTATAAGAACACACTACAAGATTGCATAGATGAAATTTTTTCTATTGTACAAATTTTAGTTTCCAATAACCTAAGTAAGTATCTTGGGCTTCCTTCCTTGTAAGGCAGAAACAAATTAGGGTTTATAAAGGATAAGGTCAAGGCTAAGTTAAGTAACTAGAAGAGGAACTTACTTTCTAACACAAGAAGAGAAATCCCTATCAAAGCAATAGCCAGTGCCAAGCCTACATATTCTATGAGTTGCCTTAAGTTTCCAGTCAAGTGGTGCAAAGAGGTGAGTTCTATGGCAGCTCATTACTAGTGTAGTCAGAAGGAAGATGAGAAGAAAGTCCATTGGCTCAACTAGGAGAAGATAACCTTACCCAAGCACATAGGTGAATTATGGTTAAAGGATTTAAATGCTTTCAACTCGGCCCTTCTCACAAACCTTGCATGAAGAATTCAAAACAACCTTGGGGCTTTTTAGGTAAATATGCTAAAGGATATCTATTTTATGAACACTTCTTTTGTGCAAGCATCCAAAGGTTTTAGGGACTCATGGGGATCGACTAACATTCTTCATGGTAAGGAAGTTTTGTTAAAGGGTTCTCTTTAGCAGGTTGGAGATGGAGCCAATATTAATGTCGCCTCCAATAGATGGATCCCCAACTTGTAAACCATATACCAAGTTTCAAGCCCCAAATGTAAGACTCTACCATGCTAGTAGCAGACGTCATCCATGCCTATACCAAACCTTAGAAGCATTAGTTAACTCGGAACTTATTTGAGAGTGAGACAGTAAAGGCAATTCAATGCATTCAACTTTCCCATATTAGATTGGAAGATCGCTTGGTATGGCCCTTTGAAAGAACAAGTCAATGCACAGTCAAGTTAGTGTATGACTTTGTGAAATGTTCTTATGAAGTTAAGGATCATGGTGAGCCATCATCACAAGTGATTGATAAAGGAATTTGGAACATGGTTGGGAATAGCCCGAGCCTACCTAAGGTTAAACATTTTGTGTGGAGAGCCTTAGACAATGGTATTGCTACTAAAAATAATTTGTTCAAAAGGAATACTGTGGACTCCCTAACCTGCAATTTTTGTAATGAAGTTGAGATAGTGGAGCATATGTTGTTTCTATGCCCATGGACTAGCCCAGTCTAGTTTGCAGTGCTTGGCATACGAGTGGAAGATGATTTCTGTCCTTTGGATACATGGTTGACCAAAATTATTAATTTGATGGATAGAGGAAAGAAAGAAAAAGTAGATCTCTTTAACAAGTTATCTATGGTCATGTGGACTATTTGGAAATCAAGATGTGAAAATGTGTATGATCATTCATCTCCAGATCCTAACTGTATCGTTTCTGTTTACCAAAGCAACTTGATGGAAATTGGCATAGATTGAGAGCATTGGAGTGCATCGACTTCTTTTGTGGAACCTGCTGTTGTGACTCTCCAACCAAGTCAATGCCTTCATTCCCCGATGCCAACTGCTCTAGCTCGAACCAGCCCTGCTTCAATCTTGAGGATGCCAGCAACTGCTGCAGTAGGGAGCTTTACCAGATATCCAAGAGCAACGTGTAAGAGCAGCAGACATCACATAACAACCGGCAATGTCATCAGGCTGACCCACCCTCACGAGTATAGCAGTAGCCATCCATCTACTACTATGGTAAGGAACTCTCTCATCTCTTCTGATCTCAAATGGTCAGTACCCATGGGATCCACAATTAAATTGAATGTTGATGGTTCCTTGGAGAGTACTTTGAAGGAGGCCATTTTTCGATTTATTGCTAGAGATTTACGTGGTCGTGTGTATTGTAGGAGAGCTGATTGTTGTCAGGTAGGATCCATTGAAGAAGCTGAGGCTTTAGCTCTTGTTGAAGCATGCAAATTTGCACGTGATATGGAGGGGTTACATATATGTTTTGAACGGGACTATGCATCTATTTTTACCTCTATCCGTAGTCCTAGCCACTCCCTTTGGTCTATTGACCCCTTGCTGTTGGACCTAAGGAATATTCTGTACTCCTTCACTTTGGTTAGCTTCAGGTTGATAAGAAGACAAGCGAACTAAGCGGCTGATTGATGAGAAGATGTGTTTGTTGAATTGGGTGTCTAAACCCCCATCTTCTCTTAGATCTATTTTGTTACTAGATTTGTATTGCCTTGAAAGCTCTTCTTTTATGCTGGAATTGATTGACGTATTGAACTCGTTATCCTTATAATATCAGTCTTTATTGGCCCAATAAAAAAATAAACAATTTCTTTGGACTGCCACGCAGGAGTTCAACATCTTCTGCAGTAAAAACAATATGATGGCAATTTTTATTGAACGATACATGTGCTTATGCTTTCAAATACGTACTCAGCATAGTGAACATAATCATACTATTCCTTTTGATCGTAATCATACATTAAATAGGAAAACATTAACTTCTGACACTCTATGTTACAAGTTTAAAAGTAAGAGGTATTTATTTCACTATTTCACATATTTTCTTTTTTCCAAAGTATATAATTAATCTTTTTCTTCTCCATCAATTAATCTTTAAATGGCCTCTCTTTAGACCTTTTAACTGACAAAACTTGATTAAATAGTATTGTTGATGATCACCCTTCAATTCAAGGCTCTAGGGGACTATGCCCACCTGCCAGTTTGGGTAGTGAAATTGAAGTTTCCCCTCATCATGCAAGCATCCTAGCTCTGTCCACCCAACTCAAATCGAGCTTGAGCCCTTAGGAAATTCTCTCTCACGATCCCTAAGTTCCGCCTAATGGCATGCAAGAGAGAGCTTGCCTTTAGCTCGAGACAACCTTCAAAAAGCTTGCAATTTGGCATACACAGCTTTTGTCTCATTCTCTCTTCTCATTAAATGCTGAATGACCACCTAACATATAGTTGACAATCTAGCCACCAGGCTATGGTGGCTACCTATGTTGATGTGATAGGCCTATCTCCCGAGCTTCTACTAACCAGCAAAAGAGTAGAAGTCCTTTCTCATACTAATAGCGCCACCACCTTAGACTTTGTTCCATCTAATCCTTTCCTACTAAGTGTTTGAATAGGTCAGCCCCCTTAACCTATGTAAAGAAGGAACCAGGTAAGAGGACTTTTGACACCTCTTAGAAACTCTCTCAATTTGTTAGCTATTACACTCTTAGAACTCAAATACTCTCCTTGCTAACTTAAGTGTTGGAGGGCCCTTACTAGCAATGCCACAAGAGGCTTCTTGTAGGTACATCGCTATGTACAACCAGTGGACTACCAAGAGTTCACCTAAGAGGTACGTAAGTGATACCAACTATCACCATTTGGCACCTACCATTTACGTAACCTCGTAGTCATGGTTAAGAGCAAAACTTACCAATCTTTATCTAGCATCCCTTGGTGGTGAAGAGCAGTCATCAACAACACTGCCACCATCGAATACAGAGCTACAACCATCGGAGATGGAACAAATGAAGACAATGTTCCACAAGTTAATGTAAGCCAATGCTAAAGCCCTCCAAGACAAAGTAAGTTTAAGACATCAACTGGTAAGTAGTCAAAAACTCACAAAAAGGGTAAACCTCGATGATAGGGTCAACTTGGAAGACATATCCACTAGTTCTACTAACTGATCTAGCATGTGCTCCAAGCGCTCACCCATACATATACCAACAAACCCTACAATTCTATGTGACTATGTTCAATTTAAGCCTCATCTACTTAAAGATTTACATGACTAGCTAAAAATTAATAATGGTAAGCACACTACTAACATGAATAATTAGCTATGAGTAGAATTCGAAAACATAGCTTGCTTGAGCGCAATAAAAGTACTTAGAAGATATAAATGCCTAGGAGCTTGATGAGCACATCCAATACGCTTCGAGCTTGTGTGACCACAAGCACTTTCCTTTACTTGGCAATCAGTAGTACCAACAAGTAAGAACCTATTCACACTAATTATACTAGAAGAAACCTTCCCATAAGGTGTATGGCTCCCTCATCTCAACACATATAATGGCTCGGACAACCTAGATGATCTACTTTCACATAATGATGAACTTACACAACTTTTCTAATGCTATCACATGCAAAGCCTTTCTAAACAACCTCACCAAGGTAGCTTCAATATAGTTCAACCAACTCCTAGATGGTTCTATATGCTTATTTGACAACTTCGTTACTCAATTCCAATAGTTTTTCCTCAACAGCAAGGTGTCACGCCAAGAGTCATCCACATTATACAATGTTCAAAAATTTCCCAATGAAACCCTATGGACTTACCTAGAGTGCTTCAACATCGCTAAGCTCTTAATTCCTAGAGTCAATACCAAAATAACTCTTCAGGTGATCATGTATAACCTAGAACTCAGCAGCAAAGTCTTTAAAGCTATAGCACTATGGCGTCTACACACCTTTAAGGAATGTATGACCATTACTAAGCAATAAGTTACTTAGGAGGATGCCATTTGAATACGATTAAAAAGCTACATTGGAGCTCCTCCACAAAAGATTGCCTTAGTGGTAGTCTCTTCATCATTTAGAGAACTTAAAGAAAGCAGAAGTTCGCTAACTACCCTAATTATACTCCACTAAACTACCTTCTCAATGAAGTTTTCTATGAAGTTTGCAAATGGTTGCCTTACGCCCCACGCATCAGGGAAACACCTGAAGCACTCAATTTATGCGAGTTTTTTTATTACCATAGCGCATACGGCTACCATACAGACGAGTGTAAGCACTTAAGAATGCGGTTGAAGACCTTGTCTGCAAAGGCTACATCAATTACCTCATCGCTGATGAATGAAACCGCTTTCAACCAACTCAACAATGCTGAATTGAAGAACCACAGTAACAACCATAGCCATAATAAGAAAACCCACCTGGTTACACAAATCGCAAGGGCAAACAGGGATAAATACAAACAATTAACAGAGGACCCGAGATTGTCAGATGAAGACCACTCTCCCTAACCCCAGCATGAAATACTCTCCATCTGACCTAAGAAGTGAAGTAGAGACACCACTATCTCCTTCTCTAATGATGACAAGGAAGGTGTCAAGCACCCCCATATTAACCCTTTAGTCATCAACGCCAAGATTGGGTACTTTAATGTCCCCAAAACATTTGTAAACACTAGTAGCTTTATAGATATCCTTTTCTACTCCACTACAAGTAGATGAAGGATAAGTTAGAAGAGGAACTCCAACTCTACAAGTAGAGGCTCAATAGGTTTAGTAAGAAGACGACCCCAACAAAAGGTCTAATTACACTTACCATTTGGCTGAGTGATGACAAGTACTTTACCTTACAACTGATTGATTTTGTTATTGATCATTAGCCCCCTTACAACACCATCCTAAGGTGACCTAGCCTTAACAAATTTGATACATGCATCAGTTAGATATGTATCGTAATAAAGTTCCCTATGTCCACAAGAGTAAGAACCACACGTGGTAAGCAACTATTATCCTAAACACTTTACCTCACCAACATTTTGCACGATAAGATCATGTACATCTAGCTTACCTCTGATAGCATGCAAATTCAAGGAGGGAACCAATAGAAGCAATCGAGGTCGTCTAATACACTAACTATCCTAACTAAACCTTTGAGATAGGGACCTCCCTATCCCTAGAAGAAAGAGAAGAGAACATTACCTTCCTTCACACCAACTTAAGTGTCTTCATGACATCCCTTGAGGAAATGCTCAGGATTATCAACATACCTAAGGCCATGCATCACTTCCGAGTCGATCCCCATGTTCACCTCGTGAGATAGAAACAAAGAAACTTTGTACTTGAGCAACAAGCCGCCATGAAGTAAGAAGTTTAAAAACTACTCCAAGCTAGGTTCATAAGGGAGGAGCGTTATCCTACCTAGTTTGCAAATATGATCCTTGTCAAGAAATCTAACAACAAGTGGCGTATGTATGTTGACTATGCCAGCTTCAACAAAACTTATCCCAAAGATTGCTCCTCACTCCTACAAATCAACCAACTCATCGATTCTACATCAGGCCACACTAGACTAAGTTACATAGATGCTTATTCTAGCTTTAATTAGATATGCATGGCCCTTAAGGACCAGGTTCACACCTCCTTCATCACCAACTTCGAGACTTATTGTTACAAGGTAATGCTCTTGGGCCTCAAGAATGCTGAGGCTACTATCAATGGTTAGTGATGGCCGTCTTTAAACTTCAACTCATTATGAATAGTATGGTTTATTCTAACGATATGATTGTCAAAAGTAAAGACAAGTGCCATATCAAGGACCTATACAAAACCTTTAACACCCTATGCTAGTACCAAATGAAGCTAAACCCCTAAAAGTTTGTCTTTAGTGTAGGTTCAAGCAAGTTCCTAGGATTCATGGTTATAAACTGCAACATAAAAGCCAACTTTGATAAAATAAAGGCTATTAGGGAAAAGAAGGCCCCTTAAAAGATTAAAGATGTCCAATGCCTTATTGGTAGAATAGCTACACTCAACCATTTTGTCTCTATGAGTGCTAATAAATGTTTTAAGTTCTTCAAATTACTGAAGAACCCATCAGAATTCAAGTGGATAGACAAATGTGAAGGCACCTTCAATAAACTTAAGCAATTCTTCAAGAGCCTACTTGTGCTCTCTAAGCCAATACCTAGAGAAGAACTTTACCTATATTTGACCGTTAGCGACCAATCCCTCTCCTTAATGCTTGTTCGAGTCGAGAGGTATGAGCATAAGCAAGTTTATTACATCAACCACATCTTACAAGGGCCTGAGGTTAGATATATGCATAGTGAGAAGTTTTCCCTTAACGTGGTCATTACTGATTGCAAACTTAAAACCTACTTTGAGGCTTAACCCCATTGTCATTTTAATAGACAACCCCTATGAACACTTTTGCAAAAACCAAATGCATAAGGACAAATGGTCAAATACTCCTTAAAGCTCAGCATGAATGACATATGTTTTGCCTCAGATTAGCCATTAAAGCACCAATTCTCACTGACCTAGTTGTAGTATATATAGAAGAGGAGGAAGTACCTATACATATTGACATATCAATATGGACCCTCTATGTAGATGGATCCTACACTCGAAGGGGAGAAGGAATAGTCTTACAAGGATCTTTTGATACTAAGGTCCTGTATGCACTAAGGTTCATATTTCCTACCAACAATAACAAAGCTGAATATGAAGCCCTTATCATAGGAGAAAAGACAATGACAAATGTAGGCACCGAGAAGCTTAACAACTACTTAGACTCCATGTTGGTGGTGCAACAGGTAAAGGGGGAATACAAGACCGAAGGAGAAGCCATGATGAAGTACCTCCAAATGGTATGGGAGCTCATTTGTAACTTCACCTCCCAAAGCATCAATAAAATTCCCTAGGTGGAGAATACCAAGACGGGCCAACTATCTAAGCTTGCATCAACAGCTATACCATCGCCCTACAAACTATTGACGAACTACTATAATAGACACTTAAGATTCGCTCTACACCTACTAAGCCATCCTAGATGGACCCTCTCTTTGATTACCTTAAGACTAATGTCCTAATCGATGATAGGATCAAAGAAAGAGGCTTGCCTATGGAGAAGCTAACTATACTATCATTGTGATGTCCTCTATTAGCGTTAGCATAGCATGCCCCTCCTCCATTACTTAAGGGTAGAAGAAGGCCTCCATGCCCTCGAGGAGTTACATATAGGCATCTGTAGTAACCATATCCAGGCCCAAGCCTTATATATCTAAGCTCTTCATCTTTGATACTATTTGTCGACCATGAAAGAGGACATGAAGACTTTAGTACAACGATGCTACAATTGCTAGAATCATGTGCCTATTGACTATAAAACCAACTCAAAACTCTACCCCATAGCAAGCACATGGCCTTCATTCAATAGGGACTTAATGTCCTCAAACCTTTCTCAAAGGCATTTAAGGGATGTCAATTTTTCTTGGTTACTATAAACTACTTTACAAAATGGGTGGAAATATAAGTGATCACAAGTATTACAATGAGAATGGTAGAATGGTTCATCTTAACCAACGTCCTTACTAAATTCAGGATGCCCTATACCTTAATTATAGACAATGGCAAACAATTTGAGATACATAGTTCATGGAATTCTATGACAAACATCACATCTGACCCAGCTACATCTCGATCGCTTACCCCCAAACCAACGAATAGGTCGAGACCATCAATAAGATAGACTAGGAAAGCCTAGAAAAGAGAGTTGAGTGAGCGAGTGGTCATAGGTGGATAAGCTCCTAACAATCATCTAAGGATAGCAAACCATATATAGGACAACTACAAGTGAGACCCCCTTCTGCCTCGCATTTAGAGCAAAAGCCATGCCACCTATTGAGTTGGAGCTCCTAATAAGTAGAGTCCAGAACTTTGATGCCAGTGTTAACAAGATAGTCCTTTAAGTGAGTCTAGATACTATTGATGAAGTAAGGGATGTTGCAAGGCTCGAGTGACTGCTTATTAGCAATGGGTAGCTAGGTAATATAACAAAAAAGTCAAGAAGACTTACTTTGAAATTGAAACAAAAACCACCCATTTGCTTCCAAACAAAACAATTAGTAAGGTCTTTTTACCTGAAGACTTGATCTATTGTAAACTCGAAGCCACTAGGTTGTGAAAAGGACAAGGCAAACTAGCCTTGAAGTGGGAAGATCCCATTCAAGTTGTAGACAACTCATTTTTGCTCCCTTGAAGTTTTAATTTTTGTTTTTAAAGGGTCCTAATTCAGAAAATAACAAAAATTGAAAAATGATAAAAAAATAAAAAAAATAGAAAATTCCTAATAAAAGAAAAAATTAAAAGAAAGAAAAAAGAAAAAAAGATTATAGAGATTTTTTAGGAAAATAGATTTTTAAAAAATAAAATACTTTAGGGTCAATGGATTTGGTCTAGCCCATTTCAAGTAACTTTATTTCAAAGAGTCACATAGCTTAAGTACAATTTAATTATATTAGATGTCATGGCATAGGCTAATGGCGTAACAATTCCATACTTTAACTTAAAATGGCATATAACTTGGAGATTTAAGGTTCAATTCTCATAGCATGTAAAAGGGGCTTGTTTTTTTTTTTTTTTTATTTGGTTATGTACATGTGATCATCTTCTTCAACAAATCTAAAGAAGTCCAAAAATGGCAGGAGAAATTTGGTCAGCTTAAATCTTTATTGAATCTTATTTTTTTAATTAAGTTTGGTGAAATCTTAAATAAATCCTTAGTAATCACTTCAAATCTTCTACTGGTTTGAATCAACAAATAAATCGAAACTTGATAAGGTTGTGAGTGGATTCAAATCTCATCAATGTAGATTTAAGATGATCTAAGATTTGTTAAAAGATTAGCCTTTTTATTTCTATATAAGCTAGTTAGCACTAGACACCATGGAAGGACGACACCCGTTGCAATCACAATCCCCAATCATCTTCATTGATCCCAACTCCATCTTCGATATTCATATACCTTTCAATCCACACCATCCACCAAACTGACTACCGCACACACAACTCCTTTCATCCAACAAATGAACCCACTTTAGGTGACTAATAGATGACTAGATCACCAAGCAAAGGAATCTACACCAACATTGAACCAACCCTAAGTCTGTGATCATTCACCCTCAATTGTTGTTGATGTAAGTTGCAATAGCACTATATACAACACCACGTACACATACTGTTGCTATGCTGACTAGAAAAACAACACAAATCGAACACCCATTCATCCACTACAGCATGACCTATGACCCAGCCACTAATGATAGCCTATAATTACGTGACCACCCATCCTTGCCCCCTATCCAACATCACACGACCAAACATTAACCAACGATGCATGCATGGCCATTCACTAGACCCAATGCCATGCCCCTAACCCAAACACTACCAAGCATCCTCCACATACAGTTGAACCCCAATCTTTGATCCTCTCTTGCTCTTGCCATGCGACTCATATAACCAACCCTATGCTTCACAGCAACGAATAGAATGCCATCACAACATATAAACCTTCGACCATCCCCTTCTCGTATGTGTAACAACCGTGATACCATATAGCAGTACATGCCAACAACTCGCACTAACCCTGACTACAATCGCACAAAGAGTTCCAACTACAACAACAACATGCCATCCTCTTTCGATCTACTATTCACTTAACCCGTGGCTGGCCTATTAGGTCCAATTCTTCCTTTCTAGTTAGGTTATTTCAATTTTTTTTATATATCAATTTATTTTTTCTTCTTTCCTTTGATTTATTTACTAATCATAAGATTATTTGGAAAAATATTTTAGCTTAGGAGCAAACTTTATTTATTTATTTATTTATTTGAGTCATTAGGTCTTTAAAGTTTTTCACTTAGAAAAAAATTGTTTCCCAAAAATAAAAAAAAATTAATAAATTTTTTTTCCAACTAGGGCTTTCCTTTAGAGAATTTTCCATAAAATAAGACTTCAAATTAGGACCCATTAAGGATTTTTCTAAAAAAAAAAAAGAGAGAAGAGAATTAAAATGTAAACTTGGTCTTTCAAAATTAACATAAACTAATACACTAAAGTTTTTCAAATAAAAACATCTAATCTCGATTAATAGGTATGTAGGCAACTTTATAGCTACATAAAATCTGTGAAAAAACTTAGTCCTCCAATTCTTTATGAATTACAACTTGAATCCCCCATTTTTTGTAAAAAAGAAACAATTTCTTTTATATGCCAAGTGAACATTGTTTTTTTAGAAGAAGGGTAATTTAGAAAATTTAGCCTAGTTTTGGAAAATTAATAATGATACCCATTAGGGTTTAATAGGTAGCCCTCAAATTCAAAAATCTCTAGCTTTTTCTTATCAATTTAAAATAAAAAATTGATAGTTAAATTGTAGTCAATCCACTCAATTAATTATAATTTATCTCTTTTCTCAACTTTGATCGAGTGACAACTCCAAAATATTTTCAATTTAAAATGAAAAAGAATCCAAAATTTTCCATTTTCTCTAGTCAAAGATTAATATTAAATGGGGTACATTGAATTTAAATAAAAAATCGAAAAAATCAGGCTTAACAGCTTAGCAACTCCACTGAGAACGTCAAGAGGGCTAGTTACTTAAGTTTTCTGAAGTTAGGATAATGTTTCGAGAAAAAAAAAAGCCTAAGTTGTAAATTATCCATGTACATTTCCTATTGTTGTAAAATATATTTTGTTGTACTAAACTTTTTTGTTGCAACTTACCTATGGGATTTTCTTAGGGTGTTTTAATTTTATAAATCATACGTATGGTAGATACAATTTGAACCAAACTATCTTAGAACCTTAGGAAGGTTACCATTGTGTAAGCTTCGGATGTTGCGAGGTAACTACCTTTTAGGGTTGATCAAGTTACCTTACCTAGGTTTAGATGTGACCACAGAACCGTTACTTTGAAAATACAAGTGATCACAAAACTTAAGGACCTTTAGAACACACTATTTGCATAAACAAAAACCTTTTTGAAAAAATTAGTAAGAGCCCATAAGGCGGCAAACCTAAGTAGATAACTACAATTGTGAAGTTATATTTTCCTTATATTCATTTTGTAATATTTCCCTATAAATATTCTATAATAATTCCATGAAAAGTTTAGGATAGGCTTTGATTGCAATTTTGATTTTTTTTTTTTTTTTTAGATAGATATGGCTAGATCAAGTGAAGTTGCTTTCGAAGAAATTCATGTTCATCCACCTCTTGTACCTTAGAAATTATTCTAGACATGGTTCCGACCCTGTAACCCAGACAAATACAAATTCATTAAAAACAAGATTGGGCCTAAAGGTGGACACTAGGTCGAACTGGCCTTGAACCATCAATTCACAAGTTAGGGTTACAATGAATTGTGATCGGCTCATGAGCTGGCAGTTCAAGGCCGGTTTAATAGGCCCATTGGTTCAAGGACCGATTTGAGGCCCTTAAACCAGTTTTTTTTTTTTCTCCTTTTCCTTTTCTCGAGTTTTTTTCCCTTCCTTTACATTTTTTTTTTCCTCTTTCCTTACTGATCCTTCAACCCTTTCTTTTTTCTTTCATCCTTCCATAAAGTATACATTAAAAATGGACTAAAATTAAAATATAGAAAAGTCTCTTATAGTATGAATAACTAATCTAATCAAGTAGAGTGAAGTGGTCGGAGAGAAAATATTTTTAACTGTATTTTATAGTTGCTTACAAGATATCTACGTATTTGCTAATCAGAATTAAACTACCATAGTTTGGTTTGGATTTTTAGAAAACCTTTCGTTTGTTGGTCAATTTGACATTTTGCAAAACAAATCCAAGTGTACGTAACTATTCGATTTAAATTTTTTGAATGAAAATAACTTTACTTGGTCATAATTTGAAAAAACCTAATGCTAGATCACTACTTTTAGGAAAACCATGTCATTTACTTTTTTTGAATAATTGGGAAAAAATATTTTTTTTTTACGTGATAAAACTTTTCGAAAAGAATGAAAAAAAAACTTACTATGTCTCCTCTTAAGATAACTATTCATGTTCGTGACTAGGAATGGAACCTACGGCTGAGCTTGGGCTTCCATTAGATCAGTTTCAGTCACTAAAGTAATTATCCTCCTCGCTTGATGTCCCGCATGATTCTTGTCATCTCTAGGCTACCTTGTACCAATATTCTATGCAAGCATTTGCCTTAACATTGACAATAGATAAGGAGGATTAACATTCGTCAATGATCAGGCCTACTGTACTAGACACTTGCTCAACAGCGACGGTTGAAGCTAAAGCAACGAGTACTTTACGAGCGATGGGAGATAGGAGTGGGTTGTCCCTTCTGTACCTTTGCCACTACTCTAAAATATCAAAGTTCTTAATAGAGATATACCTAAAAAAAAACTCGAAATTTGTATTGGTATAGTGTTGCATTTCAAACATTGGACCACTAGACCATTGCCTCTTTAATTTTTACACCAGTAACTACTCACCCATAAATAAGTAAAGCCATTACTTAGTAGGTAGTGAAGAAGAGACTGATTATTGACCACCATACTGACTTTGGTAGTGGTTGAGCATCTCCTCTATGTCAGTCGTCATTGCCAACACTTCTTACTATGCTTCTAAGCTATATACATCTTGAGAATCCGTTAGATCTTGAATGTAACCGCAATAAGTTTTCAAATACATTAGTAATAATTTCGCTTTACAATAAGGATCTAGAATAGTTGCTACAAGATAAATACGAGGAATGTCATTATAATAATTTAACCACTTCAACGTCATATTGTATACACATGCGTGCAGGTTTAGGTCCTTACAAGCCTGAAGTAATATGCTAAGTATACTGACAGCTGACATAACAAACAAGTGAACATTAGGCTTGTAAACTAGTGAAAAAGTTTTAGTAGTATTATGAAAAACTTTCAAAACTTTTAGTAGCTAGACACAAATATCCCAATTACTGGAGAAAATGTCAACTTCCTACATGTTGTACATTACAAAGTCACACAGTAGTTTGCTGTAAGGAACTGTGCTATGCAAAAACTCGTAAGTCGAGTTCTACTAGTATTGCACATCTATCTTAAACTTCTAAGGCCTCTTCCCGTGCTCCATGCAAAAGTTCTTGCACTTTTTATAAAGGGACAGCCTTTCCATTATTGTCTTGATGATGTTCTTGATTAAAGCTATATTGTCATTGAAAGCTACAATACCATCCTTAACACACAAGTTAAGAATATGACATGTACAACGTATATGGAAAAAAAACTCCCCCCAATGTCGGTTGATAGTAATTTTGTAAATCAGATATTGATGCAGTATTGATACTTACATTATTAAAACCAATAGAAAAAATTTTCCTCACTCTGTACTCATTTAGGATTTCTCTAATAATTTTATAGATGTTTTGTGTTATGTGTCGCTCATTAAATACCCTTAAAGCTAATAGTCATTTATTAAGTTACTAATTATCATCCATCCAATGAATAGTAACACCCATATAAGAATTATTACAAAAGGGATCTATCCATATGTCTGTACATATGGACACATACGTATCGAGGGAAGCAAACTTACCTGTAAGCTCCCTCTTACCTTTATGGTAGAGCTCTTGTGTAGCTCGGGTTAACATTTTTCCGCTAAGCAATTGTAAGCTAGGGTTAAATGTCTCCCGCTCATATCCACTCTACTACTCTAATGCACCTACGTTGAATGATAAGTGCATGTTTCCTAGGTACTGTGCTAGGTTATGCTTATGCCTCTTTTCATCATACCTCATTAGCAATTGACTAGATGAACCACCACCTCGGGCAATCTATTGTTGCTTACTATCTATTCCCACTTCCCTAGGATGCTTCGAACTCGAGTATTTGTTAAGGGTACCATGTCCCTTTCCTGTTTTCCACAAGTAACTTCATTTGTGCCTTTACGGAAATGTATAGTAAAAATATTAGACTTACTGAGTTTAGGGGGCTTACCTAAGCCAGATGGTCTCAAACTGCCGAGCCCATATTGTCCCATATGTTACTCTTCTATTTCAGGAATAATTTTTATCTCATCTTCTTCATCCTTGAACATGCTTACGAAGCAACTCATCCGTGGGAGTTCAAATCCTACAGGTCATGTAAGGACACTCATACGAAGAGGTTTGAATCTAGTAAGACATTCAAGGACACTCGTGCATAGAGGTTTGAAACCGAGAGGTGGCATACCTCAGTAACTCATGCATTGATGTTCAACATTAATGCCAGGAGGCGGTATGCTACAATTACTGACGCGATGAGGTTCTACATCGAAGCTTGGAGGTGGTGTAACTTGTTCTTCCACGTTCTCAACCACATCATGTGCCCTCTGCTCATTGAGGTCGTACTCATTATCTAGGTACACCTAAATGTCCTCGAATTGTTATAGCTCAAATGACATGTTGGAACTTCCAATGCCCTTGCCCTTGTACTTCCCCTTACTTTTGTCTCTAGATGATGAATCGTGCTTTTTATTGGAGAAGGTACGACACAAAAATCTTTACGTAGATGCTAATAATCTTTTCTCTTATTTACTACAACAAATATTTATGAATGAAAGACAAAGATAATATGTAAGACAAAATAAAGCGTAAATTATATCACTAGTATGTGTATGACATATTATTTGGTAATACAAATGGTTCAATGCAATAGAATTGAGAATTATGCACAGATATTGGTGGTTAATAGAAGGAAATATTTTTATGACAATATTTTGCAATTGAAAAACTTTAAAGGTAAAATGGTTAGAGTTAGAGCGATTTAATTAGTTTGTGGAGTAACAGTTGCTGCATATCGAAAGATGTAATTTATAAGGACCAAGGAAAGTGTGAACGCGTCGTTTGAATTTTGAAAATTCAAAATTTGAATTGTATGCGTCGAAAGTGAAAAAGGTAAGGGGCATGTAGGGGGAAGGGGTAGGTAAGGGGTAAAGGCCTTAGGGAGGGGTGGTCAGTCAAAAAGGACTAGCCCCTTTTAATTTTTTTTTTTTAGATGGGCGGTGATTCAAGAACCGCTAAGTCCGGCAATTCGCCAGGGTAGTTCGACCCGGCCACTACCGAGCTAGACCAGTTCACGATTTAAAACCGGTCCTTGTCCAAGTCTAATTGGGCCTATCCTATCCTTGTAAAAGATCCTTGTAAATACTACCTTAGTATAGGCCTTAATACATCTATGGAAACCTGTATCAGTCACTTTTCGCCTTAGCCCACACCGACTGAGTCTAACCCACGAAGAATACTTTCAATTGTTATGGGCCCCTAATATTACAAATAATATCTATGTCTCAAATTTAGAAGTTATTGTACTGAAAATCTTCAATAGGCTACTAGGAGTTAAAAAAGCCGAGATAAACCAAGTTTTGGTTTAAGGGAAGACTATCTAAATGGAGGACGTCATCGTTTGGATTTCTACCAAGCTGAAAAATAAAGATAAATGAGTTAATTTTTGTGTAGACTTGGAAACTTAGCACTAGCACTAAGTCAAGGCCTATATCCTAATGGTCTTCAACACCATCCTATTCCCTGATGAAAGACACTAGGTCCACTTTAGAGTTACACAAATGGTAACCCAATTTCTTGAAAGGAGGTCATATGTCCCTACTTTATTGGCTAAACAAATCCATTTAA
The DNA here is from genome assembly GCA_024138015.1 of Lumnitzera littorea. Classification (NCBI taxonomy): domain Eukaryota; kingdom Viridiplantae; phylum Streptophyta; class Magnoliopsida; order Myrtales; family Combretaceae; genus Lumnitzera; species Lumnitzera littorea. The sequence goes on from JAMXBB010000006.1 coordinate 88,993,912, forward strand.
TGAATCATCTGAAAAAGAAGAAACGTAGAGATCTAAAAACAAATATGGCCTTACTTTTGGTCTAGTTCATTAGCCACATAAGGAGCTACCAACTCGATTTCAACCGGGCTAACTTCACAAAGCGATATGATGTCATCAAGTCTTTTAAAGAGTGAATTGAGCTACCTAAAGACATAGCCACCCGTTATTAGGTTTAATACTTTCAAGGTATGAAAGCTGAAGAACTACTTTGGATGCCTAAGGGGTTTGCAAGTAGGAAATCGTAAAAGAATGTAAAAGTTTCAAAGCAGTACCTCTAATTAGCTTCAACCTCTATACTAGATACATCCTAACCAATGGACTTACTTAGGACATGATTCCCAAGCCATCATTAAAGCTCATCTCACTTAACTTTCATGACCTTAACATGCTGGTAACTGACGAGGTGACTAAGCTTCTAAGCATTCAAGCTCTTAGGTGCAAAAGGAAAACCACCCCTACCATTAAAGGGATACTAGGCAAAAGTAAAACAACCAAAAGATGTCTCTATTGCCAGTTGAAGAAGCTAAAAGATATGGAAGAGGCAAAGGAGAAAGAAGAAGTCCATGTTGAAGCTAAACTCAAGAAAGCAAGTGAAAGAAAGCAAGAGTCAAAAGCTCGCTATAAGGAATATCATCAGAGGATAAAAGCATTAGAAGCCTAGTTTAGGAAGATTAGAAGTAAGGATAACGAATGGGAAGTGCCTAAGATGTAGAAGAGGAAGAAGATATAAGACAGACCCAATAGCCATAAGAAGAATAAAACATAGTTTTTTATTTTTCTTTCTTTAGGAATTCTTTTTTGAATGAAATAAGTGATGTAAAGCTTCATAATTGCAAAGATTAATAAAAGTTAGTTAAGTCCTGCCACATTAAGGGTCTCTTGCCAGTTTTAATTTTCATTGTATCCATGTTCCATATGTCCTTACATTTGTACATTTAATAATCTTTTTAGAAAAATGTGGTTTGTGCTAACTTTTTGTGAAGTTTTCCCATTTTTCAGATTTTGAGATTGCTCCCGAACATCAAATCCTTCAAAGAAGTTTGATTGGAACACATTCCCATACCAAAATGGCCTCTTCTCAAGGAGATGAAAATGACCTTGAGATTGTTGATCACACTGAGTTGAGGTTCCATTCCTTAGAAAAGGCTATAGAAAAGATGGCAGAATAGATGAGTTTCCTAATAGACAACATCACTTTACTTTGAGCCACAACACCAGCTAATGAGGAGAGCTACAAGGCCCATTACAAGAAGAATACTGAGGCTTTTGAAGCAGGGATAAATATCCAAAAGACTTGTTTAAGTCAAAGGGAGTTTATCCGAAAGTTAACTCGACATTCGAGCCTAACACATATGTAGCCCCAACTAATACAAGACCAACTAACTTAGGGCTTAGTGCAAACCAAATAACTGAGAAAATGAAGGCACTCGGAGGATATGATGGATTTGAATAAGTTGGGGTCACTGAGTTTTCTACATATGATGTCAGAGCCTACCCCTAGAAGTTTAAGGTACTAAAGTTTAAAAAGTATAATAGGACAGAGTGCCCTAAGCTTCATACCAGTTTGTACGTAAGAAAGATGGGTAAATATGTTCAATATAACCCACTCATGGTATAAACGTTCCAAGATAGTTTGATAGGTCCAACCCTGACTTGGTAAGCCTAGCTCGATTTAAACCAAATAAAGACATGGGAGAAACTTACTAGGGCATTTTATGAACAATACAAGTTCAATGTTGAAGTAGCTCCAACCATGATGGATTTGGTCACCCTATGGAAGAGGAATAACAAGTCATTCAAAGAGTGTGCTAAAAGATGGAGATCCATAGCTACAAAGGTATCTACTCCCACAACCAAGAAAGGGCTTACATCAACTTTTATTGATACATTAGAAAGGCCTTATTTCTCCCATTTGATTAGGCGAGCCTCCTCTAGTTTCACTTAAGTAGTAGTACCAAGGTATAGGATTGAAAGTGCCATCTCCTCCGATAAGCTTCGAGAGCTTAAGATAAAAGGCCATTTGTCTCATCCTCCACTTATAGTCCAATAGTCAGTAAGCCTAAGGAATCTATAGTTAGTTTGGTAAATTCAAATGTCAAACTAAATGCTTAAGTTTCTTTTAGGACAAATCCACCCTTAGATCAACATCAGTTTAGAAATCAACCTTAGGCCAATACGGCCCCAATACAGTTTACCAAGATACCAGTCCCTTTAAGTCAGGTCTTTGAGAAGTTGTGGAAAGATAATGTGATCCAATATGAGCTTCCTAATGATCAATACAAGTTGAGAATTTATGATCCTAAGCAGACATGTGATTATCATTATGGGCAGGTGGGGCACTCGACCGACACATGTTAGAGATTGAGGAATAGGATTTAAGACCTGATAAATGAAGGGTTAGTGCAGTTGGACTTTGTAGAAGCCCCAGCTCTAAAGGTTAACAATAACCACTTACCTAACCACGACCCAGTTATCGGTATGACTTACGACGAGTTCACCATCAACATGATTGGTTCAGATAAGAAGCCTATGGTTTTTGAGTTCTACAAGAACGAATAGGCCCCTAAAAACTAAGAGGTACACTTTCCATGTACCACTAGCATCAAAAAACTACAAAGCTGCTCCATTTCACTACTAGCTAGTAAATTAGGAGAAGTCAAGTTCTCTAGTAGGGAAATTACTCGATCTGAAAGGATTTATCACCAAAAGGAAGAGCTCGAGAAGAAAGGCATGCCAGAAGAGGCGAAAGATAAAATGGTCGAACATGTAAAAGGGCTATCTACATTCATTAAGATGATCAAGTCGAAGGAGTACAAGATTATGAAACAACTTGGTAAGACTCTGACACATATATCATTAATGGGTTTGTTGATCACATCTAAGCCACACAAAGAAGCTCTATTTCACACCTTAAGGGAGGTTAAGGTCCCTTATGAAATACCAACCAAGAAGATGGGATCAATCATTAATTACATCCTTGCTATGGACCAAATTTCTTTTTCAGCAAAAGAATTAGGAGAAGGAAATTAGCATACGAAACCACTCTTTATAATAGTAAGGAGTAAGGACAAAATCATTACTAAAGTACTCATCAACAATGGATCATTACTAAACATTTGCCCATTCGCCACCCTAGATTTGCTGGGTATCAATACGACTGCAATTAGGCTTAGTTTTACAACAGTTAGGGCCTTTGATGGGTTCAGAAGAGAGATTATAGGGAAGATGGACTTATTTGTAAGTATCGACCCTTAGAATTTCAGTAGTTGATTCCAAGTTATGGACATCCTAAGGTCTTTCAACTTACACTTAAGAAGACCTTAGATTCATGCAATAGGGGCCATACCTTTGAGCCACCACTAGAAAGTGAAGTTTATCTCAAATGGCTAGGTGTTCACAATTTTAGGAGACCAAAATTGAGATTTACAAAGAAACGACCATACCTTATATAGGAAGTGAAGGGTAAGAGGAGTTTGGTCTATAGACATTTGAAGAAGTATGCATCATCATTGGTCCCAATAGAGAAAAGAACAATAGTGTAGAGTTTATGGAAGGCCAAACAAGTACCTATGGTCTTGGCTACAACTTGACTCCAATAGAAGAATTTTAGAAAAAACAAGTGAGGGGCAAGAGAGGTGATAGATTGTACCATGCCCCGATGACCTTCCCACCATTAATTGAGATGGTTATTAAGGTAGAGACTTAAGCCCCAAAATCTGTAAACAAAAGATTAGCAAACTCATCTTACAAGCTCCAGCACCATCTGAATAATTGGTTCTCTATCCCGATGAAAGGCAACAGGTCCTCCCTTGGGTTAAGAGTAAACCTTAGTTTAGTATTTCTAGAATTTTTCTTTTCATTAGTTATCATTGCAAATGTATCATTGAACATTTTGATTCAATAAATAAAATATTAGTTAGTTAGTTTCCTTCCTTTGTTGTATTTTAGTTCTCTTTTTCTTATATACACTTTTCTTTATATACTTTGCCTAGATCAAATGATTCGAACGAAAACCAGGGATACTTTATGCAAGTAGATAATGAGAATACCAATATCACTTTTGGCCCTACTGGGTTAGTCGTCGGGTGTGATGTCGATGACTACAGTGATATATAAGAGAAGTGGCAAAAACATGAATTGAGTAGAATTTCCATTGATGAATCAATTGAAACAATCAACGTAAGGGATGAAGATAATCTTAAAAATTTGAAGATTAGATGTAGCTTGAAAGAGGAACAAAAAATAGAAATGATTATGTTGTTAACTCAATATCAAGACATATTCACCTAATCTTATAAGGATATGCTTGGGTTAGGTCCGTCAATCAAGGTCCATCATCTACCCACACAAGAAGAGACCAAGCCTAAAAAGCAAGAGTTAAGAAGATTCCAACTTGACTTCCATTTGAAAATCAAGGAAGAGGTTGAGAAAATACTTGTAGTCGGATTCATTGAGGTATTTGATTATTTGGAATGGGTAGCCAACATTGTTCCAGTAATGAAAAAGAATAGGAAGGTGAGAGTGTGCATGGACTCTTGAGATCTTAATCAAGCAATGCCTAATGACAATTTTCCTTTGTCTCATATTGATGTCTTGGTAGATAATATAGCCAAAAATAATCTATTCTCATTCATGGATGTCTTTTTGGGATACAATCAAATTCGAATGTTTGAAGAAGACAAGATTAAGATGACCTTTATTACAACTTAGTGTACGTTTTGCTGTAAATTTATGCCCTTCGAGCTCAAGAACGTTAGGGCAACATATAAGGGAGCAATGGTCATAATCTTTCATACCATGATGCATAAAGAAATAGAAGTGTATGTTGACGATATGATTGCGAAATCTAGAGAAAGGGAAGATCACATAGAAAATTTAAGACAAATTAAGGAAGTTTCAACTAAAGTTGAATCTAGAAAAGTATACTTTTGGAATAACATCAAGGAAATTACTGGGCTTCATAATTAGCCAAAGGGGCATCGAACTTGATCTCGATAAAGCCAAAGCCATAATTGACATGCCCCCTCCATGTACACTCAAGGAAGTAAGAGAATTGTTGGGTCGTTTGAATTATACAGCTCAATTTATATCTCAGCTAATAGAGAAATGTCGCCCTCTATTTAAACTGTTGAAAAGGAATGCAAGGGTCAATTAGGACAAGGAATGCAAAAAAGCTTTCAGAAAACTTAAATAATACCTCATGAATTCTCCAGTATTGGTATCTCCTAAACCCGAGAAGCCGTTGTTCTTATACCTAACCATATTGCCTGAATCTATGGGATGCATGCTTGGGCAGAAGGATGAGGAAGGGAAGGAGCGAGCCATTTATTATTTGAGCAAGAAATTCATAGAAGGAGAGAAAAAGTACTTAAAAATTAAAAGAACATGTTGTGCATTAGTTTAGGTCATGCACCAGCTCAGACAATACATACTTTACTACCAAATCGAGTTAATTACATAAGATGACCCCTTAAAGTATTTGGCTAAAAAACCAGCCTTCATTGGTATAATTTTAAAGTAGCAGATGTTATTATTAGAATTTAACATCGCACATGTGAACCAAAGTTTTGTCAAGGGGTAAGCCTTGGTAGATCAACTCGCGATGAATCCCCCTAAGGACGTCCCTAAAGAAATGCAAGTCGAGTTTCTTGATGAAATAATCTTGGTAACTAAAAGAGATTATGATAGCCAAGCAGTTAAGAAACCCTCAAATTGAAAAATGTTCTTTATTGGAGTAGCCAATTTGTCTAGATGTGGAATTAGGGTAATATTAATATCCATTGAAGGTACACAATTCTTGATGGTAGTGAGACTTGTTTTTCCATATACTAACAGCATTGTAGAATATGAGGTATGTATTGTAGGACCTAAAATGGTGCTATTTAGGGAGATATAGGAATTAGAGGTATATGGAGATTCTTTGCTAATCATAGGTCAAGCTCAAGGTGAATATAAGATGAAGGACCCTAAATTGTTACTTTAACACGAGCACTTAGCCACACTAATAGACAGCTTTGAAGAGATTACGTTCACATACATACTAAAGGCTCAGAACCAATTTGCTGATGCTTTAAACACCTTGGCATCCATAATTCAAATATTAAGAAGAGTAGAGAGTCAACTGCTTAAGAGTGAAGTTGAAGAAAAGCTCGTTTTTTGCTTGACAATTGAAAGTACACATGATGAAAAGACTTAGTATTATGATATCAAAACATTCTTACAACATGGTACATGCCCTGAGAAGGTTGAGAAAGGGCATAAGAAGACAATTAGAAGGTTAGCTACGCAGTACTTGATAAGTGAGTCTACGTTGTACTGACAATCGTTTGATGGTACACTTCTATGGTATGTAGAAGGAAGTGCATGAAGGAGTATGCGGCCTTCACATGAATAGCTACATGTTTGCCAAGAAGATCATGAGATTGGAATATTATTAGTTTATTATAAAGGGAGGTTCCATCAAGCATGTCAAACACTACCACTTATACTAGGTTTATGCAAATAAAGTAAATGCTTCACCTCAAGAACTACATACACTATCTATGTCGTAGCCATTTTTAATAGTGGGTATAGACATCGTCAGCCTAATTACTCTAAAGGCATCCAATGAACACCATTTCATATTAGTGGTAATCGATTATTTCAGTAAGTGGGTTGAAGCCTGATCTTACTCGAATGTTACAAAAGGGGTAGTAATCAAGTTCAACAAAAGAGACATACTAGCTTAGTATGGTACTCCAGAGGCGATTATTACTAATAATGGTATGAATCTTAACAACTAATTAATGTTAGAATTGTATCGGTAGTTCAAGATCATTCATAGAAATTCCATTCCTTATTGATCTCAGATGAATAGGGCTATGGAAGTGGCCAACAAGAATATAAAAAAAATCCTTGAGAAGATGGTTGTCACATATTGAGATTGGCATGAAACATTGTTGTTTACACTCATAGCCTATCGAACCTTTATCAAAACATCAACAGGGGCAACCCCCTACTCATTGGTATATGGAACAAAAGTTGTATTACTAGTAGAAGTCAAAATCCCATCTCTCAAGATGTTGTCGAAAACTTGCTTGGATGAGGCTAATTGAATAAAGAAGCGTATCGAGCAGTTGAATCCAATCGATGAGAAAAAGGTTGATAGCCTTATGCTACAACATATGCTATCAACAACAAATGGTTAAGGCTTTTAATAAGAAAGTATGACCCTAAAAGTTTTAAAGAAGGAGACATGGTATTGAGGAAGACTTTGCCTAATATACAAGAATTTAGAGGGAAATTTGCTTCGAATTATAGAGGTCCTTACATTGTAAAGAAAGTGTTGCTTGGGGGAGCTTTGATTTTGTCTCAAATGAATGGTTTGAACTTAAGGGACCTTATAAATGCTAATGTAGTGAAGTTGTACTACCCTTGAAAAATTAGTAGAATTTTTGCTCAAATCATGAAATGCAAACAATCTTAATATTACCATGGTCTTATTTTCATTTTCTATAAGTAAAGTTGGTATCCCTAATGGTTGTCGATATTGGGTAAAACCTCTAACCCTTTTCCCGTTCCACCAAAAGGTCTTACTCTTTGCTCTATCCAAATGAAACCTACACACCGAAAATTCAAGAGAAGATGAACACTTAATTTGGAACGATGTCAATTGACTCTGGTGTAGATTAGAAGGGATTGTACCAACAATGTAAATCCACTACCTAACCAGTAACAAGTTAAAGGTTCTTGGGATATCAAGCACTTCAAAAGGGATTTCAAATTCCTCAAGGCTGATTCCTACTAACAGATTGACTTCTCCAACAATTCCCCTTTTTGACGCATCAAAAACCAGTATAGTAGTAGAACTGGGCTTAATCTCAGCATCTTTAACCCTAAGTAAGTGAAGGGTGGCCAATGGACAAACGATTAGTGAAGATTCATTGTTGATAAGCACAATGATACTATCTCATCATTACACTTTACCACTATAAATAGTGGCTTTGTGTATTGATTTCCTTCTTTTCCCATCTCTTCCAATACGAAAGTGATCTAGTTAATAGTAAAAGCCAAATTGGTGATATATCCCAATTTGTCAACTGATATTTCTTGTAGTACTTAAACTTCATTAAGGATCTTAAACAAGGCCTTCCTATGAGGTGGTGATGTCATAAGAAGGCCTATGAGGGAGATTTGGGCTGGAACTTTAGACAATTAGTCCATAACTCTATATTTACTAACCTTAATTAGCTTAGTGGACATGTTCACATCAACTTCTACTTCCTTCCTTACTAGGGTTTCATTGACAACTTTCTTCCTTATCTCATCATTAAGGTCATAAGCTCTACCTGACCTGGTTATTCCTCCAACTAAAGTGGGGGTGACCTTAGAGTTTTTCAAATTTTGATAGTGAAACAGACTAGCCTTGTAGCTTTCAAGAGTTAATGGGATGTGAAACACATACTTTTTGGATTTGAATGTGGTTAAGCCTTCCTCAAGTTATTTGTTAAATTGAATTAAAATGGGCTTAGGATTAGCTTCAATAACTCCAACAAAATCATTTGAGCCCCCAACTCTTCCGTTTTCTTGTTCAAATTCAAGCCTCCATCCTATTGGTGTTGTCAGTAAAAGGCGTCGGTTCCACATACGTATCTACTAAGTACTCTAATTCATTACTATTGTGACTTAATAAAGCAATCATAGGGTCTCTTGCTAGTTAGTGAGCTTTGAATTGCTTTTGAGTGAGATTTCTTAGCTCAGTTATTGTCATGCTCTAAATCTCTTCCTTAGTTATTTTACCTTCCTTTAGTAGGTGGTAAATAATTGGCTTAACCCAAGATTAATCTTGAAGATTCTTTCCTTACATGTGTCCTTTCTCCCTTAAGATCCATGCAACCTATTCAATAGGTATAGGCAACTCATCCAGATCGATTTCAAGTTCTAACTCATGTACCTCTATCATGTTAATCATTAGAGCATGATTAAGAAGAGGATTGTTATTAACAATTGGGACTGGTGTCTTAACAAAGTCCAATTATACTAAGCTTACATTAATAAGGTCTTGTATTTTGTTCCTAAGCCTCTAGCATTTGTCAATAAAATGGCTTACTTAGCCCAAATGGTAGTCACACTTAGCATCTGAGTCGAAATTTCTTAGCTTATATCGTTCATTAGGAAACTTAAAGCTAATAAGGTAGTCAGCCCTTAAATGTGTCAGTACCTAGCTTTTTGTTGTTATGGTTGCTAAACCAATGCCAATATGTTAGTTAGGTGAGTAGTCTAGCATGGAATTGGAGCAATTGGTGCTACACTTCTATTAGTAATAGCTACAGTAACAGTGGACTCTTTACCTTTGGCAACTGGTTTGTTAAGGGCTTGTCTTTTATTAGTACTTTCTTAAGCATGGAGCTTCCCAGAAGTGATGGCTCCCTTAATCCTAAAACCAGTCGAAACTACTTTTGCAAAACTAGTTGAAGCTAGCCTAATAAAATGAGTGAAAAAAGGTTTATCTAACATGTTGATGACTGTGAACGTAAGCTCTTTTTCAAGAATAAGTATTGATACTTTAGCAGCTAGGTCCCTCCAACGCTAAGCATATTCCTTAAAGGATTCATTGGGTTCCGAAGGTTACCCAAATCCCAAAGAGAATGTGCAACTTCAACGTTGAATTTTTATTGTACATAAAAGGCTTATGCCAACTCATCATAAGTATTGATTTGATTCAAATCCAATTAGACATACCAAGTAAAAGCTAGCCTAATTAAGCTATCTTATAAGGTTTGGGCAATAAGCTTGTCATAGTAAGCATATTTATGCAACTTGGGACGGCTCGTCTCATCATACTTCTTAAATTATAGAGTCTTAAACTTCTTTGGGTAGGATATTGGATCCCAAGTAGTAATGTTGATAATACTTACTTGTTCGAATCCATCAGTTTTTTCAAATGCCTTCATCTTGTCAACCACCCGTTACAGTAGTTTCTTCTCCATCTCTTCATGCTTATCATCTAATTCCTTCCTGAGGAATTCTAAGTTCATCCTTGAATTTGCTTTAGCATGTTGAAGTTCACTACCAACTGGTTGATACTCGGGTGGATTGATATTGATCCCCTTCCAATGCTTAACATAGGAATGTCCTTCTTAGGCCAATTGAGTTGCTCTAAGGAGGTTGATACTATTGGCTAGAAAGTTCATCTTTTGGGCCATGTTCTTCATGGATTCCTCTAAGTATGCAACCTTGTCCTTGGTAGCTACATGAAGATTGTCCACTGGATTAGGTTTTTCGACATTGCTAAAGTTTCCATTAGTTGTCATTCTTGCTCTTGACCGGGTGAATATGGGGCTCCGATTCGAGATGTACTAATTGTGAGATATCTTTATTGAACCTATACAAGTCAAATACTCAAGCTTTGCTAGAAAAATTTCATATCCACAATTCCTTCCTTTCTATTTTTTTTTTTCTTCCTCTTTTTTTTTTCCTTTTTGTCTTTTTTTTTTTTCCTTAAGAAAAGGAAAACATATGTCGAAAATAAAATGAACAAGATGAATAAAATGCAAATGGAGTATACGAATCCATAAAAGATCAAGTATTTATGCAACAATGTAGCAAAGCTAAAATTTTATTAATGTTGGCAACTCTGATGAGTCCTTTATTACATGAGAAGATGAGAAAAAGGAAAAACCAAAAAATTTACATAAGCTTCCTAACCTTGCTTAGGCATCTCTTGTCTTCGTTGAGTTCACTGATGCGTCTTCAAGCTTGAGCTAGTTAGGCTTATAGAACATTCCTCTCTTCTCAAGCTTGTTTGAGCTAGTCTTTCAAATGAGCCTCTTTTTTAACACAATCTTAGTGATACCTCTCTAAGCAAGCCTGGGCCCATCTTATAAAAGCTTGAACTTCTTCATTAGGGTTTGTCAAAGCTAGTGGAAGTATATCTGGAGCTTAATATTGAAGATGACCTCATCTTTTGAAACTAATAAAAAATAAACTCTCAAGTGTCTCGATAAGCACCAACCTTACCTTTAAGTTCTCCAACAATCTCAATAGGCTGTATCTCTGAGGACTCCCATAATTCCTTAACAGCTTGTAGCTTTGCTTCTTTCATAGCCGAAGGAACATCTTGCTCAACATATCTAAAGTTACTTAGTCTAATGAAGGTCGATGAGCTATTTCCTAAACCATACTAAACAACATATCACACAAGCCAAATAGTAGCCCATACATCCAAAGATCCCAATAAGGGGCACTACAACGTAATTTGTACAACCTAATATGGCTTGGTTGTAGTCATTCCAATTAGCAACCCATAATATTTCTTTTGGCTCCATATGTTGAAATATCATAACCCATTCTCTTAAAAGGCGACCTTTGGTATTTCAACCCTTTAGCAAAAGAAGCTATAATATCATACTCCCTAGTGAAGGGAGCTCGGTTCAACTTAAGCCCATAGTACTTCATATGGTTGACGAACCAAATAGTCAAAAGTTATATGTTACCTTTAAGTACCCTATGGTCATTCTGCTTTAAGAAATCCAAAGACTTGATCTGCTTTACTAAGAGGGTCAAAACATAGGACTTACCTACCAAAAATTAGTCTACTAATTCAACTACTCTATATCGAACATACGTTTGTCTAGTAGGGAAGAGGTAAGTGGTAAAGATAGCCAATATATAAGCATGGATTCAGTTTTTCTCCTAATCTTCTTTGCCAACACAATATCGAGGCTTATGAGATTTATGAGTTGTTAGGGTACCAAACCAATCCATAAGGGTACTAACCCTAATGCATTCTTCATTGCAGTTACCTAACGCTAATGCCTTCTAGGCTTCATCATGTCTTACTCCTAGAAAGTCATTGAAAGTATTGGCAGGTGACTTTCCATATTCTTAGGGATGTAGATGCCTTCTAAAAGTAAAGGAGCTTATAGCAGCTAAGTATGCTCTTCAATCGTGGGGCTCAATTCATGAGGGCCTAAGTAGAAAGCCCTTAATTTTAGGTTCCAACAATATACCAAAGCCCTAATCAAAGGAAGATAGATACTTGATATGGGTCTGTAGATGAACACACAAGCCTAATATCATGCATAACAAAGGGATGGGTTTGGACCATGAGATGGTTTGAAAGATAAATGAGAGTCGTAGGTTGAGCAGGGTTTCTCATGCACCAACGATGGATATGATACACCAACGCCTCACACAAGCTTGGGTTACCCTTAATATGACGCACCAACGTGGTTGGAGGTCACTCGCTGTTAGTCTACGCTCAATGGCCTAGATAAGAATAGCTCAAGAGTAAGCAGAAGAACACTTAGCTCAAGAGAGTGTAAAAGTTTAGTGTATTCTCTATATGTTATCCTACGACTATTACAATTTGCAAATATTTATAGTACCCAATTAAGGTAAATCCTAAGTTATAGGAAATTAGAGAAAATGATCCCTACTAACTAAGGAAAAAGGAGAATAATTTACAAGGGTAGCAATGTAATCGTGCAAAAAAAATATCCTTTATTAGAAAAGGACAATGCATGTAAGGTTTGCTCATTCTATGGTCCCCATGACATTGTTATCAAAGTAGGGGTGAATTTCAATCAAGTAAGGTTGACATCGATAGTTCAATAGGTTGGATAGTTGAGATTAGACCAGGGTTAACTTAGGAGGTAACTCATTTTCAGGTTGTCCTTAGATGATCAACTCCTAACGGTTGTTAGCTCGGCCTCTGCACTAATGAGGTTGGCTATATCCTGATTCAATGCTTGGACTAGGTTCTGTTGTAAAGGGGTTGGCTCCGCACGTTAGCTTATCACCTTAGCAACTTCTTGAATGATTAAGAGAGTGAAGTATCTCAATAAGTTAGACTAAGGAATGCTTTGCTCCTTAGCACTTAGTTCACCTTAAACAGCTCGGTAAGCTAACTAGGCAAGCTTACGAGCTCAGGAGCGCATGATTGGTCAATGATCCCTATTAATACCCACTTTAGAAAGAGATAAAAAGGGCTTAATACGGCTTTTGATAAACTCTTGATCGGTTGGCCTATAACATGCGAACTATGCCTACAACAAAGGCTAGGTATCAATAGGCTGGTGAACATGGATTTCTTGATATGATGTAGCTGTGAAAGGAGTAACCATGATATGTTACAGTATAGGAAAATACATTGGAAAGGAGAAAAACATATAACCTATACAAATACAATCTAGGTTACAAGGAAAATTTATTCTATTCTCAATTACAATAAAATAGTCACAAAACATGAATAAAACATGTCCTTGTAAGAAGCCCAATCAAAGTTGCCAATGGTAACCTTTATTTGCCATATTGTTACCTTGATACTTATAGATAATGTCATGAATGCATATTAGGTAGGTTCTAAAAGAATCCCAAGCACCATGGTCTCTCCTATTCTAAAGAATGGATCTACAATCATATTAGCTCAAGTAAGGGACCTAATTGGTCTAGATAATGGTTGCCCCATAATACCCAGGGCCTACACAATGGTCCCCTCATCTTAAGGGTTCCTAGGTCCAATTTTAACCTTTTCTATCACACATCATGATTTATTAAAAAAATAAATAAATAAACCCTACCCAAAAAATGATTAGGTCGTTAGGCCTTAAGTACCTTTGAATCTCAACAATTCGATTTAGAAGAAAACAAGTGAACATATATACATAAAAAGAATGAACGTATATATAAGAATTACAAGTCCATTTCATAGAAGGCTTAAGTTTTAAGGGTATATTAAGTGTTAGGGCCCAATTTAATATCTTAATGTGGCTAACCAAAAAGTGTCTCCAATGGAGTCACCAATCATTAAGCCTAAAATTCAATTTGCTGTTTTTTCTTAACTTGGTTTAAACTATACCCTATGCCTATTTAATTTAAACCTTAACAAAAGTTAAAAAAAAAAAAAGCATTTTTTTTATTAGTGTTTGAAAACTAAAGCCATTACCTAGTGAGACAAAGACAAAATTGAGTAAATTAAAACCAATTAAGCAGATCGATTTTAATTTAGCTACTAGTTCACGTTTTGAAAGTTTGTTAACATATTAAAACCCAAAAGTTATCACATTAGAATATTAAATTGGGCTTTAACTTTTAAAATACACCTTAAACTTAAGAGAAACAATTTTTTTTATTTTCTCATTTTTCTTTTTATATTATTTTTAATTTTGATTTTTTCCCTTTTTTTTTTGTTCAAAGTTTTTTTTCTTGTTTCTAAGAAAGGAAATGTAAAATAATTTTTTTTTTTAGTCACCTTACAGGTGCATACGTATCTGCTATTTGAAATTAACTTGCTACAATTCTTTTTTTTTTTTGTAAAACTTATCAATTTGGTTATTTTTAATTTTGAAAAGCTAATGAGTTTACATCATTAACTAGTTTATTTATTTTCAGAAAACATTAGAAAAGACCCTAATTTATTCATGAATTAAAAAAAAAAAATCCTATTTTCTAACCATTGGAAAAATGGATCATTGAGTTTTTTTTTTTCTTTTTTTCGTATGGGCCTTTTTTCTAAGTGAAAAGAGACCCCTTTCTAAAGTTAAAAAATAAAAGAAGAAGAAGAAGATCTCAATTTCTAAATTTTGGGAAAAGAATTTACTGAGTTTTCTAGAAAAGTAAACATTTTTTTTTACCTTACTATTTTGCAAAGTTCTAAAATGTTTAAAAAAAAACTTTTCTTTTTTTTTTTTAGAATATGAACAATAAAGCAAGGAAAACATTTTTTATTTTCATTTATGTTATTACCTTTTTGTTTTTTTGAGAAAGTACTAACTTTCTAAACATGAAGAAAAAAGAGAAAAAAAAAATTTATTGAATTTAAAAGAAACTTTCAAAAAAATCTAAACAACTGAAAAATTATTATTTTTATTTTTTATTTGAACCTTTTTTTATTAAAAAAGGTGGGCCCTACTTATCTCGAGTGTAGTGGTTACCCCATAATACCCCGAGGCTATATATTGCCCTCTATTTATTTATATTGTATAAAAAAAAACTTTTTCTAATTTTTTTTTCTTTGTGTTTATTTTTTATTTGTATTACTATTTTATTTATTTCATGTGAGCCCTACTCATTCCTAGGAGATGGTTACCTTACAACACTTGAGAACTATACATCCCTTAATTCTAAAATCATTTTAATAATTAAAACAACAAAAGTAAGATGACATGAACAAACAAACAAATAATAGAAATGAAAATAAAATAAATAAGAAAGAAACCTGGTCAAAGGAGTGGGTTAACAAGCCGGATTTGGGCATAGCATGGGTTAGTCATGGGTTAGGCATGGATCTTGAACTAAATTGAGTTATCAAAGAAGAAGAGGAAGAAGCAGTGACATGGGTTGATTTTAGATGATCTAGCCACCAAAATGAGCAAGAAAAGAGACTTTTATTAGCTTTTCAATGTTGAAAAAGCTAATGGTGATGATGTCTCCACCTTAAATGGTGGTTTGAGTGGTGGTTCGTAGTGGCTAATTCAAGCTAGAGAGAGAATGTGGCAATGAAGCTTGAATCGTGGAAACTTAAGTCCAACTAAGGGTAATTTCCTACTTTTTAAAAGGTATCAAAACTCATGGTGTGCCTATTTCATTTTACTAAGAACCACCACAAAGTGATGGTTCTAGAGAGAGAGTCGCTTGAAGACTAAGAAAGTAGATGAGTAAGCTTTCATAGTGAATTTCCAATGAAGATCAATGTCTAAATGTGAAGCCTGAGCCTTTATTTATACTATTTAAGCACTAATTCAAGATAGGAAGTTCCCATTTGCCATGCATGAACAAGCTAAGGCTTAAGTGTTCAAATCTTTGATTGGGGCGATTTTAGGGAAATTTTTTATAATTGATTAGGGATTGTATGTAGGGAGGATACAGTATTTCCATTTCAAAGCTTAGAAGATTTGATTGTTGCTCTAAATAACAAGATGTGCATTCTTGGTCTTTACATATTTTGAACTTTCCGTAATTTCTTAGCTTGGATTTGAACCCTTAAATGGATGTATTTAGACAAGATATGGGTACCTATTTGACACTTTCCATGTCAAAATCACAAAAATGTAAAGTTTTAGCTCGATTTTTCATTAAAAAATGAAGAGAAATGATTGAGAAACATGGGTTTGAGCCAAACTCTTTCTCTTGTTTTTTCCTACAAATTTTCGAGCTATTCCTTCCTTCCATGGTGTCATCATGTGTTGAGCACGTACGGTGCACCACCCTAAGCACGTGAAGTATGCACGCTTCACTTGAAAAAAATGGGCACGTGTTCTGTTAGCCTGTTTTCAATGGGCCATGCCCATTCCAATAAGGCTTGGATGGCTCGAATTAAAAGGAGCCGTACCAGGCCAACTTAACAACCTTTTTTTTTTCTTTTTTAGTTTTTATTGATTATCATTATTAAATAAAAAAAAAACCTCAAAACTAAAATAAAATTAGTCCTAGTCTAAAATTCTATGTATATTAATTTTCTAAAATTTCATTTTTCATTATTTATTTTTCTCTTTTCTCGTTTTTTATTTTTAATGGTTTTTTTTTCTTTTCACTTATTATTATTATTATTTCAAAAACTTTTTCTTCTTTTTTTTTCTCTTCTTTTTTTATTTCTCTAGATTAGGGAACTTCAAAAGCTTTAAAGATATCGAGGTACAAAAATGGGGGTATCTATACACCCCCCAATCAACACTCAAGGGCTGCCCCCAATTATCGAGGCAACCTACTATATCCTTCAATAAATACTTAAGGGGTTCATTATAAGGGCATAGCTCAAGTTTATATGCTCTTTCCCATGGTATGATCCTCTTCAACTCAAACATATGCTACACTCTATAGAGATGAAGTAATACCCCATGCCAAAGAAAGATAAGGTCAGTTGTATCTAAGGGATGGATCTGAACTCATAGAAAGCTCAAAAATGAAGGGTAGAATGGGAAAAAACATGCAAAAACCCACAATCAGCTCTTAGGATATGTCACACCAAGGAAATACCGAAGATTCACAAATCAACTAAATATGAAACATGAGCCAATTTAACGAGGATACTCATCACCTAGCCTTACTTAAGGATAAGGATAAGAGTAAGTTAAGTAAGCAAATGAGATAATGCTCATAAGCCAGAGTAATTTAATATATTTAGGTAAGATGTCAAGATGATTCTTGCAACTATAAAATATAAGGGTATTTATACTTGAAAATCTAGGGCAACCTACTAAATATGATAAAGACAAAAGGGTAATGTCCAAAATAAGTAAAATATAAGGAATGTTAAAGGGTATAAATGAAAATCAAGAAAACATTTGATTTGTATAATAGATTTCATCACATAGGTGCTTAGATACGTGGCTAGTAGCTAGAGGAAAGCCTTTGGTAGAAACAAACAAAAGAGTACAATCAACTTAATTGTTGCTAAGCTGAGTTGTAAGCTCTTTCATAGTAAATTCAACTTAAACTTACTCTAGGCATCTATGGGATAGGTTGGTCGAGCTAGTGGTCGAGTGAACCAATCTATTAGTTGAGCATTCCTCAGGTTGGCACTTTGAGACCATTGTTTGGCATGGAAAGGTTTGGATCAGAAATGGTAGCAAGTCGATGGATTAGAGTAGTTCAGTTTCTTACTATATAGGTTAGTTGACGAGAATGCACATCACTAAGTTCTCGAGACCTTAGGCTCAAGCTCATGTCAAGGGTCCTGTAGTTCGATTCTTATCATCCCCTCCAAGCTGATTTAGATTTAGGATCATATTCAATTGGTCTTTGTTCTACTCTTCTTTTGGTCGGTAAGGGCTAAGGTCAACAATATTGAACACATCGGACACTCTAAAGTCTTCTAGAAGCTCTACTCCATAGGCATTATTATTGTTCCTTTCGAGTATCTTGAATTGTCCTTTAGCTCGAGCAAATAATTTTTTCTTCCTCTTATTAAGGAACCTCTGTTTGCTTAGGTGTGACCACTCTTGATCATTGGTTTGAAACTACTTGGCCTTCTTTCCCTTTCCTTTCTCCTTTAACCTTATGATAGCTCGATCAATGTTCTAAGCAACTTTCTAGTAGATTTGTTGGAAAGACTAAGCTCTAGTACTTGCCTCTAGTCGTCTTGGTCAAGCAATGGCATTGGGGTGTAATCAAGAGGTAGTTTGGGGTTAAAACTATAGATGACCTCAAATGGGGCATATCTAATGGTTGTGTACACTATTCTGTTGAAGTAAATCCTACCATGGCTAGCCTTATATCCTAATCAACTATGTTCTTTCCCACTGCAACTTAGAGTAGTGAACCTAAGGTACAGTTGATGGCCTCTATCTAACCATCGGTTTAGGGATGGTAAGAAGTGTTGAAAATAACTTTGTTCCCATCTAACACCAAAGAGTCTTCTAGAAGTGGCACAAGAATTTTGGGTCTCAATTCGACACTACACTCTTTGGTACTCCTTGCAAGCGAACAATTTCCTACGAAAATAAAGAAGCAATAGCCAAAGCATCGTTAGTTTTGGTGCAGGGCACGAAGTGTACCATCTTATTGAATCTGTCTATGATAACCATCATAGAGTCTTTGCCTCGAGCAATTCAAGGTAGTCCAAGGACAAAATCCATGCTCAAATCAGCCTATGGTTTAGTCTGGACGAGTAGAGGTATAACTCTTCCTTACATAGCTTTGCTCTTTGCTCTCTGGCAAATCCCACAACTCTCCATAATATGGTGCACATCACGCTTCATTTTAGGCAAAAAGAACCTTACATTCAGCAGTTTATATATCCTTTTCTCTTTAAAATGTCTAGATAGTCCACTAAAGTGAGCTTCTCACATTAGTAGCTCTCTCATAGAGTAGGTCAGTATACATAGCTTGTTGCCTTAGAGCAAATATCCATCCTCTACATGATAGTCATTTGCTGTCTTTCCCTCTTCACATCATCCATATATGGGAGCAAAATGGGGGTCTTAAGGATATCTCTCTTTTATGCTAGCAAATCCTATAAGTCGAGTTTGAAGTTGGGTAAGAAGAACATGTCTTCTTGACAGGGCATCAATAACCACATTGGTCTTGCCTTACTTATACTTAATAACAAAATTGAATCCTTCCAAGAACTTAACCCATCAGGTTTGCCTCTTTGATAGTTTAGTCTAACTTTGGAGATACCTTAGAGACTCATGATCAGTATGAATGACAAACTCTCTTAGTAAAAGGTAATGCAGCCACACTTAGAGAGCTTGAATTAACACAAGGAGTTCTTTTTCATATACAAAGTAATTGAACTAGGGTCCTCTCAACTTCTCACTACAGTATGCAATAGGTTAGCCTTCTTACATTAGTATAGCTCATATTCTGACTCCTAATGCATCATATTGAAGCTTAAGCACCTTCTCAAAGTCAAACAAAACTAAGATCAGGGAAGATGTTAATCTTTCTTTCGCCTTGGAAAAATTTCTCTTCTCTTTCTCTCCCCATTTGAACTCTACATTCTTCTTTATCAACCTGATGAGAGGTGCAACAAAGGTACTGAATTTTTTTATGAAATGAAAATAAAATGAATCTAGTTCATAGAAGCTTCTCACCTTGGCACATGTGACTATAGTTGGCTATCCAACAATAGCTCGTATCTTCTCATCATTGACTCATAAGCTACCTTTGCTCACAACATATCTAAGGAAGATCACTTCTTCTTAGCAAAAACAACACTTCTTTGAATTTCTAATCATCCTTTTAGCTCTGAGTACATCAAACACAGCTTGAAGATAGCCGGCATGACTCAACAGGTCGGCACTATACACAAGGATGTCATTAAAGTAGACCACAACAAACTTTCCTATTAGATATCTCAATACATGATTCATCAAACTCATGAAAGTACTAAGGGCATTTGATAGGCCAAAGGCACTACCATCCATTCATATAGACGATGTTAGGTTTTAAATGTAGTCTTCCACTCATCTCCTTACCTCATACAAATCTGGTGGTAACTTGACTTCAAGTCAATCTTGTTGAAAATTCTAACACCACTCAATTCATCTAACCTTAGAATGGGGTACCTATATTTGATTATAATCTTTTAATGGCTCTACTATCCATACACACATATGTTAAGTACCATTCTTCTTTGGCATAAGTAATGTAGGTATGGCACAAGGGTCGAGAGTCTCTCTTACATATCCCTTTTCTAGTAGTTCGTTGACCTATCTCTAGAGCTGGGTAGCTTGTTTGGGATTCTTTCAATAAGCAAGCTTATTTGGTAGGGTAACACCAACTATCAAGTCAATATAATGCTTGATATCTCAAAAAAAGGGTAGACTTCAAGTAGTTGCTTGGGAAACAGGTCAATATACTCTTCTAACAATTCTCTAACCTCTCTAAGCAACTTAGCTTGCTCCTTCAACTCTAATAGCCTTCTGATTAGCAAAGAGGTTGGCACATCGAATTGAATGACCTCCCAGAGCTCAGATTAGCTTAGTACTTAGCTTATAACTTACTCACTTAGCTCAAGGTCATGGGATTCAAGTTAAATTTCTTTCCATCTTTCTCAAATGTGTATGTATTCCTAAAACAATCATGACTGACCCTTCAATCAAATAACCAAGTTAGCCCAACAACACATGAGATGCACCCATGGGCAACACATCATAAAGAATTTCATCAGAGTAGTTTCTAATGGATATCGATAGCAATACTTACTAAGTAAAATTTAGTTTTCCTTTCTCATTTAGCCAATGAAGCTTATATGGTCTTGGATGTGATAAGGTTGGTAATTTAAGCTTTTAAACTAGGTTGGAAGATGTTACATTAGTACAACTTCCACTGTTTACTATGAGTGCACACACTTACTCATTCACCTTACAAGTAATGTTCATGGTTCAATGCGCAAGGCTCACCAGATGACTAAAGTTAGCTCGTCCAAGTTATCACCATATACATTTTCTTCTATAAGTCCTTCACTATCCTTCTCAGCTTCCTCTTTCAATTCTACCTTTTCTTCAAGCTCTTCATCAATACTATCTTTTTAACGGTAGGGACTTCACCTTTGATAACCATGGCATGTCGATTGGGGCACTAGGCGGCCATGTAACCAAAACCCTAACACTTAAAACACTTGATCTAGCTCAACTTTCATCTTGATCCTTAACCTTTCTCATAGGTCCTTAGTGGTACATTGTGGTCATTAATGCAGCTCTTCTACTTAGATATGACTTTAGTTCTCCTACCAGGCTTAATGCTGTATTGAGCTTAGTTGCCAACATAAGTAAGCCAACTACTTTGAGCAAGTCAGCTCAGTTGAGGTTGAATCGACTTATTCCTCCTCTGTCTCTCCACATGCTGGGCTATCCTTATAGGCTCATCCAAAGCTACAAAATGTTGTAGCTCCACTATATCTTAGATCCCTACTCTCAACTGAGTCAAAAATATGGAAACTATTTAGGCTGATGGCTCACTCACTTCACAATGGATCATAAGCATTTGAAATTCTTACACATATTCATCAACAGTTCAATTTCATTGCCTTAGCACAAATTTAGCTCTAAGGACTCTTTTCATCTTAGGCCAAGTGCTAACTTCTCTATATTCATCTCATCTACTCATGGCTTGAAAGTGTTTCAAACACATCGTAGCATATCTTGAGAACTCTACAGTAGTAGTTCTTACCTTTTCATGATCCTCATATTGATAATAATTAAGGCTCGTTTTACCTTTCCTTCCAAATTGAGGTAGTCATCAGCATCCCTAGAACCATTAAAGGTCAAAATTTGAAGATTCACATGGTCAACACACAGGCTACTTGTAGTCTTTCGTCCACTTCAATATATTCTTCTTCAATCTCCTCATCTACTTTACCTAGGTCTATTCTCCTCTACACATGTCCTCCTGCTCCTCTACCTCAATCTTACCAATCTAGGACTTATCCTTAGACAGGTTAAGCATTATGGATAGTGGCACCAACTTTAAAAATAACCTAGGGGTAATGTAATTGACTCCATTAGATTGAGATGCTAATGCATAAATAGTTCGAGTTAAATTAGCTATTAAGTGAGTCATCTCATTAAATCGCTCATTAGAACTTATAAGGGAATTTTGTTATTATCGATTATGGTGGACAACACCACTGTTATCATCTCCAATACCAATGTTAACACTTGAATAAGTCATTCTTACTCAATTTTGTACTTACAATAAACATAAAATACTTGTATTAACTAAAGAACAACTCACTCTCAGTCTTCAATTAGTCAATCACACCAACTACACATTTCAACTTCTCAAAGATTCAACACCAGATCTAACTATATCAGTTCTCTTATCTAAACAAACGAATACGACTTGTTCTATTTTCCACAACTCAAAACAAAGTAGAACAAAGTATAACATAGTAACAAAGGACAATAATACAATTTCCATTACTTACCAAGATACTATAGCTAATCCTTACACAACCTCAGCAGTTATCTCATTTAGCAACACACTTAAGATATAGGTGATAACAAACATAACAAGCAGTAACAAGACATAACAATAACTTACCTAAGTGAACCTTCAATTTGATACCAAGATTATATGCCATGCTAAGAAAGGACAAGGTTGGCCATATCTAAGCGGTAGGTTTGAACTCACAGAAAGCTTCAAAATGAAGGGTAGATTACGCAAAAGTAAGCAAAAACCCAAGATTAGCTTTTAGGATATGACAAATCAAGGAACCATCGAGGACTCATGAATCAACTTGATATGATGCACAAACTAATTCAATGAAGGTCCTCACCACCTAGCCTTACTTAAAAGTTAGAATAAGAGTAAGCTAAGCGAGTAAACGAGAGAATGCTCATAAGCAAGAGTAATTCAATATATTTAGGTAAGATGTTAAGATGATTCTTGTGGCTACAAAATATTAGAGTATTTATATCCAAAAATCTAAGGCAACCTACTAAATATGGAAAAGACAAAAAGGTAATGCCAAAAATAAGTCAAATATAAAGAATGTTGAAGGGAATAAATAAAAAATCAAGAAAACATTTGAATTATGCAACAGGTTCCATTATCTAGGTGCTTGGATACGTAGCTGACAGTTAGAGGTAGGCTTTTAGTAGAAACAGATAAAAGAGCATGGTCAACCTAATTGTTGCTAAGCTGAGTTGCAAACTCTTCTGTAGTGAATTCAACTCAAACTTGCTTTAGATAATTTAAGGATAGTTCGATCGAGCTAGTAAGTAAATGAGATGAACCATTGGCTAAGCATTCCTTATGTCGGTGCTCTAAGATGATTGTTAGGTATGGAAAGGCTTGGTTAAGAAATGGTAGCAGATTAGAGGGTTGGAGCAGCTCAAACTCTTCCTATGTAGGTTAGTTAAGGAGATAATACCTCACTAAGTTCTTGAGACCTCAAGCTTAAGCTTAGGCTCGAGTCAAGAGTCCAGTGGTTTGATTCCTATCATGAAAAGAGTTTTGTCATACTCTTTGAAGAAGAAAAATTATGAAATGAAGTGCTAAAGTTAGAATAAAGGAGAAACCCTACCCCATTAGGCTTTTATATAGCCAATAGGGGGGAAATGTCAAGCCGTCCACGTATTGCTATTGACCTATCCAATGGTTAGGGAAGGATGGTAGTGAAAAGTCTCCATTAATGCCATCATTAATCCTTAATTAAGACGTTCCTTAAGTACATTAATGGAAACACATACAACATACTATCCCAAGCATCATCATTGTGCTTAAAAAAGACAACATTAGAAAAGACCACACAAAACAGTTACTTCAAGTGTCACATATAGAAGATCCTCGTAAAATACTTACTCTCGAATGCTTAAGGCTACTCATATTTCTACCCACAGGATGTCTTACAGGGTCTTTGGTCTCCTAAGCTTGAATATATTTGATAAACAATGCCAAAGGCAGACAATGTCGGTCATATCAAGGGTAGGTCAAAGCTTGCTAAAAGCTTGAAAACGAGGATGGAAATGCACAAAATAGAAAATAAAGAAGCAAAATCCCATTAACGATTTCATAGATATGATGCACTAAGGAATCTTCGTAGACTCATGAACTAACTCAATATGATACATAAATAGCTCGATAAGGTTACTTGCCACCTAAACTTACTCAAGAGATAGGATAAGAGTTATGGTAGAAGTAAGTACAATAGCTCACAAAAGGGAAAGGTGTAGATATTTAATATCAAATAATTGTTGTGGCTACAATGTATAAGGGTATTTATACCCGATAACCTAGGGCAACCTTCTAAAAATGGAAAAGACAAAAAAGGCATTTTCTAAATAAAGTAAAATATAAGGAATGAAAAAGGGTATAAGTGAAAATTCAAAAGAACAAGTGATTGGTGCTATAAATGCTTTCACGAGGTTATTCAAACACGTAGTTAGTAGTTAGTGGCTAGGCTTTAAGTAGAAGAAACAAATTTCTACAATTAGTCGAGCTGTTACTAAGCAGAGATGTCGAGTAGATCTAAACATTCTTTTGGGGTAAACTCGGCTCGAACATGCTCTAGTTAGCTTGGAGTCTAGTCGATCAAGTAGGTGATCAGGTAGGTCGAGCTATTGCTTAGACATTCCTTAAGTCAACAGTTAAAGATAATTGATAGGCTCGAGAGAGTTCTTCTTGAGCTAGGTAGTAGATTGGCATTTTGGACTAGTCAGCTTCTTTAGTTGTAGGTTGAAATGAGAGGATCCACTTTGCTAATCCTTTAAGACCTTAAGCTCGGGCTTGGAATAGTGGTCTAGTGGCTCATTCCTATCATCAGCTCTAAGTTGAGATGGATTTGGGATCAAATTTGGTTGGTCTTCACTCTGTTCTCCTTTAAGTTGTTAAGGGTTGAGGTCAACAATATTGAAAATCTTAAAAACTCCATAATCTTAAGATAGTTCCAATTGGTAGGCATTGTCATTGATCTTTTGGACTATTTTAAAAGTACCTTCAGCTTAAGCAAACATCTTGCATTTCCTCTTACTCGAAAACCTTTCTTTGCTTAAGTTCAACCATACTAAGTTGCCAAGCTAAAACTATACCATTTTCCTTCCTTTACCTTTCTCCCTCAACTTCTTGGTAGCTTGATTAATTTACCAAGCAACCTTTTGATAGATTTGTTGAAAGGACCGTACCGAGCTCTTTCATCGAGGTCTTCTTGTTTAGACATAGGTGTTGGAGCATAATCAAGGGTTGCTCTAGGTTGAAGCCATAAACGACTTCAAAGGGCATTTGTTTGGTGATATTATGTACTGTTCGGTTCTAAGCAAATTCCACTACAAGCGAATAGATATCCCAATCAACTAAGTTCTTATGTACTGTAGCTTGAAGTAGTGAATCAAAAATGTGGTTGATGACCTTTATTTGACCATTGGTTCGAGGATGGCAAGAAGTATTAAATAATAGTTTGGTTCCCATCTGACACCAAAGAGTTTGCCAAAAATGACTTAAGAACTTTAGGTCTCTATCTAACACCACACTCTTTAGTACTCCATATGAGCAAACTATTTACTACAAAAACAAAGAAGTAATAGTCTAAGCATCGTTAGTTCTAGTGTAGGATACAAAGTGTGCCATCTTACTAAATCTATCCACGACAACCATAATAGAGTCTTTGTCTTGGGTGATTTAAGATAATTCAAGGACAAAATCCATGCTCAACTCAATCCAAGGTCAAGTTAGGATGGGTAAAGGTATTGCTTTCCCTTGTTTGCCTTAGCTTTTGGCCCTCTTGCAAGTAGCATAGTTCTCAACAATCTGATGGACATCTCATCACATCTTAGGCCAAAAATCTATCATTCAACAACTCATATGTTCTTCTTTCTCTAAAATGTTTAGAAAGCTCACTAGAACAAGCTTCTTTTACTAGTAACTTTCTCAAAGAATAGGTCAATACACATAACTTGCCTCCTCAAAATATATATCTATCTTTTACATGGTAGTCATCTACTATTCTTCCTTCTTCAAATCATTCAAATATAGGACTGAAATGGGGGACTTGAGGATATTTCTCTTTAATGCTTACAAACTGCAATAGTCTAATCTATAGCTCAATGAAAAGGACATGTCTTCTTGATAAGGCATCAATAGCTACATTGGTTTTGCCTTCCTTATACTTGATCACAAAACTAAAACCTTTAGAGAATCAACCCATCATGCTTATCTTTTTGATAGCTTAGTCTGACTTTTGAGATGCCTCAGGGACTGATGATCAATATAAATGATAAACTCTCTTGAGAGTAGATAATGTTGCCATACTTGGAGTGCTTGAATAAGTGCAAAGAGTTTTTGGTGATATACTGAATAATTCAACTAAAATCCTCATAGCTTCTCACTATGGCAGGCAATAGGTTAGCCTTCTTGCATCAATACAGCGCTTATGCCAATACCTAAAGCGTCTCATTCAAGCTCAAATATTTTCTTAAAGGTAAGCAAGGCTAACATAGGTGCAAAGGTTAATCTCTCCTTCACCTTAGCAAAACTTCTCTTCTTTCTCTCCCCACCTAGAGTCAATCTTTTTTTTTTTTTTTTTTTTGTTAACTCAATAAGAGGTGCAATGGTGTTGAAACCTTTAATGAATTGCTAGTAAAAAGATGCCAATCTATGGAAACTTCTTACCTTAGTACAAGTGGTCAAGGTCATCCATTCAATAATTGCTCGAATCTTCTCATCATTAACTCATAAGCCTCCTCCACTAATTACATATCTTAGGAAAACCACTTCCTCCTAGCAGAAGCAACACTTTTTTAAGTTTCCAAATAGTTGCTCAGCTTAGAGCACAACAAATATAGCTTGGAGATGGTTTAAGTGGCTCAACGGGTCGATACTGTACATAAGGATGTCATCAAAGTAGACCATGATACACTTTCTAATCAAATTTCTCAACATATGATTCATCAACCTCATGAAAGTTCTCGAGGCATTTGATAAGCCAAAAGGCACTACCATCCATTCATAAAGACCATGTTGAGTCTTAACCACAATTTTCCATTCATTGCCTTATCTCAATTGAATCTAGTAGTATCCTGACTTCAAGTTGATCTTACTAAACACTCTAGTACCACTCAATTGATCTAACATGTCTTCTAGCCTTGAAATGAGGTATCTATACTTCATTGTGATCTTATTCACAACTCTACTATCCATTCATATTCACCTAGTACCATCCTTCTTTAGCACAAGTAATGTAGGCATCACATAAGGCCTAAGACATTCCCTCATGTATCCTTTCTCTAGTAGCTCATCGACTTGTCCATAGAGTTTGACAGCTTGCTCAGGGTTCATCTCATAAGCAAGCTTATTCGGTAAAATAGCATTGAGTATCAAGTCAATGTAGTGTCTAATACCTCGAAAAGGAGGTAACCCTTCAAGTAACTACTTGACAAATAGGTTAGCATATTCATCCAATAACTCTTAGACTTCCTCGGGTAATATAGTTTACTCCTTCAACTCTAATAGTCTTTTAATCAATAAGAAGCTTAGCATGTCGAACTTGATGGCTTCCTAGAGGTCGGCTTGACATAGAACCAATGCCTTCTTTGATCCTTGGGCTAACTTAGGTTGTAACTTGCTTACTTAGCTCAAGATCATAGGGTTTAAGGTGATCTTCCTCCCATCTATCTCAAACACATATGCATTTCTAAAACCATCATGAATGACTCTTCAATCAAAGAGCCATGGTCAACAGAATAACATATGGGATGCGTACATGGGTAGCATGTTATAAAGGATTTGATCAGAGTAGTTTTTAACTAAGATCGGTAGTAACACTTGTTAAGTGACATGTAGTGCTCATTTCTCATTCAACCAATAGAGCTTTTATGGCCTTGGATGTGTTATAGTCTGCAATTTAAGTTTCCTAATCAGGTCAACATATGCTACATTAGTACAATTTCCACTATCCATTACAAGTACATAAACCTGTTTGTTCAGATTACAGGTGATGTGAAACAAATCCTCACGTTGCTTTTCTTCAAATGATGGTTCAATGCTCATTATGCATTTGATGACTAAAGTCGGCCCATCCAAGTCCTTGGTAGACACATCCTCTTCAACTAGCTCATTAACCTTTGTTTCTCCTTTTAACTCTCAGTTCTCCTTAAGTTCCTCATCTGTATTGTCTACCTCATTCTTTGGACCATTGCCCTTAATAATCATGGTTTGTCTATTTGGGCATTGAGTGGCCATGTGCCCAAATCCCTAACACTTAAAACACTTGATCTAGCTCAACTTTCGTCTAAATCCTTATCCCTTCTGATAAGTTCTCTTTAGAAATTCCTAGTCAATAGTGCAAATTTTCTACTCAATCACAACTTCAGCTCTCCTATTAGAGCCAGTATTTTGAGGAACTCTACTACCACTTTAAGTAGGTCAGTAGCTTTGAATAGGTCAACTAATCTGAGGTTGGATTAGCCTATTTCTCCTCTATCTCATTGGGCTATTCTTATAGCCTCGTCTAATGTAGTAACCTATTGAAGCTCCACTACATCTAAATATCATTCCTTAACCCAGTAAGGAACTTAAATATTGTTCAGGCTAATAGTTCATTAACTTCACAACAAATCACAAGCATTTGAAATTCCCCTACATATTCATCAACAGTCCGGCTCCCTTATCTCAATTCTTAAAGCCAAGCAAAAGTATTTTACAAATAGGTATCCAGCACAAATCTATTTCTAAGGACCCTCTTCATCTCGAACTAGGTGTTGAGCTCTCTATATCCTTCTTACCTCCCCATAGTCTAGAAGTTCCTCCACTACATTACAGCACAACTTGAGAATTCTACAACAATAGTTTTCACCTTCTCACGGTCCTTATACTAATAATAGTCAAAGATTCATACATATATTCTATGTTTTTATGGTGAATTTTGCTTAAGAATTGATAAATACATGTATTTTGGATCAAGCATGTCAAGATTGAGAAAAAGGATGAAAAACATGAACTCAAATATAAGATTCAGGGGATAAGGGGAATTAGATTCTACTAGCCTTCTATTTTCCTTATCATGCGTGCATGATGGAAAGTTTACTCTTCATGAGTTTAAGAATGTACTCTACTAACTTAGAGTGATTGATCTTATTTTCTTATTTGCTATCTCTCATAGATGTCACATGAATGTAATTATATGCGTACCGTAACTCACTTAAAAGTCTCCAACTAGCATAATAGACAAGATAGAGCAACCACAATTGAACACAACAAACAAGAGCTGAAATTTGACGAATTTAGTAGCTCACATGACCAAGTTGCTACAACAATTCAACTATAGGAAGCTAGCATGAGTTTCCACCAACTAAGCAACTACACTTTAGTTTGAAGGAGTTCATTAATTGTAACTATTAGAGAGCCAATCAAGTGTGAAGCTTCAATGTGAACCAAAGTTGATTATCACAGCAATTTCCCTCTATTTGAGAGCAACTCATGTAAAATAAAGGCTAAACACAACACACTAGAGTGTCACTAATTGACAATTATAATTGATACAACAACTAAGTTCTACATGAAGAAGTTGAGCAGCCTTTTTTTGTAGTAGAATAGAATAACCTAACATGCAAGTTAAGTACCTAAATAGACTTTTCAATAGTAGACACAAGTTGCAATTTGAGGAAAAATAGCAACTCCTTCTTGCATGCTTCTAGCAAACTACAAGTCTAGCAACACTAAGCTGCTGCCCTATCGTCTTAAGCCTTACATGGACAGCAAAATTAGATGACCAACAATATATAGCATTTGTAGAACACTCTAGAGAGACAAACCTAGCAACAATTCCATTCAATTAGAGCAGCTGCGAATACTTGAACTTGGTGTTCTCCAAACTCTAATGATAAGTATTTTATTATATATATTTATTTATGGATTTTATTACTGTTTTTGATATTTTTATGGATATTTAGTACTTAATTCAATAATATTTTGATTTTAGGCTTTAAGGAAATAATTGAGAAAATTTATGTCATGCCATCCAAATATTCCAAGATATATGGAAGATATATTTCAAGATTTCATAAAGTCCTTATAAATATTAGCATTTATTTATTCACATTCTAAGGTTTTAGATACACATCTTTTTTTCTCTTTTATTCTTTATTTGTTTCTTAATGTTTTAGATTAGTTCCTTTTGGTATTCAATTATTAAGAACCTTAGTTTTATGTATAATTAGTTTTCTTTTCTTTTCAATTTATGATTTCTAATTAATTGCGATCCAATTACGTGTTCTTTTACTACTTTAAATTAATATTACTAGTGCATTAATTTAATATTTGATTTCATGTATAGACATCGAGAGATGATATATATGAATAAATCTAGTGTAATTAGAAGGAGTTAGTGTAGACCTAAAGATAGGATATAGTGATTTCTTTAAATTAAGATGAAACCTAATAGTAGAATTTACATATCATTAATGCAATTTTAGGGGTTTTAATCAAGAAGAGATTCTGGTTAACTATTTTAAGGTTAGGCATTAGTAATCTTGAGAGATATATTAGTATAATTTAGGAATTCTCACAATCCAGTTAATTAGAATGAGATTGTTATATACTTCATTGTTCTACGATAATCAATATTTGAATACTAAATTCATGCATTATCAATATTTTTAATTTCTATTTATAATGCATATTAATCATTTTGCATATTAGTTTAATTAATTCTAGTTTAGATTTAATTTTCTTGAATTTATTTATTGATTAAAATTATTAGGTTAGATATTAGAAAAAGAGTAAACTACTAGTAATCCTACTAGTCCCTATGGGATCGATATTTGAACTTATATTCGTTATATTATAAATTAATAGGTACACTTGCCTCATATCAAGTTTTTGGCACCATTATCAAAGACTATAATATTAAGAATGCCTTAGATCTAGTACTCTAACCATTACTAAAAATTGAAAAAAATTAGGGAAAAAAAAAAAAATCCTTTCTTTTTGTTTTGGTATGTTTTGCCATATTTAGTTGTTAGTTTTACTTATTTTTCTAATTTTGCTTTCTAGTTTATCTTTTCTTTTGACAACAAATTTTTACTCATGTATTGTAGACACCAAATTTTTACTCTTTTTATTTTATTTTATTTCATTTCAATAAGACAAAGGTCCTAAATCAGGAAAAATACAAAAAAAAAATATATAAATTTAAAGAAAACCCAAAAATATATATAAATAAGTAAAAATATAATAAATTTATAAAATTGCAAAAAAAAATAGAAAGTTAAGAAAACAAAAAAAAAATAAGAAATTTGGAAAAAAGAAAGAAGTTTAGAAAAATACAAAAAATAGAAAAATAGAAATAAACATAGAAAATTGAAAAGTCACAAAAAATAGTAAAAAATAAGGAATTTAGAAAACAATAAAATTTTTAAGTAGTTTAATAGAATAGATTTCTTAATTTAAATAAATTTAAGGAAAAGACCATTAGGCTTAGCTTAAATTTGAATCTAGCCCAATCTAACATCGCCCTTATGTGTAAGACAAGACACAGGCCAACGACCTAACGAATAAGTACTTGATCATAGCATTAAGTATAACTTAGAGGTTGTAAGTTTGATCTAAGCAAAGCACAAATTGTGCCTTTTATTTTTTCATCCTTACCATTTGACATGTACCACGATCTGGTTAGGTCAAATGTCTATACAGACATGTAACAAAAGCTGATTAGGTCATGCGGATGATGTGGTGCCTATGTAGTGCCACGTCATCATCTCTTTCCCCCTTATTCCTTGATTTTCCTTTCCTTTCCCAATTCGTAGTCCTTGCTTTACTGTAAATTTTCACACAATTTCTACACACATACATGCAATTCCATTATGCTTTCATGTTATACACATAGCCTACTTTGGATTTAACCCTTAAAATGGTACACATTCATCCATCAAGACTAGCCAAATCAAGCTTAAAAAATGGAAAAAGTCAATTTCGAAGCTAGGACATCAATGGCAAATTTCAGCCATTAACGAGCTTTCTAAGCTTGTATAAGCTCGAGAACCTATAAATTAGACCCTCCCATCCTTGTTCAGGGATGAGCTCACACTTTGGAGACCTCTCTCTCTTTTCCTCGATCATTCTCTCTCTTTCTCCACCACTACCTCTCTCTCTTTTCCTAACCACTCTCAAAACATACGACCACCCTAGCCAGAATCCCCACTCCATTAGCCATCTACTCCACCCACTTTCTCCCTCAGCTACCTCCCCTAGCTTAGTCACAAAACATCTAGGGTTTAAGTCCTTAAACCACCACTCAAAACACCACTCAGGGTGGTTCTGACACAAAACTCCCACTACGATTGAGCTCATGGTGGTTGAAAACCTAAGGTCTCATACCCCATTCATCTCCAGTTACCTTCCCACTGCTGTACTACTACTACCTCCAGCAGCCTAAATCTCAAAGGCCCTCCAACAACCACCCTATGCCAAAACACCACCACCAAAGCCCTTGTCTCCAATATATTACCCATGAAAATGGGTTTACCCACTTAAAAAAGCGTTTAGGGCCACCAATCGAACATTGCTCATCATCCCCCTCTGCCTCTATTCATAGTGCACATGCATTACACATATCAGGTTGGACAATCCGACCTAGACCTAGGATCCGTGCCTACTGCACTAACTCGCACGCCTAGCTCAAGATTTCGTCTGGCCCTTCATTTTTTTTTTCTTTATTTTCTTTTCTTATTTTCTTTTATTTTATTTATGTTATATCTCTAATGTAATAGTAAAAATAATAATAAAAGAAAAAAGAAAAAAGAAAAAAAGAGGAAGGAAGAAGTATTTAGTTTAGTTTAATTTTATTTACTTTAACAAAAGAACCAAAAATAAAAATAAAAAGTAAATAAATAAATAATAAAATAAGAAAAATAAAATAATAATAAAAGATAATAAAGTCACTTTATCACTTAGTAAACCAATTTTCCAATAAATAAATAAAAATAAATAGACTATTTCCAAATTAGGACTACTTTAAAGTTTTCTAAAAATAAAATTCAATTTAGGACCCTTTAAGAAATTTTTCTTAAATAAATTAAAAATATAAACCCAACCTTTTTTCGGAACTAAAATCAAGAGTTTACAAAAAAAAAAAAAAAGAAACTATATACCTCTAATCTTAAATAACGGGCATGTAAGCACTTATAGGGTGATGGTAACAAAAATAATTAGAAAAACTTAATTTTCCTTTTTTATTTAAATTACTCAAGTTATCCAATTTAGGCAAATAATTGAGTTTTGTTTTATAGAATTGAAGGATGATTTTTGAGATTAAAATTAAAATTGGAAAGTTAATGATACCCGTAAGGATTTAAAAATCCTAACCCCTAAATCCATATCTTTAATTTTAAAACTGTTTTTGAAAATCGATTTTTATCATTAGACCGGTAACTAAGTTATAACCAATTTACCTAATTGATTGTAACTTAATTTTTTTCCAGACTCCAATTAAGTAGCAATTCCAAAACATTTTCAAAATATAAAAAAAAAAAAATGGTTTTCTTTAAACCCTAGTCAAAAGTCAATATTAAACGAGTAAGATTTAATACTGATTGATTTAAAGAAAACT
Source organism: Lumnitzera littorea (assembly GCA_024138015.1). NCBI lineage: Eukaryota > Viridiplantae > Streptophyta > Magnoliopsida > Myrtales > Combretaceae > Lumnitzera > Lumnitzera littorea. The sequence continues at coordinate 89,027,402 of JAMXBB010000006.1, forward strand.
AATTTATAAAAACTAAAAGGAAAAAACTAGACTCAGGATATATATTTTATTTTATTACTTGTAAGTTAGGGTTAAGGATATTTTAGTTTAACAATTTGAATTGAATTAGTAGTTAAGATTAATATGGAATATGGGTGGTGGAATCAAAGAGATAGCTATTGGAGTGCTTCTAGTAGCAATTATGTAGAACCTGTATCCATAGATTATGAGGATATATGTTAGTATTGTGGGTATCATTATTATTCCTGTCAATGATTTAATCTTAATACCTCACATACACATTTTCCTAATTTCAAAGAAGAGCAACCAAGAGAGAGATCTTTACAGAAAATTCTTATAGATTATTTGGAAAAATATGAAACAAAGGACCCTTGAACTTTTGGTAACCCAGTCCATACCCAAGTTAATTTGTCATGTTAACCTAGTATACAGGTAGATGAGTAACCATAAGGAAAGACTATGGCAAAGTTAGCTAGTAAACACTGGAAGAAGTATAGCACCTTTGATTTTAGTAGCTTTGCCCCATTACATCCATTAGTTGCCTTATTATATCACCTTAAACCTTTAGAGAATGAACCCTTTGATTACCTTTCAAGTAATAAAGAGGGTGAGTTGATGGTTGAAGGAGAAAAGGTATTGAAAAATCTGGAGGATCCTATTGGTTATAAATATGAAGCCAAGTGTTTTGATGGTAAAGAGGGATTAAAGGAAACCTTAGATGTAACCTTTAGTTCCCAAAATCAAGAAGTGCCTCATATAATGAGTGAAGAGTGTCAAGGTTTCTTAACCTAATAGGAGGACATTAGAGAAGTTGACCTAAATTTCAATGTAATTAATTTAAAGTCATCTCTATTTTCCAGTAATTAGATTTTTGTAGGAGAAGAAAAGTTTGAGATGAAGTGCCTAAAGATTCAAGGGTATGTAATTAAGTTTAAAGAGGCACCAATTATAAAAACTTCTCTTCATGCGGAACTCATTTTAGACAAGTTTAGGGGAATTGTGCTACATTTGAGTAATTCCCTATTAAAAAAGGAGCCTTCCCTTTTTCTATTAGAGTTGTGAGAATGGGATACTTTCCTATAGGACACTGGTGGAGACAACCCAAGCTTTTGATTTTTTTTTTCTTTTATTTCTTTTTGTTTTTCTTTTATGCTTTATTTTTGTTTTGTTAGTGTTTTACAAGGCCCTTTGATGAATTCAAGTAGATGGAATAATGTAGCATGGCATGGAATGTTTTGGTGTCCAAGTGCTTAAACCGAGGAAGTTCCAACTTTCCTTTTATCCTTTATTTTTCTTTCTTTCCCTTTTTGTACTTTTTATTTTTGTGCTTTAATTGTTAATTGAGGATGATGTAAGATGAGTACGGCAAAAGGATAGAAGTAAGACACTGAAATAAGAGATTAAAAAAAAAATTATAAAAGCATGTGATCCAATTTGATTATATTCTTACATTGAAATTTTTGAAAGTTTTAAAAATTTGTTTATTATTACTACTTAGGAGACCAATTCCTCACATTTAACCCAATTGTTTTGGTTGATTTGCAAGAATTTGAGAAATTAACAACCTCCATGTGAGTTGAATTGAATATGACTAATACTTGATCATAGATGAGTGAATTACACAATGCTATAGTTGATTAGTAAAATCTATGTAGAGTAGTGTTACTGGTTATTTAGCTTAGGATTTTTTAGACTTATGATTAGACAAACATCACTAGTTAAGAGATAGTCATAACTATTTTCGAACTTCCTTTAATGTATATTTTTCTCTTGGAAATTTTTAAAACTCTATAATTCTTAATAAATAAGCAAATGAAATTTGTCTTTTAAGAATTCCTTATAAAATCAAATTAGTTGGAGGCTTAAAAAAAAAAAAGGAAAGAAGAAAGAAAATGGAATGAAATGAAATGAAATAAAGTGATCATGTTGGTAAGGATCGATCTTGATCCCTCAGAAGAGCAAGGTCTTTCTTGCTGTCAATGTGAGGATTAGTTGGTATGAATTCACTTTGGTTCATCAAAAGAGCAAGGTTTGAATTCCATTGCTAATAAACTCTAGTAAAAAATAAATTAATCGTACATGAATGAAATAATTGAAGTGAATTGAAGTCTTCTAACAAAAATATATACTAAGGGAGTGTTCAAAAGATGAATGAATTTAACATAGATGTTTGCTCTTAATTATGGTGTTTAGCGAGATTAAAAAGAGAGTTATACACATTTTAGCTAAGTAGGTTAAAATTTTTATAACTTTTTTCTTGATTGACGAGATATTAAATCTAATTTTAAGTTTAAAAATCCATGATTAAATGATCCAGATAAACTTTAATTTATATAGATTAGCTTATGAACAATAGTATATTTTGAACATTATAAAGAGATCAAGTTTTTGATGAAGTTGTTAAAGAATTTTTAGTGGAAGGTGCAGGTTGATCTTTTGAATTAATTACAGGTTAAGTATAATTTTTGGTCAGTTTTTTAAGTAGTAATAGATTTAATTAAGTATTTCTAGTCCTAATTCTTCTTTGCTTTATTTGCTTGAGAACAAATAAAAGTTTTTAGTGTAGGGGAGTTCTCTGCTAAACAACTAAAAACAGCCACAATCAAGCGCTCCATCCACTCCAGCAAAGCAAGGGGCATGAGCAACACATGATAGCAGCAGCTTAGCATGGACTCAATCAAAGAGTCGCAAATTGATCAAAAGCTACAGTGTCTACACAAGTAGGCCATGAACTTCGAATATGAGCAGCTACGGCACTCAAAATGGCAGCTTGAACACCAATTGATAAACGAGGAACCAACAAGTGCAGTAGCTCCAGTTAATTGAACAACGGCCCAACCTAGCAACAAGCTGCTAGCACATTCATACCCCTTCTTCACGACACCAACTGGTTTATTTATTTGTGTTAGAACTTTATGATCTTTTGCTTTGAGCTGAGCTTGTGTAATCTTATTATCTTCAGTTTTATTGTAGAACAAGAACAGTGACTCTTTCTTTTTTTGAGTTAAGAGCTGAGCACCAACATGGCTCCAAACTCCACAACCAAGCAGCTGCAGCAACTCCATGGCATTTAGTTGATAAGAACAAGAGCTCACTTAGTGCTCTCCAAACTCCACAAACTCTAAGCATGTGATAAGCCACGAACTCTAAGTGAAAGTAGACTCGAACGCTATAACCTTCAGCAGCTGCAGCACTCAATTCAAAAGCAAGCTGAACCAAGTATGCCCAAGCTCCACTCAATAGACAATAGAAGATGTGAAGCAATCAAACAAGAGCAGTAAGTGAAGTTGCACTTTATATCAGTAGCACACAAATTTGAATAGTACCCCGTGCAACTCCAATGCAGCAAACGAGAGCCCTTTATCGAAGACATGACCAGCAGCAATTCCCCAACAAGCCACCACGTTCCACATGTTGACATCAGCCTCTAGCCTCTTCTCAAGCTAAAACCAAATTCAAACCAAACAACAACTCACAACTGGGTTGCTAGCCGAAGATAGCAATCTCTTGAGCAGCAGCTTCTGGTCTTAGTTATCCAATACGAGCAACCCGCATAACTCCAATCTACTATACCCAAACTGAGCAGCTTATGAGAGAAGAAAATACTGCACATGGGCTGCTTTATTTATACAATGACTGTGTATAATTTGGCAATGGATAGCTGCTCCTTTAGGAAATGGAAACACAACTAATTGAAAAAGCAATAGTAGCCCTCGTATTGTTTTAAAAGCCCACGACGTGATAGAGCTTGTAACCTTATTTTAAATTAGAATCATTAATAAGCTGAGATCGAATGAGGATAGAATGTTTACAACACATTTTAGAAAGCTACGTGTGTAAGGAATTTCAATACTGTTGAAGGGCATTCTTTATTATTCCCCATGAAGTCAACAACTCAATGAGGAAAGTGCTCACAATTGTTATTAGATAAAAGATATGTAGGCTTCAGATTGTGTTGAAGGATGACATTCAAGTTAGGCTCGCTTTTGTATAGCTCTGCCCTTTTGCATCAGAAAAGAAGACAGCAGTCGAAAGGATAATAGAAGGGGGGAGCATTTTCAGTCGAAGAGCAGTAGCGTAGGAGGAGAACAGTAACTTAGTATTAGCGAAGAAAAACTGTAGCTAGAGCTTTCTTTATTTTTAAGTAGCATTGTGTATTGAACCAAAACTTTTATTTATTTATTTTATTAATTAAAGCATATTTTGTTTAATTTCAAGGCACTAAAACCTTTGTTTTAACTCACTAAAGGATTTCTCTGGATGCCCAATGTATCAAGATATACCAATTTTGTATTGGAAGTCAAATTTGAATATACCAATTAAGATATTTTCTTCTTCTTATTATATTCAATTATTATATATCCCGATTCATTTAGGTATTATGAAGCAATATTGTGCTTAGTTTATATTGGGTTTTACATTAATGGATTTAATGAATTAATGTGTTTTATGTTTTGTTCTGATATCAATTTTGAGTAATTAGGTATTTTTCTATTATGTTCATTGTTCTGATAACTCGTGACGAACTTAGCATGAATTTTTAAAAAAGCTCATCATAGGGATATGTGAGTTTTAATTAAATGCATGAACTCACACAGTTAATGCAGTTAAAAACATGTTTTAGGTCATGAGAATATGCTCAAACCATATTTCTAACTAGAATAGCGATTTCGATATGAGTAGTTTACTATTTGCTTGATAATTATAAATAAATTACCTTGGCAGGTAGATTTATGTTGTAATTAGAATACCACTACTCCATATGGTGAGTGAGTTTTAATGGGTTTAGTTAAATCCCGTTTAGTCAAAATTGAATATTGCATCAAGACATCACATTAATTTAAATAAGAATAGATTTGCAAATCCCAATTAGATCCTTTTTATCTCTTAGACCCAAGACCCTTATAGTGTAGTTAGGACATCTAGTTTAGTATTCAATTTGTTAATTAGCTTTTACCCCTTTTAATTTAATTATAAATAGCTTCACTTAAGGAAAAACCCAATTAGTTTAGTACTTAACACTTAGCTCTCCGTTAAATATGACATTGATTCACTATTTATACTACTTCCACAATCCGATTCACTTGTTGGTTTACACTCTTTTTGCAAGTTAGTCATCAACATCTCTAGAACCATTAAAGCTCAAGATCTAATGCTTCACATGGTCGACAGCTCATGGTGCATGAGCTCCGTCATCTACCTCAACATACTCCTCTTCATCTATTTCTCCTAAGTCGATTCTCCTGTACAAATGCCCTCTTACACCTCCGCCTCAAAGTTTTCAAACTAGTACTTGTCCTCTTGCTAATTAGGCAGCTTAAGGGATGTTTTGAGTGATATCAGCAATTAGGTAAGCTAATGCATGAAAAGCTCTAGTCAGGTTAGCTATATAATTAACTATTTTGTTGATTCGTTTATCTATGCTTTTAAGAGTGTTTTGGGATTGTCGACCATTATAGAGAACATCACTATTATCATCTCCAATACCAGTATTTACACTCAAATTAGTCATTCATTCCTCAACTCTGTATTGCTCCCACAATGAACTCAATAAAAAACTCAGGGTCTTATTATTCCCAAAGATAATAACCACTATTTTTGAACTAACTATTCCATATGCATATGCTTCTCCACTCAAATATTGTAATCAAAGCAAACCTTGACCTTAGACTACTACTTCAAAGGACAATATAACCTAGTTAGAACTTGCTCTATTTCCTAAGGCTCGAAATAAGGCAAAACAAAGTACTTCTCAGCAATTATCACACAACAATAATACAACTTCCACTACTTATTAAACACTACATCTAACCCCTTTACAACTACAACACACTACCACAACTAACACTACTTACAATATAGCAATAACAAGGCTCGAAATGTAACTTACCCAAATGGACCTTTGCTTTAATACCAAGATGATAGATCATACCAAGGCAAAACAAGGTCGGCTATATCGGGAGTAGGTCCAAGCTTACTAAAAGCTTGAAAACAGGGATGGAGATGCGTAGAACAAAAAGTAAAGAAGCAAAATCCCACAAACTATTCCAAGGATATGATGCACTAAGGAATCTCCTTTGACTCACAAACTAACTCAATATGACACATGAGTAGCTCAATGAGATCACTTACTACTTAACCTTGCTTAAGAAATAGGATAAAAGTTATGGTAGAAGTAAGCATAGTAGCACTCAAAAGAGCAAGGTGTAACATATTCAATATCATATAATTGCAACTACAATGTATAAGGGTATTTATGTTCAATAATCTATAGTAACCTTCTAAAAATGGAAAAGTCAAAAAGGGTATTGTTTAAAAGAAGTAAAATATAAGGAATGAAAAAGGGTATAAGTGAAAATTTAAGAAAACAAGCAATTAGTGCTATAGATGCTTTCACAAGGTTATCCAAACATATGGCTAGTAGCTAATAGCTAGGCTTCTAGAAAGGTAGGAAAATTTTACAGTTAGTTAGGTTGTTGTTGAGAAGAGAAGCTGAGTAGAAATGAAGATTCTTTTGAGGTAAACTCAACTCAGATGTACTCTAGGCAACTCGAAGTTAAGTGGGTCGAGCAAGGGATCGAGTGGGTCGAGCTACTACTTAGATGATCCTTAAGTTGATAGTTAAAGATAATTGATAGGCTCAGGAGAATTCAACTTGGGTAAGGTAATAGGTTAGTAGTCTGGACTAGCCCGGCTTCTTCAGCTGTAGGTTGGAATAAGAGGATCCACTTTGTCAATCCTTTAAGACCTTGAGCTTGGGCCTAGGTCAGTAGTCTAGTAGCTCGATTCCTATCAACATCATACCCTCCTTGCCTCTCTAAGGCCAAAGAGAGTACGGGAACAAGTATTGATGGTCACCCTTTAACCCAAATGATAGGAATCAACCTATGACTATCTCCTAACCAAGGTTAACTTATCCCAAGCCAACACTGACCTACTAGAAGCAAATGTGGACCTATTCTAACCTAAAGCCAAATGATTTAAGGCTGAAGCCGAACAACTTTTGCCAAGGTCGAGCTAATACCAGAATACTGAGAGGAAGAAAAGGAACCACTTGGTGTCAAGTCTTCTATCTATTGAGAAGCCGAGAGACCACGAGATCGAAGACTTAAGGCCAAAGATCCACTCAGCATGGCATGGAGAGACTCGTATTGACTGATTCTATAACTCGGCAATTATAGATCGACCTTTTTGGTGTCTTAACCAAGCAATGTAAGACTACAAAGACTCCTCCTCAAACCCAAACATCTAATTACCAACCTTACCCAGTTCGGATCCTACTCCTTCCAAGACAAGTCGAGTGACTACATGCCGTCTCATTCTATTAAATGTACAGTTCTGTATTGTTGTACATGTTTTTCTTTATTCTTATTTATGGGCTTAATTCTTTAGAGTTTAAAGCCTTGTACATTGTTTACAGTTTTGCTACTAAGGTTTAGGACTTGCTATAAATAGAGACATTTGTAATCATACAAGGGAGTTCAGAGATAGTGAAGAATATTCACATATAGAGTGAATTCCTCTATTGAACAAAGAATACTCGTAAGCTTTTAAAGCTTGCTTTTTACCGAATTATTGAATATTGATTAAAATCTTTAAACTTTCTCATGTTCTTATTAATCTTAACCTTAAGATTATGGTAAACCTTTCATTTGAACCGGTTAGTGAGTTACATCTAACCCTCATTTAAATCTCGAGTGACATTTAGTGTTCATGAGTTATATCAAACCCTATTTTGAGCTTAAACCCCTGATTGTGTTTGTATTTTGGTGTGTAATATCCATACACATTCACCTTCAAAACCCCTATTTTACTTCCTATTCTTCATACCTACTCAAATCTACGAACACCCATTCTATTTTTCAACCCACTACTGCATCACCAAAGCTTTAGGGGGCTTAAGCACACTTGCAAGCTCAACTAACGTAGTCAAAGTTTCCCTTCATCATGAATGACGCCCTACTTGGCATGTATCCTAACCTTGTTTACTCAACTCGGGCCAAGCCTCGAGCCCTTAGGAAGTCCTCTCCCATGGTCTTTAAGCTCCGCCTTATGGGGAGGAGAGAGCTCACCTCTAGGCCAAGACACCCTTTAGGAAGCTCGCTATCTGATATGGTCAAGCTTGTCCCCTTCCTCTTCTCTTTCTCTCTTCTCATTAAATGCTGAATGACCATCTAATGCACAACCTGTAGTCTAGCCACTAGGCTAGGGCAACTATCCATGCCGATGTGACAGGCCTGTCTTCAAAGCTTCTACCAACCGTTAGAAGAGTAGAAGTCCTTTCTTATACTAATAGTACCACTGCCTTAGACTTTGTTCCATCTAATCTTGTCTTGCTATGTATTCAAATAGGTCATTCCCCTTAACCTATAAATAGGAAAGAAAGAACCAAGTAAGGGGACTTTTGATGCCTCTTAGGAACTCTCTCAATTTGCTAGCTCTTATACTCTCTAAAACTCAAATACTTTCCTCGCTAACTTAAGCATCGAAGAACCTCCACTAGGAGCACCACTAAGGGCTTTTTGCAGCTACATCAGCATACACGACCAATAGACCACCAAGAGTTCACCTAGGAGGTATATAAGTGATATTAACTATCACCAATTATCAATTAACTATTAAAAGAAAATTGGCTAACATAAGTGAGTTATGAAGAAGATCCTTTTCTTAAAAATTGCACCATCTAATTTTCATAGAAACTTTTACTGTATTAATTAAATTTCATGTTTTGATTAATGTAGGTTTGTTGAGAACATTACCCAAGGGAAAATTAAAAAAACTAAAATAAAATAAATAATATAAATTGGACTAAGGTTATAATTCAATTAAAGTTTCTATAAGTTCTACTTGAGTTTAGCTTGACCACAACAGTCAAGTTAAGTTTCAAGTTGAGCTATAAGATTACTTCATTAAGATAAGCTTAAGTTTTATAATGTGTATCTCTATTAGCTCGCAAGCTTAGTCATTTTAGCTCAAGACTAACTTCAATGACAGTTAAGTTCCAACTCAAGTTTAGGGATTACTATAATCTTTATCTAAAAAAATGCATTTTTTTTTTCAATTTACCAAATTTACACATGCTTAATCTTGTTGAGTGCAAACTGAAAATTCTAAGTGAATAAATAAAGGATTATAGGCATAAAAGTCCATGATGAAAGATTTTTCTTGTCAATAAAGTGCTCTTATGCAATATGGGTGAGTAACCCAATTAGTACACATTTGGAAGGAGTTTGGTGAGATGGGTAGTACTGAGTTACAAACAAATTGTCCTTTTTTTTCTTAATGAGTGTCAACCCGATACGTATTAATAGTTATTACATATAGAATTATGTAAGAGTAATGGTAGCAACCATGTTGTGTCAAGCTAAATGGGCTCATTGCATTTTTACGTTGCACATATGTGTCCATTCATTCCAATACTAGGTCGACATGTACCGGGTTGCTACATTGAACCAAGAATTAATGCTTTAGCTATTTTATGGCTCTTTTACAAGTAAGAGATCCATGTCACTAAAGAATTATAGGTGTTTATGATTGAATTTATTCAATGTTGGATTCTTTTCAACTAGATCAAATCGTATTTATTTGAAATAGTTTAGTTCAAATTTTTTATGGGCCAAATTTGTTTTTAATGGTACAAGCATATAAAATAAACCAGTCCAAACGCGATTAGTTGAGTCAAATTTAGTTCTAACCACTTTTAACAAATACCCTATTCTAGTTGATAATACTAATAGTCATCAAAGTTTTCAATAAAATATTGATATTCAAATTAAGAATATTATATAAGAGTATAAGCTAATGACATTATACTTTAGTGACATTGCATCTTAGGTGATGTTAAACACATGCAAGTTTGTATGAAAGACGAGAAACAACGATAAAGGAAAAGGAGTGAATTGTGGAGGATGACAAAGAGATGGGAGACTATTGGAAAAGGTAAATAAGATTAGAATTAATGTTGATTGATTCTAAAACTAAAAAATATCACTTATATATATAAGAAGTAATTCAATTCAAGTTCATAAGATTTGGTTTGATTCAACTCAATTGTTCCTACTCTCTTAGAACAAAATTGAAAAATAAAACAATCACATTTCGCAATTCAACCCAATTCCATTCAATTCTCAATTCAATTAAATTCTCTATTCGATTTGATTTAGTTCTATTAGTGTATATTTCTCTTTAGCCTCTAAAGTATCAAGTTAATAAATATAGATCCTTAAGGTAACATTGCTTAGAATCTTGATGATTCTTTCTTTCTATGCACAAGGTACAAAAGCCAAAGGATCTTCCACCATGTCTCATGCTCCATGTGTCTTAATATAAGCATACTTCTTTCTTTGTAGCATTATACTTTGATGTTACTACTACTCTCTTGCCATTCTCTTATATCCTTATTTTCTCTATTGACCTAATGTTAGAGCCTCTATGTTGGAAACAACTATGGCATCCATTAACTTGTCTTCTTTTGCATGCACAAACCTCTTTTTGGACTCAAGTCCATATTACAAGAAAGCAGCCATAATAGTTTCCATTTAGTTTACGATCCTATAGGTAAAGAGTTTTGAAAATAGAACAAAATATAAAATCTTCCTAATCTTCAAATTAATAATAAAAGAATGTATAAAGAATAATTATGAAAACAACATGACAATATGATTCTTTCACACGTGAAAATACATGTGATTATAATTTTTAATTCTATAGTTTGGAAAAGAAATATTTTAAAACACCCCTATGCAAAGAATAGGATAAATTACAATGATACCCAAACATTATAAAAATAAAAAAGTTTAAATTTCTAAATGCTACACTTATATCACTTGAAAATGCTAACACCCAAAAGGTTTTCCTCCTAGGTAATACTTAATCACTCTTTCACATAATTATGTACTTACATTTACTTTTTCAAGACAATTCATTATCTAATTTAAGGATTTCTTAACTTGATTAATATTTCAATAATTAATATCAAAGGAAACTTGTCTAAAACTACCTATAGGTGGTAGGAGTCAAGTTATTTAGAAGACCTAAATTTGGTAGTAGTCTGGGCAAACTATCTCATCTCATTTCTTGTTCAAGAATCCATAGCAATAGATGAGATAGGAAGCAAACAACAAGTTGAAGGATGCTATAAAACTATGTGATTCATCCATTTGTGCTATTCTCTAATTGACGCAACTTATAACTACTGGAGTCGCTGTTTCATTCTACTATTAGGTCCATTTAGGCACTACATCCTAACCTAAGAGTAAGATTTCGAGTCAAGCCAAGGCAATAGGCTTATTTCAAAAATTATTACAATCAAATACTAAAATTAAAAGATTGACTTAGTAATATAATGGAGGAAATATTTCTTGATGTCAACAGTTTCAATTGGTGTAACTATAGTATTTTAAAAATTTAGAAATTTTCTATAGTTTAGATAGTTTTGCGAAGGTGTAGTGATTGTTTATCTACAAATATTCTTAGTAGTGCATTATAGTTGCTAAGCATGTTCACTTGTGTCTACAAGATGGTTTTAGATTATGTAATTGGTTTGTTCAATGTAATGCATTTGTTTTATAAAGGAAAATATTTATGGTTGATTATTGATTTTTTTTTATTAATAAAAAGTAGATAGAAACTTTTTCAAAATTTTGTAATAATTAATTCATTTAATTAATAAAATCATATAAAGTATAAATAGTATAGGTAAGTTTTGGAAGGATAACATTTTGCTCTATAATATGTATTTAAAACAGAATATGTTAGTCATTAAATTATTAACAATAAGTCTCATACCTAAAGTTTTAAGAGGACGAAGGGATTTAAATTTTGTGATAATCATTTTATCCCTTAATTATCATAGATATTCAATAGAGATCCACATGTATGCTACCTCTAAAGGCCCATACTAGATGCTAATGGACAATGTACAATACCAATTTACTAGCTTATACTTAATCAATTGCCCCATTATCAATCAACCCTCCTCTTCTTTAAAATCATGTAGGATTTGATAGGAATCAAAGTCCTCTTACCCATTCTCAAGCTCATAGGCTAGCCACATTAGTTTGCTAAGCTCTTTCTCAATAGTTCATGAACAAGGAGGTTAAGCTTCTCTAAAGGACTAACTTAACTGAGTACTCGAGCCCCTAGCAAAACTATAATATCTTTTAAGTGGATATTCGTCACTATCCCTTCTTGACCTAAGTTAACTTAGAAATGGACATCCCTAACTCTACCACAATAAATCTAAGCTACCCTCCTACTTTGGTAACCTAATCAAGACTAGTTTGTGTAAGCTACTCTAATAGTATAGTTAAGCTATCTTCTAGTTGCTTGTTAACTTGTAAACCTACTTGTTGTAATCCGACTATACTTTGCTCTTATAAAAGCCAATTTCCTATGCTAGTCTCAATTAAGGAAGTGGTAGCATGTGTCTTTACCTTTTGCTAACACTGTGCTATGTCCTATGCACATATTCCTTTTATTGTTTGTCATTTTTACCCCTGTAAATGTCATGTATACTAATTTTAGGTAGTATCTTTTTTGGTAAACAAGCTTAATCTAGTAATTACCCTAACTAAGATGTATATAAACCTCAATATGTAATGGGTTGCAACATTAATGAATTTTCGAGCATTTGTCTTTTCTATATCCTTGGTCTTGCATGAATGTATTTCTTGCTAAGTTCAAACCAATATTATTTAACCCTTAAACAAGGTTAGTGGTAAGTGACTCTAAGATTAGTGTTTGTAAGTAATATCTAATGCTAGCTTAGCTCCATGTATAATTCTATGGTATATCATATTTGTAGGATCGAAATGTACGTTTTGCTTAAATTAATGACTTACATTTACCTTTTTAGCCATCTCGAGGCTAAGACCTACCTTGTCTTGTATGATTATTGCTAGCTATGTCTTTTTAAGTTTAGTAGCACATCTTCTTTGTATTAGAGCTTTGGTGACAATGAAGTTGTTGGAGTTGCTATTACAAGTTACAAGGTGTAGTTGAAGTTGCTATATTGGTTGTTAAGCTGAACTAAGTAATGTAGCTATGTTCCAGCTTGTGAAGTGTGTTCATGATTGCTGTGTTGAGTAGTAAAGTATATTGGTGCTATGTTTAAAGTGATAGCTAAAGCTAAGTTAGGTTTATGAGGTGTTCATTGTATTGTATACTTTTGTGTAGTGTAAGAATTTGAATAGTACAGTGGTTTAAAGTAGTGTAATAGCATTAAGAGCATTGATTGGAGCTATTGTATAAGTTGTGGTCTCGGTATTATGTGGTTATAACTAAAGTTTCTATGAAGAAAATGACCAATTCTATTATGGACACTGTAATGGAGATAATGAGAGTGGTATTCCATGCTTAGGACAGTAGAGCATCACCATCCCTCGAACTACTAATGAGAAGATTGATAAACTCACCACAATGATGGATGAGTTAACTCGAGCCATCAATTGACTAACTACTACTCTACTTGTTGAAGATGTTCCTATGAATGTCTAAGTTATTCCCTAATGGAAGAGAGGATAGGGAGCAGGACATCAAGCTGATAGTATTCCTCAAGAGGATGTAGTATATCTTAGATGAAATATCTAAGTTATTAGTATAGAAAGGAGAGCTCAAAGGATGATAGATTTGGAATATATTAGAAGAGGTGATGAAGAAGAGTAATAGGAGGCAGATGAGAGAAGAGTTTGACCTACTTGAGGACTTGATAATGTTTAAGCTACTCTGGTTCTAATAATATTGATTACTATCTAAATTAGGAAGACAAGGTTGACAAAAGTTTTTAGTACCTTAAGTGTGAAGAGCTAGCTAAGGTAAGGTTAGTTCCATTCAAGTTCACAGGTTAGGCCATCCTATAGTAGAAGAATCTATAGGCTAACTGTCGAAGAGAAGGAGAACTTAAGATTAAACATGGCAATAAATAAGATGAGCCATGAGGAGAAGATTCGTTCCTAATCATTAAATGTAGGATACCTTTAAGAGGTAGCAAGATTTAAGATAAGGAGGACTTAATGTAGGCAATTATGTTAATGAGTTCCAAATACTAATGATCCAATATGAGGTCAAGGAACTAAGAACTTGTAACATTTATGGATTCATTAGTAGGTTAAAGTTTGAGAATGGAGAAGTGTTGGATTATCAAAGGTTCAATACCCTAGAAAATGTCATCTAAGCTGCTTATAAGTCAAGCATAAAAGGATCTTCCTATCTTATTCCTCTATTCTTAGCATTCAAAATCATTTTTCAAAGTGAATTAACCACTAAGAGGAAAAGATAAGGAGATGAAGGATCTCCCTATCTTATTCCTAGTCGGTTGAAAATGACCAAAACTTACTTTGTGAATCAACAAATTAAAGCTCACAAAAGAAATGCAATTCATAACTTAACCAATATACTTTTGACAAAAACCCATTTTAGCCATGACTAATTGCAAAAAAGACCATTCTACTCTATTAGTCTTTCACCATATCAATTTTCAAAGTATAGAAATCCAATTTTCCTCTCTCGTATAATTTGAGAAAATGAAAAACCTCATGTGCTATGATTACATTATCATGAATAAGGATCTAAGTATAAAAGCACTCTGAAAAGGCATGACAATGGAATATTAAAGAGGTTTAAGCCTATTAGACCAAATTTTAGAAATAATCCTATATGTGAAATTATATGGGTTAATGGATCGATTAGGAGATATCCTCTAGAAAACAAACCTTAGGGATCAAGACTAAATCAATAATATTAAAAAAGGTTGGAAAGTTACTTGTTTGCGAAAATTCCTCACCACTTTAATCACGAACTTACTAATGATTACCTAATGAGTTTGATCAAATAAACCCTTGAAACCATCTAGGCTAAGAGCTTTCATATCATTAAGTTGGGAAATCGCCATCTTTACTTCTCATTCCAATAGTTTTACTAGCTCAACATTCATCTCTTCCATGACCACTTCATCTACATGTTGCAACATTAAACCTATATCTACTACATTACCAACAATATAAATTCTTCTAAAATGGTCTAAGAAAACACTTGATATAGCTCCTTCACCCAATAACCATTTACCTAATTCATCTTTGATGGCCTCAACCCTATTAAAATCCCTTTTTCAAATCACACTTTGATGAAAGAATTTGGTATTCATGTCTCCACATTTCAACTTTTCAATTCCTAATCTTTGATACTAGTATCTCTCCTTTTATTCCATCGCCATGTTCAACTAATGGTACAAGAAAGCTTCTTCATCACTACCATGATCATCTATTTCTACTACTTAAATCTCAGCTAATTTGGCATGGAGATCTTCAATTCTTTTAGTATTATTTCCTATAATAGATATACTCCATCGAGTTAGCACTTCCCTAAAATGATTTAAGACACACATCAACACACTAATATGTGTAGTTTCATTGTAATTTTGCCAAACATTCTCTACTACTTGATTATACCTATCTTCTTTTAGCCAAAAATTATCAAACTTAAAAGCCTTGCTACCACTTTTACCCACTTTATTTAAGTGGATAAGTAAAAGGTAAGTGATCACTTCTCATTACTAGTAGATTTGTAATTTGTATTTTAAAGAAAACTTCTAGCCATTCTACATTGAACAAACCCGTATACAATCTTTCCTTCACTAGAATGCCATTCATTCTCTTACCACTCCAAGTGAACTACTATCCCCAACAACCTATGTCTTGTAACCTACAATATAATATCATTCTTCTAAATTCCAACATTTATCTAATAGATTTACTCCTGCCCCCACTTTTCTCATCCTCACTACTCATTTCATTCAAATCCCTTACTACCATCTAGGGTTTACACATATTAACCGCAATACTTCTAGGCTTGTCCAAAAGCACCATCCTACTTACGAAATTTGGATTTGCATAAAACCTACATATTATTGTTTAAATAACTTATATGATATATATAATATCGATTTAGTTGTATATAACTTGTTTAAGCAAATGTTTGTTGTATTCATATGATTGTTTAAATAACTTATATGATATTGTGTGAAGGTATGATATGAGGAGTACTCACTAAGCTAGATGTAACTTAACACCTTATAGTTTTTTATTTTTTATTTTTTTTAGGATAAGTGAAGGTTGGGATCTCAGATTGGACTTGACTGCAGAATGTTCTAGCTAGTGTACTAATAGAAGAATAGGCTTTGAACAAAATAATTTGTATGGCTAGATGGTATTTTTAGAACTCTAATCAGCTGATATAAATATTTGTAGCTTACTTATTTGATCTCATTGTTTGGTAAGAGATAAAGATTCTCTACAATTCTAATGAATTATGAATTATTAGTCATCCATAGTTATTTATATGATATAACAAGTTTATGTAATAACAGTGAGTATAATTAGAAAACATCTAGTTAAAGTCTTATAAACTTTGATTTGCAAGAAAATTTTTATATTGTGAGTACACAAATGACATGGAAATTTCATGCGATCCTACTAAGTTCGCCTTTGGGGTGTTACAATATAAATATCAATTATATTTTATACTATTTATTCTATATAGGAAATTATATTATAATTTATAGATAAGGTTCTACATATACCACATATATATATTACATATAATTTGCAATACATGACAACTAGGCCATATAATTTATAATATTTGTTATGCATAACACGTATTATGCATTATTATTTTTTATTACCCTATTTCCGTTCCCCCTATTCTCCTCTCCCAGCCCACTACACTACCCCCACCCCCCTCAAAAGAACAAAAAAAGCCTTTTAATCTTGTGTCCATATGAGAATTTAGATGTTGCACCAAGCGAAAGAATGAGCAAAAGTCAATTCATAATTACTACTTGAAGTGATTTTTTACTTATATTTGTATAGCAATATGTTTATGGGGTTAATATTATAAATGATATCGAAACTTTACTAAAATATACAATTTACTATATGTATTTTGAAAACATCAATTTACTACTTAATTGAAATTTTCATTATCATTTTTACTACTTAAACTAACTCTATTAAGTCCTTTTACTAATATGGACATAAAAATAAGTCAACAATTAAACATTTCGACTACATAGAGAGGGTTATATGACCCCCCATCAAGTGGCCACCAACTATCCCCTGAGCTTAGTGTGCCTAAAATACCCACTTAAGGTGAAGTGGGTTACAATTCACTTCAAAAAATTGGTCATATAACCCACAAACAATCATGGGTCAATTACTAGTTCATTCTTATATCTATATCAACAAACAGACCTTACAGAATTAACTTAAATAGAAAAAATGACCATGAAAACTTCAATTAAGTAGCAAATCAATCTTTTCAAATATACATGTAATAAATTACATATTTTGGCAAAGTTTAGGCACCATTTAGAATATTAATCCTATGTTTATATGATAAAAGAAAGTAAAAATTTATATATATTATAGATAACATTATAATTGATAAATATAGGATATAGTGTCCACCATGGTTATAAAATATTCCGATTTGAATTATGATAATCTATACTTATAGGCTTATTCATATAAGTATCATTATATATGTTGCGTTTTTTTTACCCCTTCATTTGTCTTGTTTTCTTTATGAATGTTTTATTGGTTTAGCTTTTCACGGTTGTCTTCTCCTATGAATAGCATTTATTATGCATTTTGTGCGTGTGTTTTTTTTTTTTTTTTCCCTTGCTCCGTTCTCCTATTTGTACTTTTTCCTTGTATAATAATAGCATTTAAGAGATTTTAATGATATTGATCGTAACTCGCCCTATTTTTAGCCCCGCATCCACCCCTGTACATGAGGCTGATATTGTGAAGCGGAGAACTCGGTACTCGCACCAAGAGGAAATCGGCGGCTAAAAGTTAATTTATCATTACTACTTGAAGCGATATTTGAGGTAGATTTGCATAGCAGTATGTTTATATGATAAAAGATGGTAAAAAGTGATGGATTTTAAAGATAACATTACAACTAACAAATATAGTATACAGTTTTAACATGGTCATAAATATTCCGGTCGAAATTCAAATAATCTACACTTATAGCATAAATAGCCTCCTTTCCTATTGTAACGGCTGTGGGACAGGTTACTCTGTACATGAAACAGTGAGTGCGAAAATTTTCTTGGAGGTCATGAAAACACAGTGGATAAGCTATTTGATTATCAATTTCGTATCGTATTACATCATTCGTATAAAACATATATCTATGTGAATATATTATGGAAAAAAAATTAATGTGTTCATGTCCGTAGGTACTTGAAAAACTAAAGAAAAAAACTTTCTATATTTTTATACTGTAGTTATCTTTCTAAATCTTAATAAGTTCTGAGAAGGTATGCAAAAACGCATATATATATATATATATATGCTATTTATATTATATGGCATACGTGTATGTTCTTATAAATATACCTCCACGCAATGGAGGAATATATAATGACAAAAGTGAGTGGTAGGTGTGATGGAATTAGTGAACGCATCCACTACCCGTAGCATATAAATTTCCACTTTCACACCGACACACATTCAGTGCGGCAGTGCCAATCTGAGGATGTTAATTAATTTGTACCTACTAATGCTACTATTAAAATCCAAACTTACTTCCGACAGCACTTTAGTTAAAACATATCATTAAGTTACGAAAAAACTAAGCCATTCATTTATGCTATTTTTCAACCTACACCACCTGATTTACTCCAGCTCAAGATTAAGCAAAGATTGTTAGGATTAAAACATCTCGATCCCACAAATTCAAATAATTAGAAACGGCATGTGCAAAATTAGGATACAAAATAAAATAAGAAGACGTGAAAGCATGTCTAAATTTATAGTGCTAATTACGTAATTCCTTTATCATTAGCTTTCCAAGTTAGCCATATAATTCCTTTAAGATATTGTCTCTTTTATTTTTTCTATTGATGAGAAGCCAAAGAGAATTGAACGATGCATATGACTTATATGACTTAGGGACCATGATCTTATATAATATTTCTATCAGAGTTAACTGCCAATCCATTCCTTTATTATTATTTACAATTAGGAAATAAAATCTCCAATTTTTACACATATAAATCCATACTAAAGTCCATAACTATATTAGATTACTTTATTTAAACTTTTTATAATATAATAAATTTATTACACAATTATTTTTTAATAACACATGCAAGTCCATATAGTTTATTACTAAAATAAACTTAACAGTCTCCCATTTGGGCAATTTGTGCAACTTTATAATTATGTATAAACTTTATGAAAACTCAATGATTTTACTATCATTACCAAATGCATCATCAATAGTCTAGTCCATCAAGCATATTAATATACGGGTTTAGTTACATATATCATAACTAACCCTTCAATGGTCATATACATTATATTACTAAATGATATGGATCAAGTATAGATGTATAGTATAGAAATCGTATGTAATGTGATCTAACATGCCTATTTCCAATTGGTTCTACTTTAAGAGTTCAAAAGCATAAATGTTAATTGTAATACCTCATAACCAAAAACAACCTTAAAAAACTAAAATTAACTTTAACTATACCATAAGCTATTCCAAATAATGAGTCCAATTCAATTAGTAAATATAAGATACAAACTCCCGTTGAAACTAAATACCTTGAATGTAAACAACATGGGTATGAACAATATGCTCATGAAAGACCATGAATGTTATTCCCTTAGAAAGCGGATCCACAACCATAGAATTTGTCCCTATATGCTCTATAGACACCTATCCATTATAAGTTCTTTCTTTCACAATAAAGAACTTGATATCTATATCCTTTAACTTCATCAAGCTCTTATTGTTGTTGGAATAATGCACTGCTAATTTATTGTCACAAAATATCCTCAACAAACTTCCAATATTATCTATAACAAGTAGCCTAATTACAAAATTCCATGGCCATATTCCATGATTAGATACCTCGTTACATACTATAAACTCTACTATCATGGTAGAAGAAGCTATAAGTGTTTGCTTAGCACTTTTCCCAAAAACTGCTCCTTTAGCAAGCATATAGATGTAACATGAAGTGAATCTCCTACTATCTTGGCATCTAGCAAAATCAAAATCAGTGCAACTCACAACCTCCAATTGATTTATTTCCCATGAAGCAAGCATATAATCCTTTGCTCTCTCTAAATATCACAAGACTTACTTAGCCACTTTCTAATGATCTATCCTTAGATTGCTTAAATATCTTCCTAATATACCAACAATATATGCAATATTGAGATGTATACTTACTTGAGCATACATGAGACTTCCAATAACTGAAGTATAAGGGACTTTTTCAATTTCTTTAATTTCACGATCATTTTCAGTGCATTGGTCAAGACTAAACTTATCTTCTTTAGCTCCGAGGGTATCATCTGGTTTGTAGTTCTATATGCCAAACCTTTTGAGTACCTTTTTGATACAGCTCTTATGTGGCAACCTAAGAATATCTTGAGAATGATCCCAATGTATTTAGATTCCTAACACAAAAGTGCTTGCATAAAGATCTTTCATTTCAAAATTCTTTGATAGAAATATCTTAGTTTCATGTAATAAATCAATATCATTAATGGTAAGAAGTATATCATCTACATACATAACTAGGAAAATAACTAACTCTTCCTAAACTTATAATATAGACAATTATCAACAACATTCATCTCAAAACCTAATGAGATAATGACATGATGAAATTTGTGTTACCATTGATGAGATTCTTGCATAAGCCCATAGATAAATTTCTTTACTTTGCACACCATTTGTTTTGGATCTCCGAAAACAAAGTTCTCTACTTACATCATATAAAGTGTCTAATCAATGTCTCTATTGAGAAGCGTTGTTTTAATATCTATTTGATGTAATTGAAGATTAAAATGAGCTATTAGTGCCATTATAAACCTTAAAGAGTCTTTCAATGAAATAGGAGAAAAATTCTCTTTATAATCGATGCCTTCCTTCTATATAAAGCCCTTAACAACAAGACTTACCTTATACCTTTCTATATTACCTTTTGAATCCTTCTTAGTTTTACATATCCATTTACAACCAATGGGTTTCATATATTCAAGCAAGGGAACAAAGTCCCATATGTCATTATCCTTCATGAGCTTCATCTCTTCATTCTTGATATCTATCTACTTTTGAGAATTAAAACTCTCTATAGTTTGATGAAAGTTGACTGGATCATCATCCATCATTCCTATGCCAACCTCATGTTCTTAGTGAAATATAATGTAATTATCTAGAATTGCAATCCTCCTTTCTCTAATAGATTTCCTTAATTGCATGGTTTTTGAAGTTGTTGAGTTTGTTGTTCTAAAATTTCTTCTTGAATTTGAATAGGAGTTTCAAAATCATTGTCTTGTCCCAAAATTGCTTGTTGAACAATGCTAGGTATAATGGCCTCATCTTGAGCACTATCAACAAGCATTGGAGGAATATTAACATATTCTTCCTTAAAGACAAAATGCTTAATTTTATCTCCCCCCATAATCTTAATATCCTCAAAGAATTGAGCATTTTTATTGTCTAAAAGATTACCTTAGTTGTGGGATCATAAAACATGTAACCCCGTAAACCTTTTAGAGTACCTTATGTAGTAGCAACTAACAGTTTTTTAGTCCAGTTTCCTCTCATTTACCCTATAAGGCCTAACCTCAACTGGACATCCTTAAACATGTAAGTACTTTAGACTAGGTTTCTTCCCTATCTAAATTTCATAAGGGGTTTTGTTAGTTGCCTTGGTCAATACTCTATTGAGCAAGTATACTACATATAGACATTTCATTTTTGCTCCCTTATAATTTTAATTTATATTTTTTTTTTAGGGAAAAAGGGTCTTAATGTAAAAACAACAAAAAAAAAAATAGAAAATTTAGAAAAAAAAGTACACAAAATATAAATAAATTAGATCTATTTTAGGGAAAATAGAAGTCTTAGGTCATTTTTAGTGTCATTGAGTCGCGTAGAACTGGTCATTTAATTTTGAGTATCAGCTCTAAGTACAAAAAATAATTTAAATTGGGTTTAAGTGAAAATTATTTTAGGGTCAATCATTTAGAGTCTAATTTTAGGTAAGAGCTTGGTTTAGTATAGTTTATTCTATTTTATTTTAAAAAGAAAAAAGAAAAGCGAAGAGGAATTCAAAGAAAAAAAAAAGATCGTATCGATTTTCTTTGAGTAAACTATCAAGCTCAGTTACGTTTAGTAGGGCTAAAGAGCCTTATAGCTTAGCCGAAAGCCCATGCACTAGGTTTTTTATTTTTTATTTTTTTGAAGCACACGTATGTAATATACGCCCGCACTTGGGTAGGTTAGTCACCTGCTATACATGTGACTGCCCATCCCCTTTCTCCTTCCTTAATTTTTCCTCGAATTCTTAGCTTCTTTGTTCTTCTTAATAGCTTGTGTTCATACCTCTTTTTCATATGAATTTCACATGATTCCACTCAACTTATTGGTGAAATCGTATGTCACACATAGCCCTCTTCGCATTAAACAGAAAAATCCATCCCCATTCATCCTCCTATGTGCCTAAAACTGTGCTTCAATTTAGAAAAAAACCAAGTCACATGTCAAAAAAAAAAAGAAAAAAACCATTAATTCGAATTAATAAAATTTTTAGACTTTCTATCTATGCCTAGGCTTCAGTTAGTATAAAATGGGGCATAGGAGCGCTTTTGGATGGGGGACAAGCTTCGAAATACAACTCGAAACACACACTCTTTAGCTCTCTCTCTCTCTTTAACGCAATAGTTCTCACTCTCTCTATTGCTTGTTCTTCTCATTTGATGGTTTTCAAATAAACCACCACTACAGCTACGTTTCTAGAGTTTCTAGCTTCTCCTTGCTACCACTATTGATGATAGTCATGACTCCAAGCGAATGGACCCACAACTTAGGGTTTAGGCCTAAAACAACCAGCACCACAAATCTAGTAGCTCCGTCCCTCATCAACCAAAACAAACCACTCTACTAAGCTCCCTATACCCTAAAACCCTTGACCATAACGCCTACTCATGCCCAGCAACTCCTCCATAAGGCCACACATGGTCTACCACTAGTGGCCGAACTCGAACACTTCACAAACCTCATCCATTCACCTTGGCAATCTCTATACACCCTCCAAATCCAATACAAAAGCCACAAAAATCATTTCCTCACTCAATTCGATGCTTGAATTGATCAGAATTGTCACCTTTGACTATTGTTGCATCCTTTCACCCACAACCCACAAGATGACTCGAATTTGACCCAACGACCTGATCCATACCTACGTTCGAATCGACTTACTACTGCTACTCCAGCCTTAGCCTTCTCCTTTTAAAGTTTGGTTGTTTTGCTGTTTTGATTTGTATTTTTTATTATTATTTTAATTATTTCTATTATTATTGTAACTATAAAAAAATCCAAAAAAGAAAAATAAAAATAAAAGAGAAAAAGAAAACAAAAAAAAAGCAAAAAGAAAAAAATAAGGAAGTTAAGTTTATTATGATTTTCTTCAATAAAACTAAAAATAATAAATTAAAAAATAAGAGATAATAAAATAAAGAAAATAAAAATAAAAAAAAAGAATTGAAAACCATTTTATCACTTAGAAAAATCAATTTTTTAAATAAATAAAAATTAATCAACCCTTTTAAAAATTATGACATTTTTAGAATTAAGCCAAAAAAAAAAAAACCAATTTAGGATCCTTTTAAAAATTTTCAAAATAAAATGAAATGACTAAAAGACATAAACTCAATTATTTTTCAAATTTAAAATAAATCAAAACCCATTTACGTTTTCAGGAATAAACTACGGAACGTTTGATCTCAACTAGTTGGTACATAGGTATTTCCGAAGCAACGCAAAATTTGTAAAAATTTAGTTTTCCGATTTTTTAAATTATAGCTTAAATTATCCATTCTTGTAAAATAAACCTAATTAATGTACCGGTGACTAAATTTTGTTTTAAAAAGGGTGATTTTGAAAATTTAATTTAATTTTAGAAAGTTAGTAGTGGTATCCGTAAAGATTTTAAAAAAATTAGCCATCAAACTCAATTTTTGGTTTTCAAAACCTTTTTCTTAAAATAGGTTTTCCAAGTAGATTAATGGTTGGTTAAATTAGTCTACCTAAATGGTTTAACCTAATCCATTTTTTTCCGAACTTCAATTAGATGGTGACTTTGAATAATTTTCAAAAGAAAAATCAAGTTTTTCTTAACTTTTAATTGAGGGTTAGTATTAAATAGGTTTGGTTTTAATACTAATCTAGTTACGGAAAATAATAAAAATTGAAAAAAATTAGGCTCGACACTACAGTTTTCAATACTTCTCTCCGGAGTGATTCTAATAACGTACAATGACTAATCATATCCTTGTCATGTCCTAAAGTGTTTTGTTTCATCTCTTAACGACACCATTCATAACAAGTGATCCCAGTATGGTATACTATAGGACAATATCACATTTCTCTAGGAATTTAGCAAATGGTCTTAGATGTTGTTTACTTGATCCACCATATTTATCATAGTATTTACCACCACAGCTAGACCTGATAAATTTAATGGTTTTGCTAAGTTGATTTTCAACTTCAACTTTAAAGCTTTTGGACTTGTCTAGTGATTGAGACTTTTCATAAATAAGATATAGGTAACCATATTAAGAGAAGTCATCTATATGAATGTTATAAAGTACTATTGATCATTCGAAGAAGTTGTAGAGAATGGCCTACAAATATCTATATGAATTGGTTTTAAGACTTTTGTAACCCTATTAGAACTCAATCTTTTACATTTGTTTGTTTCCCTTTATATAGTTAACACATATGTCCAAATCTCTAAAATCTAAGAGATCGAAAATACCATCAAATCTCTAAAATCTAAGGGATTGAAAATACCATCGAAAATAAGTCTTTCCATTCTCCTTTTCGAAATATAACTTGATCTCTTGTGCTATAATAAAGTTGAATTCTCATTGGTTAATTTACTCTTTAAATTTTTCCTATTAACATGCAAGGATTCATTATAAGAGACAATGTATCAAGTATAAATACAAATTATCGCTGTATGGCAAAGAATTGGTACCAACAAAATTTGAATGGTAAAAGATACTAAATTAGCTATTACTAATTGAACAAGTATAACCTAATTTGTCTAAAGCAACAATAGAAATTAAATTCCGTCTAAAAGACAATATACTAAAATTTTAATCTAAATCCAAATAGTAACTAGTCCTAAGTAATAACCTAAAATTTCCTATTACCTCTACTTCAATTGCCTTGCCATCACCAACATAGATATATCTTTCACCGTCATTAAGCTTTTGGCAATTTTAGCAACCCTACGTGGACACACCAATGTAAGTTGAAGCACTTGAATTTACTTACCAAGTGTATCTAAGTATTGAAGTTAAATTAACCTCAGAACAAATAAAATTCAAAAGTGTATCTTTCTTTGCACACCAAGCATAATAGTTGGTACAATACTTCTTCTTGTGTCCCTTAGCACCATAGAAGAAACAAGTGTCCGTAGCTTTCTCTTTATGTTTTTTCTTTTGTGGTGTTGGCACTATAGTCTCCTTATCCTTCTTTCTTTTATCGACCTTCTTACCCTTAAATATACTAGTTAAGTGAGCACTTTCAACTTTCTCATAGCTCATTCTATCTTCTTCCTAAACACAACTTGAGATGAGCTCATTAAGATCCCAAGACTCTTTTTGGCAATTATAGCTCACCTTAAACTAGCTAAATTGCATAGGAAGAGAAATAAAAAATAGATGTACTAATAAATCCTCAAATAGATCCAATTCTAGAGCCTTAAGTTTTGGAGCTATATGAGACATCTTCATGATGTACTCCCTTATGTTCCCTTTGTCATTTTATCTTATTGAGACAAGCTTTACCAAAAGTGTACTCGTTTTAGCCTTTTCAATCTTAGCAAATCTTTTTTTGAGGCTCTCAAGAAACTCCTTAGCTATTGTAATGTCATTGGATATGGTGCCTTTGAATACTTCTAAAATGGCACGCTTCATGATCGTAAGACTTAAGCAATTTGATTACTTCCATTTCTCCATCTCCCTCTTTTCATTAGAGATACTCTTGTCAGTGATAACGGGGGAGTGGCGATCTTCCCTTAATGCTAAATCCAGCTCCATGACTTTGAGAACAATTAACATGTTCCCTTGCCATGTTCTAAAGTTAGTACCATTCAACATAAGAATGGAATTAATATTGACAATGATATTTGCAACAAAACCATCAATTATATAGAGAACAAAATAAACAAAACTAAATTAAACTCACATATATATATATATATATATATGTTGAAACATGCAAATAATAATTTAAATAATGATACGGTCCATCATAAGATATCAAGCACAACATTAATATCTTGTCATTGGATAGAGATATCAACTTATAAGTAATACTTTTGGTATAGGAATCAAATATTGATAATAAATTCTTGTCATATAGTTAAGTCTTTTATTGGTCTAACTATCTATTTATAAGAAAAAACTGAATAATTATCATATATTTTTCACTGTAGGTGTACATGTGGATCAACCAAATATTAACCTTCATGATCAATATCTATATGATTCACATGTATATAACTTTTGCTACTTATTCAAAATAAATGACTTATATAGGAGAGGTTACTTTAATAACATACTATTTCAATCACTCATCTCGAATAATCGATACAAAATGTTACCATTGTTTAAATTTAATTGCACATATTCTTAATATATATATTTTCATTTCTTAATATATATATATATATATATTTTTTCATTATTAAGCCCATAAAAAATGTAATCATTAAAATTGGGTTAATAAAGAAAAGAATCCCAAAATATAAAACTGAATCTTTCACTAAAGCCATCTTTTAATTCAAACGTGATCCAGCACTTAAATTCAATTCATGCGCTGTTGCATTTATGCATTATAATCTATTATTCAAGTCTATTCAATCGCATAAGCACCCAGAATTATGATGCAACACCAAAATGTAACCGAAGTATGAGGCTAAATCACATCTGAATTTCACCGAATCAAGAGAGGAAATTTGGAATAATGTCATATAAAGACAAGACCAAACGCTGAAGTAATCTCCACCATTAACCTTCGTGGCATCTTAATCCATACTGAAATCAACAACTAAACCATGACTTCATTAACAAAGTGACAAAGATTCATCGCAATACAAAATCAATTCTCTTGACTTAAGAACGCATGAACTTAAGCTTAACAAAGATTCCATTCCCATTAATTTGATCGATGAGGGAACCAAAGAACATTATCTTGAAAATAGATCCTTTTAATTCCATCGTAAATACTAGCGGACGATCGAATATAAAATCTTTTAATTCTAACCCTTAAAATTGGGGAAAATTTTATCTTATATAAATTACCTTAGATCTTAACAATCTCAATGATGTTACGACTCTAATTTCATACATTATTGCTCTATAAACTTAAATAACCAAGAACAATACATGTGTAAAATTAAGATACAAAATAGAATGAGAAGATGCAGTAGCATACCTAAATTCATAATGTTAATTATGTAATTACTTGATCACTAATCTTCCAAAATTAACCACATAATTCCTTTAAAATGTTGCCCCTCTTATTCTTTTTGTTGATGGAAAGTTAGTGAGGATAAAATGATGTATATGACCTGAGACCACAAACTTATATGGTATATCTATTAGGGTTAATTACCCGTTAAACTTTTAATTATTACTTTTTATTCTACTCATCATAAAAAAGAAATGAGTTAATGTCAAGTTCAATACCTAAACTTTACCTAAATTTATAATTTCCTACCTAAACTTTAAAATAATCAATATACTATCTAATAAAACTATTCATAATCAATTATACTACTTGATGTTCATATAAGTGCTCATGTGGCATTTCTATGCCTATGTGGCATTTTTATGTCTATATCGTATTGTTTAATATTATTATAATAACTTATTAATTATTCTTAATAATTACATGCTGATGTGGCATCTACATGATACTACTGTGGCATTTTTATATCTACGTGGCATTATTTATTATTGTTGTGATTATATAATAGTTATTATTAATTCCATATTGACATGGCATTTGCATAGCACGTACGTGACATCTACATGGCATTATCATCATATATTTAAATAAAATATGATGGATTATCAAGACATAT
Source organism: Lumnitzera littorea (assembly GCA_024138015.1). Lineage (NCBI taxonomy): Eukaryota > Viridiplantae > Streptophyta > Magnoliopsida > Myrtales > Combretaceae > Lumnitzera > Lumnitzera littorea. The sequence goes on from JAMXBB010000006.1 coordinate 89,055,600, forward strand.
GTAAAACTCATTCAATCAACATCCTTTATCCTTTATTCTTTATCATGATTTACTCAACTAATACTTATTATATATTTCTTCATATTGTGGGATAAAGTCCATAAAGTAAGCAATATGGGACAATATTTATAAATGTATCATTTATTTTCTTCATAAATAAATATAAAACTAGCTTTTTAACTCTTTGTTTCTTCTCCATCAATTAAGTAAATCCAAACGTAAGATCTCAAATCAAAAGTACTTTACAACCTCGATCACCCAAAAACCACCAACAACTACCAATCACCACCATCTCGTCGAAAAATACTTGCAAAGTAGACCTGTCCGGCTATTTCTATTATTTAGAAATTCAAGTACCAAAAATAGTTGAAAGGGTTTATTTAGCAAGTATTTGTCAATGAGATGGTGGCAATTGGTAGTTGTTAGTAGTTTTGGAGTAATAGAGGTTGTAGAGTACATTTTATTTGAGGTTTTATCTTTAGATTTGCATAATTAATGGAGGAGAAATAAAGAATTGAAAAATTGATTTTATACTTACTCATGAATAAAAGAAACGATACATTTATAAATATTGTCCTACATTACTTTTTTTATGGACCTTGTCCTATTATATAAAGAAATATATTATAACCATTAGTTTAATGAATCGTGATAAAGGATAAATAATGTTGGTTAAATTGGTTTAACATATGTTTTGATAAACCATTGTTTTATTTAAATATTTGATGATAATGCCACGTAGGCATTATGTATGTGCCATGTAAATGCTATGTCAACGTGGAATTAATAATAATTATTATGTAATCATAATAATAATAAATAATACCATTTATACATAAAAATGCCACATGGGTATCCATATGATGTGGATGCTACATCAGCATGGAATTAATAATAATAATTAGTATGTGATTATAATAATATTAAGTAGCATAGGCTTGAAAAAGTCATGTAGAAGCCACATAGGCGTATAAATAACACGTGAGCACCTACATGGACAACAAGTAGTATAATTAACCATAAATAGTTTCATTAGGTAGTAAATTGCAAATTAGACAAAGTTTAGGTATTGAATTTGACATTAACCTAAAAGAAAATAATATCTCTGGTATCTATATATATGAATCTACACTTTATATGATGTATTAAAATTCATAAATATATTAGATCACTTTATTTAGACTTTCTATAATATGGTAGCCTTATTATACAATTATTATTTAATAACACATATAAATCTATATAGTTTATTATTAAAATAAATCCAATAAAGATTAACTAGGTAATGCATTGAGTTGAGTTTGAAATTTTGATATTTCTTTGGCTAATTTTTTTTTTCTTTTTCAAAATGAAACAAATTTAAATAAGAATTACTATGTATTTTCATTCTTTTGTCCCATTGATTAGCATATCTATTTATAGATAAACACATGCTTTTTATTTTATCCTTTTTAATAAAAAGTATAGTTATATCCTAATATATTAAGAACTTTTAAAATCTTATATAAACTTCGTGTTTTTGTCCATATCTTTTATTAATAGCTAAGTATTATACAATCAAAGTATGGAAAGAGATCATATTATCATAAGTCATATAAATTTTATTGAAATTTGAGAATACTCTTGATGATAATCTACTTATTTCAGAAGAATAATAGTTAATCATCTATGATAGTGATCCTAATTTGGGTACAATAATAAATTAACAAAGAATTCATATTGTTCAAGAAGCATTAAGTTAAGTTCAATAAACTATGTATTTTTTTTTTTAATGAATTATGATGTAAACCCTCCACATCATTTCTTGGCAATCAACGATTAAACTATGAACTTAATTGTGTTTTGTTCTGCTTAATTTTATAGCCAGCAGTTTAAAATATTTTCGCCAGCCAGATGCGAGTGGGCACTCGCATCCAAATTATTGCAATCTTCACGGGGATCCTTTTGTTTTCACTAAAAAGTCAATAGCGGACACGGTAATGTAGGACTTGGAGTCAGGTCAAGCGCTCTGCCACACGGAGCTGTCCTTCGGAAAATTTTACCCCGGTAGGCTGAAAAGAAAATTCATCACAGTTGAAACCTCCCGCAATTGACTCGGTGGCAAATAGTAATAATATCTAAAATATTAGTACTAGAGATAACAAATAGTTTTTAAAAAATTAAAATTCCATATGTTAAAATTTTACATTTATATACTCACAAATCGCAATTAATGGTTCTTGTAGTATGTAATACCATTAAAAACTTTTCTTAATAAATATGGCTTTCGTTTTTATACCATATGATTTATGTTTTAAATTATGGATTTGTATAAAAGTATATATATATATATACAAATATATATATATAAATATATTCCACCAATCACAAGGTGTCCCCACACCTAGTAGGTTATGAGACTATGAGAGTAGCAGCTCGAGATGAAGCGTCTTGTCGAGTTTAAAATTCTTTCCTTAGTTAAAGAAGGAAAAAGTGAAAAAAGATCTGCCTGTACCTATATTAGTCAAATGATTTGAAAAATCAAAATCTATGTTAGTTTCCTGCTGTAGTCCTTTTCGACCAACTTGCTATTTTTCATATGAATACGATTTATCTTTGAGAAAAGGGAAGTATTTATATAATTAGTTGTCCTCTTACGAGCAAATTATGCAAATCATAACCACAATAATACACGATATCTATTCTTTATTCCTTATTTTCAAATATGGTTTATCTAGACGACTAAATCCCATTTTGGGTTTGAAATCATAATTAAACTAGATTTAACTTTTTGAATTAAGGTACTAAAAAGATAATTAAGGGAGATTTTTCATAATGGTTTCGAAGTAAGGCTTATTGTATACGTTTACTTGACACCAATCTTTTTTAATTTAATTTATCTATTAAATAAAGTCTTTATCAGGTTTAGATTGAAAGAGGAAACTCATTTAGGATCTATTAAAAAAGAGATTTATTCTAGCTATTGATTATTATCACGATCTAATGAATAAGTCTAATTGCCAACATCTATATATACTCAACCCCTCTTCTCATTTGGACATAAAAAAATACCACATAAACATTATCATTTTGTTGAATGCACTTCCTAAAAGATTAAATACTTGAATATTTTAAAAAACATTATACCTTTATTACAAATTATGGAGCTTAATGATATTACGCTTTTTCACTTATCACACTATGTGTTAGAGTCAGTTAAGTCTACCTGCTCTCTCTTCATATGATTTCTTCGTGATCATCCTTTTGTGTACTAGACACATTATTTCTCCTTTTAAGTTACATGTATCGTGTTACTCTAATAGTATCCATGCAACTATTCCTTTCAACCTATACATCTAGCATTTATAATTATGCAATTAAAAAAAAGAAATAACAACTCATCATTTTGAAGGAAAAGTAACGTGTTTTAAGATACTTATGAAAAGAAACAAATTTCAATGGTGTGTGTATCATTTTTTTCTGGATAAATACGGTGGGAAATGGTGGATACAAACTTCATCCATCCTAGAGGCTAGTATTCACTATTAATCTTTTTCACTTTCGATACCATTTTTATCAAAATTGTCTAATTAGTTAAGAAATATTATTAAAAGTGTTAAAAGGAAGGATAATATTTTGGCTTAAATAAGAAGATAAGATTGAACTGCACATGAACATTTAGCAAATTAGAATGTTTAACTTTTCTAACGTTGCTAATTTCTGAGTGAAAAAGAAAATGAAATGACTAGAAATATAGTTAGTATTGGACAAAATTACTTTTTTTTTTTTATATTGATAAATATTGTTATAAATGATAATCTCATAATTGTTCATTTTTGTCTAATTTTGAAAAACAGGAAGTGAGGAGTACAAAGTGAAAATGTTTCCACTACTTTACTTTCTTTTTACCTATTTGCACACTTTACTTCACTTGCCAAATATATCATTTCCACCCATTTCATTGATTTTCTTTCCATTTCCTTATTTCTCCCCCATCCAAACATGGTGTTCATATACAAGAAAAGAAACCCGTTAAATTTGTCCGGTAAAACAGAAAAATATTTTGTTTTGTTATTCAGTAAAAGAAGTCCAAATCTGGTGGTCCTTCCCTTCTTCATTGCACCACTCCACTCCATAATTACACCAATCATGACATCCTTGTTTGCTATTTATCATTCATGAGTCATGACTCAACAAAAGAGAGTCATAGCAAACAAACAAAGATCCAAACGCAACGAGTGTTGGCTCAGTCAGGTAGCCGGTCGAGTACCGGAAAATAGTCTAATTTAAGGTAAAAAGGAAACTCAATAAATTCATAGGGTCAGGATTTCCCTACGAGAAAAATTAAAAGAGAAAAAAAAAAGAAAAAGAAAAAGTGTAGCTTAACTATAATAAAATATTTGGGGGGAGTTGTTACTTTGGTAATGAAATCAAAGATAACTTTGACAAAACATTCCAGTAGAGAAATGAAAAAGTTTATAAAGCGTTCCAGCAAAGAAGCCAGCGAGAAAAATTTACCAAACCGAACACGACAAGAAAATGAAGATAAGTTAGTGATTTTGACACATATATGTGGACACATATATATATATATGTCATATATCTCTTGACATTAATCTTTAGTAAGCGAAACCCAACGGAGATGGCTTGGCGTGTTAGTGTTAGGATAGCTTAAACCCCACATCGTCTTCTTCTTTATTCCTTCTGGCCTTCGGTTAAAGTTTTTAAAAACACAAAGCTGCCAAGCAAAACAAAACAAAAACATTACTCCATCATCGTATTATTTAATATACGGAAGATATTATTGATAGGTAAGACTGGATGCACCTATTTCGAAGAACAGTGTAATTGTTTATATATAGACACAGAAACTTAGGACTTGGGAAAGCATAAAAGTTTAACATGGGAGAAAACGGTGGTTCCATGGTGATACTGTTGCTTTTCCTGGGTGTGTTTGTTACCGTGTCGTTTAGTGCAAATGTCACGTATGATCATAGAGCCATTGTGATTGATGGGAAACGCCGGCTGCTGATTTCTGGTTCCATTCACTATCCTCGTAGCACTCCTGAAGTAAGTTTTCCGATCTTTCTCCTTTGGTTTCTATTCTTCTGCGGCGGGAACAGCGGGACGGGTTTCGGTGGCCACCGCCCCGACGACCACCCCTAACAATTGAAAATTCCTTCTTCTGTTAATTTACCCTTTTCACTGGTGAAACACTGAATGCACGCGTTCGCGTATATATTTTGAGATTTGGAGGAAGTTTTTGCATAACACGTCAAAATTATATATGATGAGATAGCATTTTATAGATTTATAAATTGAGTTTGAAGGCTTTTATGCTATTTCATATATAATTTTTAAACTTGAAAAAGTAAAATCTTTTTAAGGGAATTAAAAACTAAATGTTTTTACTATTATTAATTAATTATTTTATTTTTATTAAGCATCCGTATCGCCGGTTGCTACACGCGTGCTGATTGCACTTGAATCGTTGAATGAGAAATGAGAAAAAAACAAGAAAGTGAGGAGTGTGTCTGTGTTGTGGTTGTTGCAGATGTGGCCTGACCTTATACAGAAAGCAAAAGATGGAGGACTAAATATGATTGATACTTATGTGTTTTGGGATCTTCATGAACCAGTTCGAAACAAGGTTATTCTGGATTTATGTTCTTGTTAAATTTGTTATTCAATTACATTATCCAATATAATGGGAATTGAAGTTGTGCTTTTATCTCTGTCGAGTAATGTCATGACATATATACGAATGAATATAAGCTCTTTTAAGGCAGTAGAGAACAGTTCAAAGCCTTCTTTTCCCTTTTGTCGGTATACTAGATGAAGTAATTTAATCCTTCTACAGTTAGATTTTGAGGGAAGGAAAGATTTGGTTAAGTTTGTGAAGACGGTCGGCGAGGCAGGTTTATTTGTGATTCTGCGAATCGGCCCTTATGTTTGTGCAGAATGGAATTACGGGTAAAGGTTCTCAGACGACGATATATATTTCCTACAGAAGATCTTCGAAATGTGAAATTCGCATTTGTTTTGTGATAATTTGACAGTGGCTTTCCATTGTGGTTGCATTTCATTCCGGGAATCGAGTTCCGAACCGACAATCAACCTTTCAAGGTGTCGCTATTAACAATATTGTTGCAACTTTTCATATTGTGTTAAATGTTTAGCTTATCGAATTAGTTCAATCATGCGGAAGAGCTCTGTTTTTTCTTTTATTTTTTTATTATTATTATTTTTTTTTCAGGAAGAAATGCAGCGGTTTACATCAAAGATTGTTGATATGATGAAGCAGGAGAAACTTTTTAGGTCTCAAGGCGGACCCATCGTCTTATCCCAGGTATCATCTCTCTCCTTGCCTGTAGGAAGGCTTTTGCTAGTAGTCAAGTATTTGGATCAAAATTTTAAACCTCCACTCGGGTCCAATCAGACCATCGGAGGGGTATTTAAGGGGTTCGAGCTCAATTGTTTAAACTTATCTGATTTAGTATTTTTCTAAAATAATAATTTTTTAATAAATATAATATTAATATTTAAAATTAATTCGGTTGTAAAAAAAAAGAAAAAAAAAAAAAAGAAGAAGAAGAAGCAAAAACTCCGTTGGAACTCCATTAATATTTAACTCAATTGGAGCTCGTTAGACTTGCCGGTTAGCTGAATCCAGCATTATAAACTTCAACTTCAATTGAATAAGCTATTCAAATAACTTACACACAACTTGACTATAAATATCTAGACGAATTGACAAGCTTGCCAGTATATATGTTCCGTTCTCACCCGTGACACTCGTCTCTTGGAGAGAAAAAGTAAATGAGGTACTATAAGTCGGTTCATTTGTTTGACTAATCATTTCATTTCGGGGGAAAATGTTACTTTTCTCTTTTTTATACCAGGACTTGGGAAATATAGAGTCCAAGTCCAAAGATTTTATTTAATGGAAGTTAAAAAGGAAAAAAAAAAAAAAAAAACAGAAAAAGAAAAGGAGCGCTCTATGACAACCTGATACCTTGGCCTTCTAAATAAGGTAAGGCTCCTGTGAAACTAAATCTTAATAAAACGTTTAGTTAGTAAAAATGGTTTAAAATTGAATAAAAAGGTCTACAATTGAATAAAATAGAATGTATTGGAGTGAAATAAAATAGAATAGGATATGCAATAACAAATCTTTTCTTCTTCATGAAATAAAATCAAATATGTGTATAATAGTAATTACTAAAAATATCCTTAAATATTAAATGATATAATTAGAATAACAGTTAAATAAGTAATTTTGACTAATATAATTAATAAGAGGAGAAGAGAATTGCGATTTCCTCCTTCTTGAGCCTGGAATTATTGATTCCATGGAAGCACAATCCCTTCTTCTAAATACACTATCAAACATAGTGAAAATGAATGGAACTCAATATTATGATTTAATTCTAGTCAATTTCTATGTATCAAATATGGCATACCATCCATAACTTTTTGGAATGGAATAAATAAGAAAAGGAAAAATTATGACTTGAGAATAACTATTATAAAAAATAAATTATAAATTTCTATTTTAGTGTTTACTTTATGTAAAATTTCATTTTAGGAAATACTTATTCTATTATTTGTTTCACCTTAGTATTTGCAATATTAAGTTAAAAATATAATGCTGCTATTTGTTCATTTTGAATAATAACCAAAAGTTATTAATTGCAATATTAATGATGATATAATGGTCACAATATTGAAGTTTTTATTAAAAAAAAATACCATCTTTTCTTAGGGAGCAACTATTCCCAATGAGTTAGGAATAAAAAAGTTTATAATTAATTAAAATTTTCTATCTATTTTTCAAATAAATAAGATAATGGAAAGTTTAGAATGAATAGTTATTCTATTCTCCCTCTATTAACTTTAAGTAAATAGGCTGACCATGGTGTTATATCAAAGTAGATGGAAGGAATGTGATGTCTAATTGTATAATATAAATAACCAATTAATTAAATAAATTTAAAATTAAAAAAAATAATTATGGTTTGACAGAAGTTGTTTTAGGCCGTTATGCAGAGGCTTCTGTAGTTTTTACTTGAACAATAATTATGGTTTAGAAATAAAATAAAATTTTTAAATAATCTCATGTATATAATTTATTTGTTTAATTATTTATGGTTTTTAAAGTAAGTCCTCTTGTAAATAATTAATATATTTGCTATTGACTAGACATTGTTGCTGTTAAATATGTAATCCTTTTGTTATTTACCAATTTTATATCGTGTTATCAGATTTTGCAAAAGATTTCTTTTTTTTTTTATTTTGTCTTTTACTTACCCTTAGAATAAACATTCCCTTAGGACGAACGACCATATGCATTGATTGAACCAAATTTTTAATCTTGAAACCCTCAAATGGGCATTGGCTACCCCGTTAGGCAATGGAAATATATATTTACAAATATTATTCTCTTTGCATATATTTTTAAATTTTTCATTTTTTTAATGGGTAAAATGAGATTGGGGAAATTTAAACTTAATTCATCCCATTTACAATGGTTTTAGTAATATTTAATATGCTACTATTGTTATACTTTGCCATTCAAATTGATATTTAATCGAATATAAATTTTTAATGCATGAAAACTCACATTATCACAAATCTACTGGTTTCTTCGCATTATATTTTACTATTTATATTTTTCAATTTATAAATTATTAACATTTTATAATATTTGGAGATACCGTTATGCATTGTTTTTTCGGTAATCTACTGTTAAGCCTTGTAACTTTTTGTGTAAAATTTTAGTGCCGAAAAACTGCACCCTATCTAATATATGGGTTTCGTGAACCTCATTTGGATTTTAAACTTGAAGTGCCACATGTTTATTTATGTCGGCCATAATCGACGTGCTAGCTTGACCAGAATAATAATATGATTATTATTATTATTATTATTTTCTGATGATTATTATGGGTAAGGGGATCCGAATTTGTAACATTTTTATGAAAGGACGCCAATTTAGCCTATAGCTCTCTTAGTCCATAGCTTTTTCAGAGACTAACAATAATCTCTTCAGATTGAAAATGAATATGGGAATGTTGCTTCCTCATATGGAGCCAAGGCTAAACCCTACATTGACTGGGCAGCATCAATGGCTACATCTCTGAATACAGGGGTCCCCTGGGTCATGTGCCAACAAGCGGATGCACCTGATCCTATAGTGAGTTTTTCACTCTATAAAAAGTTTTCTGATTCCAACACCAATTTGCAACTTATTCCAATCTCACTGAAATTTTGTCCTACCTTGATCAATTGAATTTGAATTTGCAGATTAATACCTGTAATGGATTTTATTGTGATCAATTCAAACCTAATTCCAACAAGAAGCCCAAATTTTGGACAGAGAATTGGAGTGGATGGTACTTTCACTTATTCCCTAGTCTTGAAGGAACTTAAGAAATGCTTTGGCCTCTTAAGGTCAAGTTCGTTTTGTTGAAAACGTCGATATTTATTTCTATAAGTTTTAAATTTGTCAAATATTGTCAGAAGAGGTTGCACGTACTAGTGGATTGTAATGGTAAGTAATGATGAAAGTTCGACCTTCATCCTCCACCATTAGTTGCCTTTCAGATACAGTGGTATTGGTATGGGCAAACCCTTGAGAATTCTGATAATATTTGACAGTTATAAGTTTTAATTATGTTGAATAACGAAATGGTCCAGAAAATGTTCTCCGCAATACAACCGCACCATCAACATATGGATGGATCTGTTGATGATGCCTTTGATCTCTTGTCCGATTCTAATTTTCGGGTCATCAGGTTCCTTGCTTTTGGTGGGGCAGTCCCCTACCGTCCTGTGGAAGATCTAGCATTTGCTGTGGCTCGATTTTTCCAGTTGGGTGGAACTTTTCAAAACTACTACATGGTAAATATTTAAGAGATTAATGTTCAAGTAGAATTAACCTTGAATGAAATTTCTACTGCTCATAAACACGCAGAGTTATAGCACTTTTGGTAAATTCTCCTTAAAATAAGAGATAATATAACAATTATGTCATTTGTATAACAGTATCATGGAGGGACAAACTTCGGCCGTACCAGTGGTGGGCCTTTCATTTCTACCACTTATGACTATGATGCTCCAATTGATGAATACGGTATGCTTTTCCCCTTTCTATTGCATGAAGAACTTGCAGTTTCTCATATCATGATGTTGCAGGGTTCATTTAGTACAAAAGAGTCCATGATTTTGTCTTTATGGAAAATAGTTGCTAGCTCATAACAACTGATCACTATTCTAGAATCACATAAGCACTTTCGAACATGGAATTATTATGTTGTGAAATATGTTGCAGGACTGGTTAGGCAGCCCAAGTGGGGGCATCTAAAAGATGTGCACAAGGCAATTAAACTTTGTGAGGAAGCACTGGTAGCAACAGATCCGGTAGTAACTTCTCTCGGTACAAACTTAGAGGTACTTTAATTCAAAAACTCTAAATCTTTTTAATTCATCTCCTTAGGAATTTTGTATAATTACCAGTTCTACAAGATGCTTCCTTTTCCCCAATCCTACATTTCATTCCCTTCCGCTTAAATTTATTTGCTCTAGCACTTCAGGGTTACAAATAGCCTTCAATCTTTCCCATAAACTAGCACTATGACAGCTTTTACATTACAACTTAGGTAGCTGCATAGTGGGCATATTTATGTCTTACAGAATGATCTTTGTCGTCATCTGTAACAGTTATTACCTTTTATTAGATTTTAGGAGATAGTTTTAAACAACTATATTTAGAGATGTAGGAAATGATCCGACATTTACATTTATACAACATTTATGGTGTTTCGATGAATTGGCTGATATTTCCTTTGTAGGCAACTGTTTATAAAACTAGTTCGGGATGTGCTGCTTTCCTTGCCAATATTGGGACTACTGATGCCAATGTGAAATTTAATAGCAATTCATATCGATTGCCTGCATGGTCCGTGAGCATCTTACCCAATTGCAAGAATGTGGCTCTAAATACTGCTAAGGTCTGTTGTATTGCTTAGCATTTCATGCACAACTTTTCGGTATTCGTAAAAGTTCCCTGTATTTTCAAGTTATCTCTAGTGTATTTGACATTTCATTAGAGCATGTAGAAGTTGCCAATGAGCCCAATCAAAAGTTGGATCTAGAAAATGTTTTGCTTTCATTGAGCTATTCTAACCAAACCTGTCTTAGAAATATGAAACAGGCTAATTTCAATAACAAATATCAAGAAAAACCCACTATCATCATTGTATTTCAAAAAAGTGATATAAGCTTGTATATTCTTTCCATCACAGATCAATTCTATGGCAATGATTCCAACCTTCAGTCGACAGTCTTTGACAAAAGATGTTGAGTCCTCAAATAAATTGAGTTCAGAATGGAGTTGGATAAATGAACCGATAGGTGCTTCAATAGGAACTGCCTTCGTGAAACTAGGATTGTTGGAGCAAATTAACACAACTGCCGATGCTAGTGACTATCTCTGGTATTCATTAAGGTAATGAAACCTTCTACATCTTCATTAGTGTAGAGGAAAAAAGTTATTATTTTGGAGAGCTACCCTATTCTTACCTATACACGAACCTGGCTTGTTTCTGGCAGTATGGATTATTCTGGTAGTGTTGGTTCCCAGGCTGTTCTTCACGTGGAATCACTTGGTCATTCTCTCCATACATTTGTCAACAAGAAACTAGTAGGTAATTTAAGATAATGCCAATCCCCTAAACTGAAAGTTGTTACATTTTTCCTTCAAGATTGCAGCCAAGTAATATACGTAGTTGAAATCTTAAAATATGCTAGTGAACCAATAAGATCCTAACCTTGCAAACAATCCTTGATAATCTTTGTGAAATTTTAGCATAAGAATGACCTTTTGGGAGTGATATTACAACTGACTTTTATTTTCCACTAAGTGAATAATGTAGCTGGCAGAGTATTCCACAACTTATGTTCCTACAAATCAAAGTTCAATCGTGTATGTAAGTCTTTTTCTTGACCTCTTTGTGTGGGAGCTTTTTTGGCAAATGTTGCAGTAATTTCTAAAAAAAAATACTATCATAATCAGTAAGAAGGACGAAAGAGATCCATGTTTGTGTGGTTTTTATACCAAGCTCATATTCTTGCCACCTTCCTTCTCCAAATTGAAATTCTTTTGGATGAGTTCAGAGTCTTCAATCTGTACGGAAATCAATACAGCTTGATTTCTTTGATCCTTTCTACTCTAGTTACTTGAAATTCTATCTACCTTTATTATTGCAGGGAATGAAGCAGACACCAAGAACAGTGCCAATATAGTAGTGGATATACCTGTCACACTAGTACCCGGCACCAACACGATCGATCTCTTAAGTTTGACTGTGGGACTTGCGGTATCACCTTCCTCATTACATTCTCTATAATCATGAATGTCCATTGCACTATCGTTTGGTCTTTCTAGTGCCATAGCCATGTTTCCAGTTCTGGTGTCTAGATTATAATCAACATCAAGACACTAATGCACATCTGCTATTGCTATTTTACAGAACTATGGAGCCTTCTATGACAAATTAGGTGCGGGGATCACTGGGCCTGTAAAGTTAAAAGACTCAAGTGGCTCTGAGGTTGATCTTTCCTTAAAGCAGTGGAAATATCAGGTGACTCTTCCTTCTGTTGCACAATCACTCACTTATAGGCTTATGTTGATTGCAAGAAAGCTATTATGGAAATTTTCCTTGCATACAAGTCATCACTGATCAGTCAAAACAAAAGTTTGTGGAGTAGCTATAGTAAATTTTATGCCACTCTAATACTGTTGGATAAACCATCATCTTACAATGTTCCTTGTCTTGGTGTAGATTGGACTTAAAGGTGAAGGAGAAGGTCTCTCTACTGGAAGTTCTTCCTTGTGGACAACAAAAGCAACTTTGCCAAAGAACCAGCCTTTGACATGGTACAAGGTAATATTTACTTTTTCTCCAAAAATTGATCATACATGCATGAGTGTTGATCCATTAATTGCGAAAAACCATTGATGCTTCAGACCATGTTCAATGCTCTGGAGGGGAATGACCCTGTGGCAATAGACTTTACGGGAATGGGAAAAGGGGAGGCATGGGTAAATGGACAAAGCATCGGACGCTATTGGCCAACAAAGATTGCTCCCTCCACTGGTTGCACTGACTCTTGCGACTATAGAGGCAGTTATGGTTCCAATAAATGTCTAAAGAATTGCGGACAGCCATCACAGCAAATGTTAGTCCTTTAAGTGCTGATTGAAATGTAAGAACAAATTGTTTCAATGTCTCATTACCAACTTGTATAACACTAATAGGTACCATGTCCCTCGCTCGTGGTTAAAACCAAGTGGCAATACGTTGGTATTGCTTGAGGAAGTTGGTGGTGATCCAACGCAAATATCCTTTGCCGCAAGACAAGTTAAGAGTATGTGCTCTAGCATTGATGAATATCACCCATCGCCAGTAGACACATGGAGTACAAATTCAATCGAAGGAAAGAAATTGGGGCCTGTACTAGCATTATCATGCCCAGATGCTAATCAAGTCATATCATCCATCAACTTTGCAAGTTTTGGAAATCCTACCGGAACTTGTGGTAATTTCAAGCTTGGAAAATGCAACAGCAAGAAAGCTCTTTCCATTGTGAAAAAGGTTTGCTGTCAGCAACTCTTTGAATCTTCTATTAAGACCTCCATGTTAGGCGGGCGTTGTTTACTTGTCCTCGTATGTGTTCCTACCGTGCTATTTGCAAGCTTTAATATATAGAGAAAAATAGAAGAAAACAGAACCCTTATTTAGTTTTGCCATTACACATGACAACATGCAAATTGTAGATGTATGAGTAAGAACACTACCGGATGTGGAAACTTGATCTGTAGTAGGCTACTTTTGTGCTCACGTTTTTCCTTTTCAACTTTTACAGGCATGCATAGGATCAAGGAGTTGCAGTATCGACGTTTCCATCGATTCATTTGGAGACCCATGTTATGGAGTGACCAAAAGATTAGCTATTGAAGCTTCTTGTATATAAATAAAAAAAAAAAAGAAAAAGAAAGAATAATTCTATAGATTTTAAACGAGTGGTTTAAATGCTCTAGATTTATGCCAAAATCCAGTGAGTCATTTGAATTTAAGTAAATGACTTTAAATCTATTATACATCTTTTTACTTATTCATTAATTTTTAGCTAAATGCACACAATATACCTACGTAAATGCATTGATGCGCACGCACATACACATATGTATTTCAGGCTCTAGGCACTCTGTTGTCATAATAGTCCACTATATACATATAATAATAATAATAAAATAAATAAAAGTTGACTATGCAGTTGCTACCATACTCATAACATAGATCAGCTACTGCTTAAAATAGATTTATTATTGATCACATATTTTGATGAGTAATAAGTAAGTATGAATGATATTTATATATATATATTAATAATAAAGGATTTATTTTTTTTAAATGTTGAAATTTTAATACTACTTACTTATCATTCACCGAAACATATTGTATTACCAGTACCATACTTATGATATGGGCAAGGTGTGCATTACCTGGACTGCCCTAAAGCAAATTAATTAGCGAAAATAGTAATATAACCGTTTATGGGAACCAACAAATGCAATATTACCAAAAACGGCGAATGCAACAAAAGCATAAGAAGTGGTCTCTATTTTCAAAGTACATAAGTCATTCCTCTATAACTATGCTGACAACTTTATTAAGTACCAATATATGTATGGATACTAGTGACGCACTAATTAACAGCATCATGCAACCTCTTGAAGCTAAACTAAAATTACTGTAGCATTTATAGTTTATATCCACTAGAAGAACCAATCGCGCATGGACCCGTCGTTGATAAACTCTTTAACATGCTCACAAATATGACCCAAAAATGGAAACAAGCAGCTTAGTGAGTAACGCAAAAACTTGAATTGTACAACACGCAGGAACAATCAAGTTATTCACGATAAGTACAAAGCAACCACATGAATATCCATAATTTTTTTTCCGATTCAGTGAGAAGTAATAGAAAATAACCTTGCCCTAGCATCAGTTTGAGGGGTTGTTCAACTATAATGGTGCATGTACATGGCATATGTTATTGTGAAGGTCAATCCCAAATCATGCAATGGGTAACGTTAGAATTTACAATTTCCCAAGGGCCCCACCCATGATGCAGCTTAAGCTCATCTTGAACCTCATTACGACCGCTTAGTGTTATTTGGTTTGAACTAATGTAGAGGAAAGGAATTTGTCCTCTTGCGTATCAAGTCCATTTGCACAACTTAAATATGATTCTTAGAAGACGTATTGCATGGTGTTTGAGATGGTTAGCCAAGTCTAGAATAGTTTATTTATCGAGTGACCAAGCATTTCATGAACATTTACTAAAACTCAACGTTAAAATGAATTGAAATCTTTTTTTAAGTATTTGCATTGCTTAATCATAGTTCCATTGTGAAGAAGCTCTCCTCGAATGTTCTGATTGGGAAAAAAACATATGAGATGGCCTGTAAAGCAGTTAATGAATAGCATCCAGAATAAGCATCCTCTTTGAAGGATTGAACAGTTTCTTTTATTCCTATTCTTCAGTATTTTACTACTGATTTGGATTCTCCATTTACCACATTTTCACCATTTTGCTGAAAACTTTGTTGTAATAATGTCACAAGAAGTGTCTATATTTGTAAATCTCTTAATAGAAAAAGCTGTCCTCGAGTTTGTGATTATTGCAATAATATAAGCCCTTTATTATGAAGCTATTGGAATTATTGGCACGTGTCCTTAGTAGGATTCTACCGATAGAGGAAGATATGCTAGGCCTTGGTATAACTGTTCATAACCTTATAAGATAAAACACAGTGAGGGATATTGAGGTGTTGTCTGACATGACTACTTTGATGCTTAAGACAGTTGATATTTGAGAAAAGGGGAAATAGGATTGCAAGAGTGTGAGAGAGCTAGAGAGCTTAGGAATAGTAATGAGTTTGAAGACATGTAACAAATCAAATATCAACTGTTTTAGACTCTAGTTCTTAGATTCTCTGCAGCTTCCTTCTATAAATAGCAGAACACCACAATAGTCTTAAACATCAAATATCAAATGTCTTAAGACATGTAGATATACTCGTAGACTCTAACTCTCTCCCTAACTAAGAGTTTCCTTGTCGAGAGAATGGCAAGGAGAGTGAGAAATTAAATAAGTTCCTTATGTTCATGCACGATGTTATGCCCCGAAGCAGTAGAATCGTAACAACACTGCCGTGTAAACCATTCTAAGATAGAAGTTGGTTTTAGAACCGCTATCCTAAACTTGATCTACACAAGGCGTCTACGATTAACCTATTTTGAAGTAAACAGTTTGTAATTTAAATAAATTATTTACCTAAGAAAGTAAGAATATAGAATATATATATACTAGAATTTATTTATTACAATTAACGTTTACATAATCTATTTCCTAATTAATACATTATTTAGAAATGAAAAATTTTAAAATAAGAGCTTAGAGCTTAAAAATATACATTTGTTCTTCAAATATTTTTCCACACTCCCCAAGATTTAGCAATTGTTGGCTTTAGAATAGTTGTAAGCCATTTATTAGCTAGCACTTATAACGACGTCTATAGGGATGTGAGCAATCGTAGCTCAGTAAGTTAAGACGGAGGACTTAAAACTATACCATAAACACAAACAAGGTTATCAACCAACTTATTAGGTGCAATGCATATTTAAGTAAATGCCATCGCACAATGTTATCCGACCTGTTGTGAGATTAGAGAAATTACGCTCGCTTTAATTCGGGTTGAAGAGTTGCCGTTAATGCAACAGCTCACAACCAAACCCAGGCTTATGCAATGAAGACACTGCTCTTCTCGCGACTACCTTCGAACTATTGACTTCACCCTTGCTACGACCTTTTTACCTGTCACTTAGTTCGACTAAAGATGAAGAAGAGACTCATTATGCTATCCAGCGCTATTCTTTTCGAAAGGGTCGGTATTTAGCTGGAGAATCTTAGGTTTCCCCTAATAGGTTGCTATGCAAGTTCAATTTATGTTTACAAGTCATATCTTTGTTAAGTTCAGTTTAGGGTGATCAATCATTTTATACAAATCACATAATACAAACCAAGCAGCAAATCAAAAATCATATCATTAGCTCAAAACAAGCATAATTAAGCATAATCAAGTACACTTTTGAGCCTCCAAAATACAACACTGTATTAATCCCAACATACCTCGACTCCTCGCTCACTCACTTAAGGCCCAACTCACTCAAGCCATTACTGATCATCCCTATAACACAAATATGGTTTCAGTTTTTCATATAACTATTATAGGTTAGTTTTATCCTATAATGCTTATTATTATCTTTTGTTTAGGGTTTAATATACCTAATTATCTAGGTCTTAAGTCTTTTATAGTTCTTCTTAAATCATGTTAAGTTATGTTTTAGTTTTCGCATCGATTTCTAAATTAAGTATTTAACTCAGTTTTTTTTTTTTTTGTTAGAGATTTATATGTATACCCTAAGAAATTATTCCAACCCATAATGTGAAATTAATCACATTATCTTCGAATATCCTAAATATCGTTTTTAGTCTCTAACTAGTTTTCTAGTCCGTACGATACATCCGAATTCTAATTTAATTATCGAATTCACCCCCATTATGAGAAAATCTTACATTTTTCATATAATTACCCTAATTTAAGTTTCCTATCAGATTTATTGTATATTCCTATTGTTATCACAATATTAATTCTAACC
Source organism: Lumnitzera littorea (assembly GCA_024138015.1). NCBI lineage: Eukaryota > Viridiplantae > Streptophyta > Magnoliopsida > Myrtales > Combretaceae > Lumnitzera > Lumnitzera littorea. The sequence continues at coordinate 89,073,371 of JAMXBB010000006.1, forward strand.
AATATTTTCCTAATTATTAATTTTTCATAATTACATATTATACATTATCACCTAATATGTACAAAATATACACATCTAATATTCCCATCACTTCAAATATCATCTCCCAACATCAAATAACATTCCAAATATTTAAGTTCATCATAAATCAGATTTTATACTTAATTGCCCTAATTTACAAAATTAACTTAAAATTTACTATTTTTCTTTATTACTTATTTACTAGATAATTAGCCTAATAATTACATCTAACACCCTAAATGCTACAAGTATCATGTTTCATCAGATTTCAACATCTTAAAACAGATAATGATTTACTAAATCAGTAATTATCTATTTAATTACCTAATTAACCCAAAATTACTCATTTTATACCTCATTTTAAGGTCTAAAAATTATCTAAAATTTTTGAAAATTTATTTTTGAATTTTCGAAAAAGGGCTTTGTGGCAATATTCTATATCACCTAAGTAATCTACAAAAAAATTTTTGGCTAAAAAATACACTCCTAAGGTCATTTATTTCTAAATTGAAATATGCTTAGTTTTGCGTGATTTCTTAAGAACCATATATCACGTGATATATTTTCATCTGAAATAATATTTTTCCTAAAAACTAAATACTAAAATATTTCAGAATAATAAAATTCATAATTTTCTAAAAATATTTACTATTTTTATAAAATTAATATTTTTATAAAATTACACAAAATCGAACTGAAAATCAAATTCATCAGTTTAGGTGACTCTAACCACCATCGATGACCATGGATGTATCGGCCCACTTAGGCGCTACCACCACTGTGTGGTGGTGGTAGCTATCCACTCCCAACTGCTCATCGGGTTTGGGTTCTCTCTAAAAGCCCCAACTGTACAGATTTTTGTTAAATTTTTATAAAACCCTAATTTACTCTCAATTTCACCTCTCTAATTTTCTAAGCTTTTTGACATCCAAAAAGAGCTTTTGAAAAATTTGGGGCATTTATAAAGATCTTAGGGAATTATTATGCATTAATTTGATTAGACAATTGCCTTATCTTCTTCTAATTTGCCTTTTGTGTTGTTTTAATTTAATTAACTAATTTTTTTCTTATTTTCCCTAACTTCCATGACCTAAATCTGGATCATTCCTTTTTTTTTTTTTCATTAATTAATTATGAATTTTCTTTAATTATTTAGTATTATTTTAGCACATTTCGTGTATTTTAAGTAATTATGCATATTTCTACCTACATGTAAATTCATATATAGTATAAATAAATATTCTTAAATATTATTTAGGTCATTCTATGATTTTTAATATACATATAATTTATCTCTAACGATTCGTTAATTATCGGAATGCATTTTCAATAAATAATGAGTTATATATTTAAAACTTGAAAATTTTATATTCTTTTATTTTATTGCTTATTTTCTTAAATTCGAACTTACATGATCATTTTTACTAATATTTTTAGCTTTACTTTATAATTTAGGTTCGGTCAAATCTTTTAACCGATCGAAACCTTAAGTAGCTGGCTGTAGGGCTTACACCTGAGTTAATCTTTAAAAATAGAGTTTCGACTTCTCATTAAGGGCAATTGTTGTGATAGGATTGGAGGTCTATATTGATGGAGTGGCTAGCAATATACAATGCTTCGCCCGAGCTCATTAAGTCTTACTCAAACTCCCAAGCTGAATTGGGCATTTGTAATCGGCCTAGGTTAGATAAGTGTTGTCTTAGTAAGGGTAGCTAAAGAGCTACTGTATTTAGTTTGGAGTCCATCCTAAATGGGTTGTATACTTGTGCCACCCTGTTTAAGCATTACTTACCCTGAGTTAATTGTGCCACAAGGTCGTTGAGGTCATGGATTGAGGTCTTTAAACAAAATAAGTGAGCCATCATGGTATGGCTTAGGCTTGTCGAGATTATGTATCAGAGTTAATATATTCCCATATCTTAAGTCAAGCAACGTTTTGACCTTTCGAACCATCTATTATGTAGGAAGGCTTGTTGTTATGGAAGGTAGGAAGTCACATCCAAAGCTTTTTAAGGAAGCCAAACTTTTCAAATTTAGGTTTTGTCATGCATTTTAAGATGCAATTAATGCGACTTGATAGTTATCACATCATTGTAGTTGTACATGCAGTTAAAGTTATTTTGTTAAGAAGATCCCAATTGTTCAATTTAATTAGGAGCTACGTAGCAATTTCTGGACGATGAGACGTCTTGTCCATTCAATTCCCAATAACTACCTATCTATTTCATCTCTATGTGGAGCCTATGAATACCCTTCAAGGAAGCCATTTTACCCCTTTTTGCAACTGTTTAGATTCAAAATATTTCATTTGCAAACTTTCTTTAACTTCCTTGAAGTTCCTTGTTTTTCTATTTCTCAACTTCTTTTCTAATCTATTGAAAATATCGTCCTTAGGTAATAGTAATTATGAGCTTACCTACTTTAAGTTTGAAGCTTAAAGAGACCCTCATCCTACAACAATGATGGTCAGGGAGGCTTTATTGACACTAACATGGTAAAGGATCAGTCCTTAGGGAGATAGGGTAGCTTTGATTACTGTGCTACCTAAAGATGTTTTTCCCAATGGTGGGAAGGATGAACAAGAAGTGACAAACTTATACACAAGGCTTAGTATTGATTCCTCTCCCAATGGGTGCTGTAGTGTCTTGACGGAGAGAGATGTAAATTATTATGGAGTCACTTCACCATTAGGTGCATAGTGGGCCAAGAACTACGTATACCCGCCATGGTTAACCAAGTTACCTTGATCTCTAGTAGGCGCTTCTATGTATACGAGAAGTGCTTTGAATTCAGGATGTAGCTTCTCTTCACTAAGTTTGAGAAAGAGTTGTTTAATTGCCATTGTGTTTGCCCTACCCAAATTACTCCTAATGGGTAGATGATAACCAAGGCGCTTGAAGCCTTGTTTGAGTATCTGATATTGAAGGCAATACCGTAGCTGTTCATATACTTTTCCTTATAGAAGGCCAATGATGGGTGGATGTACTTGCAGAACTGTCTTAGTAAGAAGCTATTCATTAGCTTAGACTCCTTTGTGAAACTTTGAAAGTTGAAGTTCATGGTTGTAGAGTTAGCATCTAATGTTGACTTTTGGACTCAATGGACTCCTTTGATTTGTACCAAGGTGATCAAGGAGCTAGGTTCGAGTGACAAGGAGGCCACCTTGGAGATTGAGGCATTCATGGAGTTTAAGTCTAACCAACCAATAAAGTCCAGGGACACTGTCCATAAGTATTATTCTAGGCTTGTTAGTAGGTTATTCCCTGGAATGGAGAAGGCCAAGATGAAGAAGTGGGTGGGAGGAATTGCTTTCTATATTTTATAATCTTTGGATTCTCCATTGTACCGATGTAAGCTTATTAGGAGTATACTACCTGATCATCGTTGCTAAGGAGTAGGGATTCCTCTTGATGTGCCTAGGAAATGAGTTAATCACTAAGGCTTACCATGGGAAAGTTGACTAGTGAATCCTTCAAGATATCGAAGAAGAAGAAATGGGTAGGTAAACATAGTAGCTTCTATGGGGCTACTCGTCAAATACGGTACACCAATGAACATGACACAACTTAGGCTTTACTTCATATGATGCATAACTAAATCCTAAGGTTCACTCACCATTAATCTCGAGCTATAGGAAAAATTAGATAAGAGCGGGGAGTATGTACTTGGAGAGTAGTGTCTCATAAAGACAAGAGGAATATTCATTAATAATGAGGTAAAAGGTTGACTACAGCTTACAAGAAGAAGGGCTATTTATAATAAGTCCTTAGGATAATAAAGGGAAATAATGAAATTACAGAAATGGCAATGTTAGAAATAAGTAACATAATACTACCTAAAAGGTTATATGCGACAATTAAAGAAAAGTAATACAGTATAATGTTAGAAAAAGAGAATGATAGGTGGTACATTGTTATTGTGGCCGTACTAAACATAGCAAGGTACTGGAGTGCTGTTGTTGAGCTGTACTAACGGCCGCTGAGGTAATTAAGTGAGATTACAATTCGGCAAAGTAGGAGAGGAGAGTATGGTAGTCAAGGATAGGGACCTTGTCCTCAGTGTTCGATAGGTCAGCATTGGAGTTCTCAACATTTAATAGGCCAGCATGTGAGTGTTTAGTTTTTGAATGAGTGAACAAGTAGACTAGTGCGTATCCAAGCATAGCACTCATAGTGATCATCATCTCCTCATAGATGTGTACGTTAAGGTCGAGCTCTTAGCTAGACCTTGTAATCCTCGAAGTTTGCTTGAGTGAGGGGTCTAGCAGTCAGTATTCCATCACCTCCTCATCCATGCTTGGCATGACAGGATTGGTATGGTTTAACTTTAAATTTTTGTATAGACACTTGGTAATCTTTTTGCATGTGAGAGGCTATCCTACAAGGGTGGATCCTACCTCCTAAGGCAAACAGAGGCCAAGGTGAAGCCCTAGAGACAAGTAAGCTTAGCTAAGGTTCATCTTATTGAACATACATCAATCACTAGGGGTCACAAGGAGGAACTGGTGATTTTGGATGCCATTCCCCTAACTCCCCCTACTATGCAGCCGATGTCGTGGGTTCCTTTTGCCTCTCCTACCTAACTACCACCATCTTCAACCCCCTCAAATAAACTAGATTCTTCTCTTCCTATGACCACCAAGGCCCCAATTAATGTAGTTGAGACCTAGGCAAGGAAAAAGCAAAAAGCTATAGTAAAAGTAGAGTCATCCACCTTTTCTATACTATTAAACAAATGGGGGAAGCCTTTGAGGCCAAGATGAAGGATTGTACCTATATAGGGGAGGTCCTTGAGAAGTCTAAGCTCATGTACAATTGTTGTAATATTGAACTTGCTAAAGGGGACGATGCCAAGCAAGAACATAGTAAACTCATGTGTACACCAGTAATGTGACCATCTTACCAAGACCTCAATTTTGAGGCCATACTAGGATCTTACACCCGGTAGACTAGGCAGTCCTAGAGAAGGACTTTGAGAACTTCTCAAGTATTGAGGACACTTAAGGTTACTTTTGTGCACTAGGTCACTTGGTAAGCATCGTACTTTTACCTTAGCTTGTTTTTTGTTTTATGAGTATGTTATTAACATTGGCATTACACTTGCTTTTGCAATACAACAGCTTGATGCTAAAATGTTTTGAACATTTTAAAGGGGGCTACAAAAAGGTAAGGTAGCTAAAGGGCTAGTTGCTACAAAGAAGAAGCATCCCCACCACATGGGGATGTTGCTCAACCTTAAGTTTGACAAATTTGATTCTCTTTTATAATAGGATAACGAGGCTAAGATTAGGCTGGAGAGACTTCAATGGGAGCCAGGGGAGACCTAAAGGAAGGTTGCTATGAGATTGTTAAGCTCCAAAGAGAGTTGGAAGTAAAGTACTCAGCAAACGCTAAGCTCAAGAAGGAGTTAGAGACAAAGCGTTAGGCTAAGACTAAGCTTGACTCTTACAACCATAAGCTCACTACAGAGGTTGCTAGGTTGAAAACTAACCTAACACTTAGGGATCAAGAGCATGTATAGGCTAGGGATCTATCCATGAGCCTAACCAAGCTAAAAGGGGAGGTGGAAAGAAAGACTAAGGAGTTAGACGAGGAAATTGGTGATATGAAGGAGTATATCACTAGCTTAGAGATTGGGGAAGTCATTTACTTGGTCGTAGAGAAGAATTTCCTTTAGGAGTTCTTCAAGACTAATGAGTGGTATGATGAGTGTAAGGATATTGTCATCAAGACAGGTCAGAGCATCAAGGCTAGAGTGTTGGAGCAATATCTTAATCTAGATTTGGAGTTTCTAGTTTTTTTTTGGATAACTCCAATAATGGGAAAAGAAGGTTGGCTTCTAAAGTCAAAGAACTAAATGTTAACCTTCTTGCTATTGTAGTCCTAGGTGAAGACATTCCTCTGCTTCTTACTCCAACTAAAGAGACCCCAATGACCTTGGCTCTAAATGAAGGTCATGTGAAAGGCTAAGACTTACCTATTCTTCTTGCATCTAAGGACAATAACGGTTAGAGTAGAAGTCCTCCTTTTCCTTTTAAGACCTCTTTAGTGGTAGCTTCCTCAAATCTACCCATCGAGCAAATAGAAGACCTAAACTTCTAAAACATATTTGATTAGGTGGATTCGAAATGATGGGTGCCTCCTCATCTATTTTTTTTTTTCCTTGCCAAAATTGTTGTAATTTTTTTCCTGTAGATAGGTGTAATAACTTGTTACTTATACTGCACTTTTAATGAAATGAACTCAAATGTTTTTCTTTAGCTGTTGTTTGTCATTATTTTTGCTCTCTTTCTTCTTGTCGTACTTCAAGGGACTCTAGGGAGAGTTGCAATTACTCTACTAGGGGAACCATTTAGTTGTTAATAGTTAATGCTACATACAAAGATGAGTTGACGAGGTTCCAGCTAGCATGAGTGGGAGTTCCTCGGTCTCGAAGGGAATCTTCTCTATCTTCGAGGTAACCTAATGGGGTTAGGTTGGTTATGTTCCAACCGACCTAAGCTTTAACAAGCATGGTGATAAAAAATCCTTTATAAAGATCACATCAATTCATCATGCATTCACCCATTATGGGCTATTACTAAAAAATAAAGTAACAATACTTAATCAAAATGGAGACAAAATTTATAGAACAAATTCATTCTTATTAACTTTTCAATGATTACATGAAGAGGAAATACATTAACTTAGTTAAAATAAAGTCTAAGATTGACTGCATTCCAAGTCCATGGTATAACCTCACTGTAGAGCCTCTTTAATCTATATGCTCCATTACCTAAGCTTTCTCTAACCTTGACCAGGTCTTCCTAGTTAGGGGTTAACATCCCCTATCCTTTAGGAGCCTATAGCTTGTAATCTTCTACAAACCAAGTCTCTAACCTTAGACTCCTTGTGCTTGACCTTCTTTTCATAATACCATGCTACCCTGTGTTGGTAAGTGGCTATGAGAGCTACTGCAAAGCCTCGCACTTCTTTAATAGTGTCCACATTAGCCTGTAAAAGAGATTGACATGTTATTGCATTAAAGGATCGGATTCAAATGTTAAGGAGTTCCAACTCTATTAGTAACATGGCCTCTAACACAAAAGCTAGGTAAAAGGGAGTTTCACTAATCAATGTCCAATGTGTGGTTTAGTACCCTTATAGAATGTTTAGGAGCTTGTTTGCCCATCTACCATATTCTTAGTTTACGCTCTTCCTAATGTTGTTGATAATGGTTTTGTTGGTCATCTTAACTTAACCATCAGATTACAAATGTACTACTGAGGTTGTAAAATTGCTGTTAACTTTCCATGATGAGTGCATACTGAACCCCGAATTTGGAGAGAACATTGTTTCGAACAAAGGACTCTATGGTTTTGTTTGTAATCTCAGCAACGGCTTTGGCTTCAGCCTACTTAATAAAGGATCGATAGCTACCATTATGAATTGTTGTTCGCATGAAGGAAGGCACCCAAAATATCAATACCCCATGGGCAAAGGGCAAAGGACTAGTTAAGGGTTGGAAGTTAGTGCTTGTGCATATATAATCAGGGCATGCTTCTAGCATTGCATACACTTTTATGTGACCTTCATGTCTTACCCCATAGTTGGCCAATAGTATCTGAGATAGAGAGCTCAGATGTAAAAGACTTGGGATTGGATGTAATTGCTGCATATGTCGACATGCAACTCTTCTATCACATGGAGGCCTTTTTCAAGTTAGAGGCATCTTACGAGTAGGAGACTTACTCCTCTTAGGTATAAGACACCATCTACTAGGGTATAGTTTGTAGTAGTATACCTTAGCTTCTTTGCCTCTTTTTTGTCCATTGGTATAGTGTTGTACTGGTAAGACTTGTACTGGTGGGACTCCAATGGTATAAAGGTTAATACTGGCCTTAGGCAAGTGTATATAGTCAAGTCATAGTATAATGCGAATTTGAGTCTGCGTTGTTGATCCTATAAGGAACCATAAGATTATGAAAACCTTAAATTACTAGTAATCTTCCTAAGGTTACTAATTATCTAACTTATCAAATTAATTAAATAATTATATTCAAATAAATGAAAGTAAACAAGATAAGAACAATAAGACAAAGAAAAAACAAAAAAAAAGAAAAAGAAAAGGAAAATAAACAAAAAAGCAAGATTAATCAAATTGTAGAAAACATGATCCTTAGAAAACCTATTATTTACTACCTATTTTTATGTAACTTCTAATTCAATTGCACTCTTGGATAGTTGAGCCCAGATTTTATGAGGAAGTTAAGAATATTAATAAAAGTGACTTAGTGACTTTGAATTTAGAAAAATAAGAAATAAAATAATTAAATAATATAACATTGAATTATAAGCATATTACATGTTATTTATTGAAAATGCGTAAAATGAGTTCTGATAATTAATAAATTGATAAATATAAATTATATGTATACTAAAAATTATAAAATAATATAAATAATATTTAAGATTATTTATTTGTACTATATATGAATTTATGTATATGTAAAAATATGCAAAATTACCTAAAATACTTAAAATATACTAAAACAATGCTAATTAATGAAAGGAAATTCATAAAAAATTGTAAAAAGGTTAAGAAAAAATGTGGAATTGTCTAGACTATGGTCATGGCAAGGTAGAACTTAAAGAAAGAAATCAACCAATCAAATTTACCCAAGTAGAAAGTAAAAAAAAAAAAAAAAAACTAGAAGATAAGACGGACACTTAGCACAAATAAATTAAAAGTAAACCCTAG